>CM032891.1:9977150-10127150 GCA_019176425.1 Megalops atlanticus
GAGGGAGAGGAGGCCGGCGCGCTGAAACTCCACTCTACACGTGGGAGACTGAGGCGAGCTGTGACAGAACGGAGGCGGATAGAGAGAGTTTTTTGCCCGCGTTTGACGGCTTGCGTTGGCTCTTGGCCGCTCTAATTGGGCCCTGGATGAGTTTCTCCAGACAGGACCATTCATCATGGGGCAGAACCGTGAGACAGACCTGCGGGGAGGGGGCTCACAGCCCAGGAGACACGAGGGGAGGAGGGGGGTTACCGCCTGTCAGTTTTGTCTTTTCCTCTTTCTAATTTATTTATTTATTTGCCCACGGGTGTCAGTTTAGCGGGCAGGGAGGAGGGAGGGAGAGAGGGATGAGGAGCTGAGCGGGAGGAGGAGGGAGGGAGGGAAGGGAAGGGAAGGGAGGGAAAGGTTTCACGTGTTTGAGCATTAGTGCAGCTATTAGTTTAACAAGCTGCGTTTATCCCTGTCACTGTTAACCCTACACACACACACACACAAACACACACACACACGCTTACTTTCTAAGAGACACACACAGACATTCACACACACACACACACACACACACACACACACACACACACACACACACTTACTTTCTAAGAGACACACACAGACATTCACACACACACACACACACACACAAACACACAATACTCTCTCAGAGACACACACACAGACATACACACAGGCTTACTCACTCACTCACACACACACACACACACTTACTTTCTCAGAGACTCACACACAGACATACACACGCACACAGACACACAGACACACAACTACACACAGACACACACACAGACACACACACACTTACTTTCTCAGAGACACACAGACATACACACACTCTTACACACATACACACACACACACTCTTACTTTCTCACAGACACACACACACACACACACACAGACACACACATATACACACACGCTCACACACCCCTGTCTCTGAGAAAGTATCATTTTACATGTAGATGTTGGCAGAGAGAGAAGAATCAGCATTGTGCGTGTTAGGGGAAACGACATGACACCGTGCACCTTGTTAAGACACAGCACTGAGAGGGCCGCCGGCTTTCTGTCCGATCTGTCTCCCTGATGACTGTAATGTACCTAATCACAGCCCGCGATCAGCTGCATGTCCTCTGATGCGAAGCTCTATAGACCTATCAGTGCTGCAGAGACCTTGCAAGTGATCCTACCATTAAAGGGCACAGAGGGCCGTATCCTGAAAATAGGATCAGAACTCTCACCTCACAGTTATTAGCTATTAATATGCATGTCGAACAGGAGCGTGAAACCCGTTTTGTTTTATGGAGACTGACAGTAAGTCCTGTAAATGAACCTAGTTAGGAGTGCCCCTGGGCTGGTTCTACATGAATGCAAAAACCAGGGAAAGTGTTTGGACCTACTAAGCAGGCACTGTCTGTGGCCCTTACATTTATTAATGTTTGGTACATCCACTCAAATATATGCACTGGGTTTTTCAGATATATTTGCTGGGTTTTTCCTTCACTTAGAACCATCAAAGGAGCGTTCTAACTTGTGACAGGACATTTTAGTCTGCATTCTTTTATCTACACTGGACAATATAGAGATTTGCTGTAACATTGGCAATGAGATTTATTAATTGAACATCTGTATTAATCTATTTATTTATCACTGATGTATTAGAGTCTATATAGAATATGTATAGTGTGTTGTGCAATTGAAAAATGGTGTTTTAAAAACACTGGAACAATTACTGTTTTCATACTCTTCCCACCTTAGTTATAGACTTCCACAGGATTAAAGCGTGACAAAAGTCTCATTGGTGGACCAGCTGAGGAAAACATTAATGTGAACAAATGAGTCAGACCAGAGCATTTTTATATCAATTTATTTCAATTTGTGCTTTTCTTATTTCCCTCATCAGCTCCAAATATTGAAATTAATACCAAGCCTGAGCAACGGTTTTTTGATGCAACATAAAAAATCACAATTAGAAACATGTCTTGGCTGTAATTGTTCGAAGGATTGGTGAATGAGCAAAGAGGCGACATCGATAACTGAAAACAGAGAGTTGTTATTAATGGGTATTCTGGGAATTAAATGGGTCCACAGCCGGAGGGGGAAGAAGAAGAAGCTTCCCTTCCACCATTCAGACATGCAAACAAAGTGACTGGATCCTCTGTGTTCACTACTATGTTAAAGTCCAAGTGACAGATTTTATGTGCATGATCAAAATCAAACAATTGAGGGCCCTCCTACATAATATGAAGCCTTTGACAGGACAATACAAATTTTCTAAAAGGAGAAGAAATAACATTTAAGTGGTATAAAACTTTAATTTTTACATTTTGGACAAAAAACAAAACAATTAATGGGAGACAAACCCCAGTGAGTTTATTGGCTACTGCTTTACATGGCTGCATTGTAAGTCATGTTATTCACAAGTAAAACTCAAAGCTTTCTCATTTGCTCAAAATCACATTTTGGTCACTGATATGAGAAGGAGGGTGGCTTAGCATGTGTTCTAGTACTAGTACACATTCGACGGCAATGCACGCACTGATGACCACTCAGTCAGAAGAGCTTTAATGCAAAGTGCCACTGTAAGCTAACAAGTTAGGCGAGGTCAGCGGGAGAGCGGCATTAATCCTGCTTGGCGGGTACTCTTCAAAGATCTCTCCCGCCTCGGCCGACACCCTCTAAATTATAACTGTGATGTACGGTGACGTGAGTTATCCCCGAGACATCAGCCGCTCCGCTCTTAATCTGGGGTCCGAGATCTGAAGCTTTGCTCCGATCCTCTTCTCTTCACCCTTCCCCCGTTCCTCTCTCTCTATCTCTCTCCCTCTCCCCTGGGCCGACAGGTCTGCCTTCAGAAGCATCTAATTACCGCAAATGAGAAAAGACTTCCTTTTACCTCCTTTCTCTCTCTCTCGTTCCCTCTCACTCGTTCCCTCTCTCTCTCTCTGCACGAGCCGCAATTTCTCTGACTTCTCCTTTGATTTATATATTTATTTCCGGTTCAGCCGGAGCTCTGCGTTTGATTTTGTCAGCTATGGACATCAGGACGCGAGGGGAAGAGTACAGGTGTACAGGAATTAAGCCATGGGGGGGTGGGGGTATGGCTGACACCTGGCCAGATTCCATGGGACCAAGGTGGGGCAGCTTTCTGTATGACTTTATATGTTTGAGTTCACAATGTGGAACTTTTCTTAAAAAAAAACCCTCATGTGTAAGGGAGAGTTAAGTAAATTCTGAGCCCAATATTTTATAACCCACACGGCACAGACTACTACTTTACAGTTGTTTATGAAAGGGGGATGCATAGAAACCCTACATAAGCATATGTATAACAGATGTAACAGATGCATTAAGCATTCATAATGCATTGTGTATGATACATGACACACTTCAAAACACCGCATGACATGTGGCATGTAGAAATGAATGTCATGTCCAACTCTGCAAAAAGTGTCACATGACACTTGGCTATGCTGGAGAGAGAGATGTCCCAATGTTGACATAACTGGGATCAGAGGTGTCCCAATGTCACGTGATACTGTTGATGGGGTTGGGTGTGACATAATATATGCTGTGACATATGTTTTTGAGCTGAAAACACAGCTCTTCCACGCTCACCTGAACACCTGAAACACTACCACCTAAAGCACTTTCTTATGTCTTAATCTTTGTTTTCCTTAAAAAAATTCAAGTCTATGGTTTCATGCACTTGTATCTCTACTAGCTAGCTTGTACCTTGTTTGGCCAACTATGGAAACCTGGTTATGCAGTGCTTCTGATATTGTTGACTCCCCATATGGCTATTTGCTTGTGTTGTACACTACCTCACTTGTAATTAACTTTGGATGAAAGGATCTGCCAACTGAATAAATGTAAATGTAAATTTTTAAAATAAAAAACAACCTGAAGCAGTACTTTTAACGGAAAATCCCATGATGCAGTGCAAATGTTCTTGATACCTGTGACCTCTGAGAGCCACAGCTTTTTAGATACTATGCGTCGCTCGGGTTGAGAGAGAGCCCCTTCCCCTGGGCGCCCTGCCAAATTTCACGCCTGCGGAGTTTTATTATCTGTTACAGGTCGTGATTCATGCTCCTGTGCCTCTGTCAGGTACTTACCTGACCGAGGTGACTTACACCTCATTAAAGGAATAAGGAGGTAGGGAGGAGCGGATGTGAGAAGAAGCCGAGCTGAAAGAGCGCTGGCGTGATTGGTCGGAGGGTGCTGGACTGTGCCAGGCCCTGGTGACTCCTGACCCCATGGCGGGGGGGGTGACTGGGAGATGGATGGGGACAGCAGAGAGGTAATTACTGCCTAAAACCTTGTATCACCTCAGTACGACTTTTCTTAATTTCTCTCTATCCTGATTCTTTGCTTCCATACTGCACTTCCACATTGGGCAAAAAGTTCACATCTGTATTCTGCAAATCTATAGGAGCTTGATCAAATCCACTGGGGTAGCAAATGATATTCAGCGCAATGCCCTTCAAACTGCCCATGCTAGACAAATATCGTGAAGGGAACTTTCACCTGATACTGGAAGCAGATCACCCATGGTGCTCTGGAGGACAGCTTTAAAATGAAACAAAACAACTATACGCAATGGATTTGGACTTACCTCCCAACTTCTTTGTTGAAGTAAAAGAACGATAACAAAATAACCTCATGAATATCGACAGTGTCCTGTGGGCCTAGAAATACCACGACATCATTACAAGTCTGTATCTCCCCCAACACTCGCCTGTCTTCACTCTCTTCTAGTTTGAAGCCCAGAGGACCTGACACACACACACACACATACACACACGCACACTCTCCCTTGTCCAGCGGTGTGTTAGAGGTCCCTCTTTAATAAGCCTGGGCAATTAATCTCCCCAGCTCTTCGGCAGTGTTGCCCAGCGGCTGTGAGTGGCGTTAATTTGCATGACTTCTGCCCTCTCTTAAAGACTTCTACCACGCCGCGGAGAAGTCTGATGCGCGAGACGGAGGGGCAAAGAACCCTCCGTCGTTACTCCTTTAATCGTGTTTAAAGAGGCCGGCTAAAGGCCTTTGAAGGAAAAAGTTTCCTTCCTCCTCCTTTTCCTCCACGTCACGCGGTTCCTCGTCAGCTTGGCTTCCCAGCCCAGGCGGGTTGTCACACGGAGGCCTGGGCCCCAGGGGGGCCTCCTGGGGGGGGTGCGGCGCGGAGACAGCGCGGGGGTCAGGTCTGGCCAAAGCACTCCAGCTCAGCGGCTCTCTACAGGACTGCGGTGGTCTCACGGAAACTGGAAGAGCCGGCAGAGGACAGAGAGGAGCGAGCTCAGTTCTTTATGCTTGCTTAGGTCCAATCAAGGAAGAGCATCTCTGAAAGTGAATCCGCAAGGCTGCTCAGAAAAGTTCAGTAATATAGCTTCTCGGTACCAGTTCTGGTGGACCATGGATATGTACCAAAATATCTGATATAAAAGGTGATATAAAAACTAATATCCTCCTGAGGTTACAGGGGCCACACCCTCAAACACAGTAGCTAAAAATCAGTGAAGTTCACTGACAGAAATGTGCCATCAGGTGATGTTGTGCTTCTAAACAGACAGAAATACAGGTATTTCTTACGTACTAGTCACTCTACCATCTGTCAACAACATTTGATCATTCCAGGTCTTACAATAATAAATTAATACAGCTAAAAAATGCAGATAATCAACTACCTTGAAGTTGATCCATATTTCTCTTTCAAAAGGTACACACTGACAAATATAAGTCAAAAACATCTTTTCTCATCACTTTCATAACGTTAACACATCACCAACCATTCATTTTTTTCATTCACAGCCTATTACTGTTAAGTGATGTCAAATCCAAGTTAGCGGTCAAAAGGTGTCTCAATCCGCTCTGATTAATCAAGTGCAGTGAGACTAAGACAAGTATACAAGCGGGCCCGACAGAACCGAGACTGGCAATCTGTGAAATGTGAAATATGTTCAACATCAAAGACAGATCAAACTCAAAGTTATTGGGGGTACTGCATGACAGAGTTTGAGGTTAAGAGCACCTTCCAAGCAGAGCCACCCCACAACCCCAGTAGTGTTCATTGACTCAGAACAAAGTCTCTACAGATGAGGAGTGTGCCGTATAAAGTTTAAAGCTATGTTTTGGATCAGAGTGGTTTTTGGTGTTGGTCTTGGGCATGTTTTTCTTTCTCTTTTTTATTAACAAAGCCAACCAACAGTATCCTTACTGCAGCTACCTACCTGTGAACCTGTAACTGCCTGGCTCCACATTACCTTTGTTTTAGCTACAGAGATCAAGCTTATGTGTTACATTGTTGTTAGTACCATCCTTCAGGCCTTGGCTAAAGCTCTAAGCGGTCATACCCATGTGTAGGAAACCTTAGCACAGCTGCTCCAAAGACACTCCACCAGTGTGAATGGGTTAAGTTCATTTACTAGGTGTAAAACATTAAGTGCTGGAAATCGCCCTGGAAAATGGCATCTGTCGGATAGCGTAATGTAATATCTGCATCCTGGCTTCTCCAGTGGGAACCCCCCCCCCCGGCTCCTGGCTCTGGGAATTTCAGCGGCCAGAATGGCTGTGTTCCAACAGGCTCGCCCACCACAGACCGGAGCAGACTGGGCACGGGACCAAGGCGCTGGCCAAAGCAGGCCAGGACTCAAGCTGGGCATGTGTTGTTCGGCATGCGTGTATCGTGTTGTTCGGCGCGTGTTCCCATTATCACCCCCCCCCCCCCCCCAAAAACCCCCACCCCTCCTCCCAACCAACCCCCCAGACCTGGGACTGCGGCCAAGTGCCCAGAGCTGCCAACTTACAGCCTCCCCCTCTCTGCCAGGGGCACCAGTGTGGAGGAGTGGGTGGGGCTCCTTTTCCCACACTGCACTGCTCCCAGTTCTCAACCCCCAGCCCAGGACATAAGCAGAGACACAATATATTATGACCAGATATTCAGCTCCTATGTTCTCTTCATCCGTCATATAAAAGGTTGCAGTTGGTAAGAGGAGGTGATGGTGCTGCCTGTATTTCTGTGCTTGCTGTGGACATTCTCTTTTAAACCACACCCCCTTCAAGAATGTTCACAACGAGCCAGCAAATCAGAACGTGCATGCTGTCAACGATGGCAGACACCAAACTTTCAGTGTGAAGCTCACTGACTTGTCTATCTGGACAACATCTTTGACACTGGTGCAGAGGAGAAGTTGGGGCTCCTTTACCCATAGTGCACTGCTCTCAGCCAGGTGGAACAGGATGGGAGGTCTGGGCTCCCACGGGACACTGTCGTGCTAGTAGAGCCGCAGGACTAAAATGCTATGCTGGGCTGACTGCATGGCTGAGCTGCTGTCAATGGTCACTGCATATTCCAACAGGGCTTCATGCAACATGTATTTGCCCATTCCTTTATCTGTTCCCACTGTATCCCTGCATAGATCTGAATCCTGTCAATATACTCTGTGTTCTGCTGTACAGCACCTTGAGCATGGGAAAGGTACTTAAAATAGAATTCCATTATTATTATTATTATTATTATTATTATTATTATTATTATTATTATTATTATATTGCACCATGTAATTCTGTGATGTTAATGAGAAAAAAGGTGTAATATGAAGCTCTAATGAATCTAGCTCTCTTTTTATATCTATTTAATGCTTATATATCACCAGTATTACTCAATGTGTCAGCAATCAGCATCTGAAGTGAAAATTAGTCTAACAGCGTGATTGCAAACTTTGACTGCTCTGAAATTAAAATACATAAATAAAATACAATGCATACCGTCTCTGATGGCATCCAAGATGTCACAAAGAATCTGAATCTTTTAACTTAAAAAAAGTTACTTTTATTTTCAAGAACCAATAAAATTATGGCAAATATTTACAAATAATTACTTTTTGTTTCACATTACAGGTACATAAATCAATAATTCACAAACGACACTCACTCGGGTGAACAGATGCACATATACTGATTAGCCTACAATCCCATATCATTGCAGGAATGCACTGAGCAGCACCCAGCAAACTGCAATTCACCATTTCACTTACAAAACCCTGAAAATTAACCAGCAGAAATAAAATAAAAGAACAGGAATAATAATATTGATAAGAACAAATACAAAAATAAAATGATCATAACATTAAAGTCACAATCTCCAGTGTAGACGATTCAAAATTGAAATCAATTGGATAAAAATTATACTGATATCATACTGATACTGTATATCTTTGGCAAATTGGCACTGCTGAAATTACATTCAAATATTAGGACACAAAAAAGCAACACACAACACTAAGAAAGAACACCAAGTTTTGTTTTTTTTAGCTACTAGAAAATTGAATAAAAAACATACACATTTCTTAAAGAAGCATTTTTTATGGAGTTTCTTCCATTTTTTTCTTTGTTGTCTCCATCCTTTTGAAGGCATTTTTAATCTATTCTTTTTTTACAAGTGAAACTTTTAAAACTGGCATCTCAAACTTTGGTGGATGCTATAGATATGTATTCTTAATTATTTCTCCGTTTGTGTATTTCCCTATGATTTCATGATTTTGTCAATATCGTCAAGTTTCGATTTACAAATCCGCTTGCGTTTGTCGTGGCATGTGTTGTACTAAAACCCAGTCGGTAAAAAATACTCTCCGCCCTCTCAGTAATAAAGAAGATTTGGACATAATGATACCAGGGTGTACAGAAAGGCCACAGTAAGGTGATCACCAGGATATCCATTTATTTTCAAAATCCTCAGTAAAAGTGATCCCCACCCCCCACCCCCGTCCTCCAGTTGTATAAGCCCCATAAACCCTTTCATGTGACACTAAAGTCCCTTTGTTATGAACCATTCCTGCTCCATTGTTGTCAGAAACAGCAGGCCAGGGCAAGGAACCTCAAGCTTAAGGATGACTTCAAGAATGTAGTTCCATTTCCCAGAAAAACAAAGTGTCCTGACACAAGGCCAGATAACAGTGTTTGCTAAATTCATTAAATGATGCAGGGCTGTCTTCAATGCCATTTTTTTTTACCTGCCACAAAGAGGAAGCCATTACTGATAGTTGGCTTTGGATTTTCATTAAGTGTTTGGATAACAACCAAGGTATCGCAAAACATAATTTAGACCCTCCCTAAATGGACTGAGTACTGGCATTCCTCAGCTTTGCACTGGACCAATAAAACGGCATGACTAACGGGACAAGCAGCAGACACTCGCTAGGCAAACCCTTGCTCCTGACCGTGTACTGTTCACGTGCTTATTATGATGGAGATAACCTGGGTGAGATTTTATTTCAGCAGCCAATCCACTAAAGAGGAGCCTTGCCATTTGTTATTATGTCAGCCCATTTATTTATGTCTACAAGTTACTTATCATAAATAAGTGTAATCCCCACTTTTTATACTCACTCACATCTCACACCCAATTGTAATGCTGTTATCGCCATTGCACTTGTTTAAATTAGTACCGGATGTGACTGTATTACTTGCTCAAATGTTTTCTTTTTTAAATTAACTTTCTATCTCGGACAGCGATAGGAATTCTCTTAAGAATTCAGGTCCACAAGATGAAAATGAACGATCATGATCAAAATGGCAATATCGCTATACTGGCATTTGAACTGGATATACAACAGTTCACAGTAAATGCAGGGAACTAATGAGACATGCACTGGGACCTGAATCCATCTGGTGTGTCATACAAGGGCAATATCAACTTTATTAGAAGTGTTTACCTATTTAATCTAAGTCACTGGCATTTGCAGGTGAAATTCTAGCAGTTTAGCTCAAATCACCATACCGTTATATTGCCTGTGGACTATCGGCATATTTGCTCTGTTTTACTTTCTATTTTGACATCGGACTTCACAAGGATTTTTTTTTCCTTGGGGAAGGTCATTGGAATGTAATCAGCTGACTATTTCTAATATTTATAATCCGGGCACCTCGGCGACAACAGCGGTTCGGGGGAGCGGAGGACAGAGCTGCCGATCTGATGAGATTAGGTGAGGAGCGGCCGGGTTTTGATGGCGCAGCAGGTTTCCGTCTCCCCTTGGGGGACCCGCTCCGCCGTCCCGTAGAGGACACGGGGGTAGGGAGGGAGAGAGGCAGGGTTTGGAGCGAACCGCCAGACCTCTTCACTGTCACTGCTGTCATTATTGCCACGTTATTTTTTACTTACAGTCTAAAAGGCAGCTATTGTGTGTCTGGAGCCAGGGAATCAGGGAGCTTGTTTGATTGGACAAACAAAGCACCAGTACAACTATGAATCTTCCTTGCAATGGCTGTCAGCTTGATGTGCAACTTGCGACATCCGCCTATAAATATTCCACAGGGTTCCTTTTCAATTACTTATCTAGTTTATCTACAAAATTTTAAAAAAACCTGTTAATTGATTTTGAGGTCCAATTAAGTATGCATGCTGATTGGTCACCGTGAGGTAAAACTTCTTTCAGAGGACAGCCCTCAGGTGCCCTTTCTGATGGAGACAGTCAAACCAATGGCAAGGCTTTACTCTGTATGCAGGGAAGCACTGATAACCAGACATTACCATATGCTGCTCTTGTAACCTTAAGGAAACTACAGGGAAAAAAAAAAGCTAACAGCTTGCTCAGACAAACTGCCAACAAGAGCCTGACTATATTGGTATAACTGGTAGTCACAGGAACTGGGAGAGGATCTCGTCTGGATCACCCCAATTCTCCAAACTGACTGTGTATTTATGTTATGGACTAAACTGTTACTATTGTTGCACCAGAAGATTAAAAGCAGAGAGCAACCAGGACAAGATTCACCGACAGAAAAAAGTCACGAGACTTTGTGCCACACAGAAAGAGGAGTGTGCTTGTTTACAGCAGAACACCAAATGCGTAGAGAGACTCACAATGTCTGAGAACGCTGATAACGTGTGACATCCGGGCGGATGCAAGTTGAGATTTTCTGCTCTGGCGTGTGAAGGCTGTCTATGCCTGTGGGCCTCACGACTGCAGTGAAGGCGTCTGTGTTGTGGTGCGCTCCCGGCAAACGCAAAGCCATAAACAGTACTGTCTGACGCAGAGTACTGGCAACTACTACTGAACCTAACCAGAGACATATACTACACGTGGCATTTGGCATAGTTTATAGACACTTTTATACCAAAAAGCTTCACAGACTAAACCTGAAAGAGCAAAACAGTGAGGGAATTTGTAGCGGTTGCCACTGGCCATGAAGTAGCAAAGAAAAGCTCACACTCTTCCTACACTGTTCCAAGGTTTATGTAAGGTGTGTGTGTTAATGATTCAACCACACCAAGGTGTTCATCTGAACCCCGTCGAAACATTAATACATAGGTCTTAATAACACACAGGTGTACAAGAGCTTCTTTGCTACTTTCACCCTGAACTCCTCACTTTAAATATTTGGAGTGTGTATACTAATGCTGGACCCCATCAATGATAACAAACAGTTAAACCTACACCAGCCACCTACTGAGATTTGCTGACACAAGCCTGCGGAACGACCAGGCTCCCTCTAATCTGACTCCTGTTTTGTCATGTTAAGCACCGAGTTAGCTAGCCTAGCTGAGAGTGGCAGAGCTGACATCTGTTTATGGTAAACATGGCAAACACAGAGTTACCCAGCCTAGCTGTCAATGGCAGGTATGACTTTTGTATGAGCATGTTAAGCTCAGATTTAGCTAGCATAGCTACCATTGATACATCTGACTCTTTTGTCATGTTAAGTATGACGTTAGTTAGGCTTGCAATCAGTGGCAGATCTGACTCCTGTTTTGTCACGGTAAGCATTGAGTTAGCTAGCCTAGCTTCCAATGGCAGATGTGACTCTTGTATCATTGTGTTAAGCACAGAGCTAACTAGCCTAGCTACCAGTGGCACATCTGACACCTGTTTTGTGATGTTAAGCATCGAGTTAGCTAGCCTAGCTAACAGTGGAGAATCTGACTGACAGGGTGACTGTTGAACACCACTGGCCTCGCTGTGACATTTGGGGTGACTTCACATTGCAGCATCAATAAGACAGGAGCCCGCAGAATAACAGGACCTGCGGTCATTGTATCGACTCGGGACGAGATACTTATTAAGTAAAAAACAAAGGCACTATCCTTGATTTCAGCTGGTGTACCTCGGGTTAGTAATGCCTCTCCAAAATGGTTTTAAACACAAGTTCACCCACAGCACCAGAGTGAACTTGGGTTTTTTTTAGAGTTGCAACTCTGCAACTTTTGGTGAGCGGACATGCTGATCATTAATACAATATTACAAGATGGAACCGTAGAATAAAAGCAAAATCCTATCTGATGACCTCAGATTATTCGTTCTGCGTGTTTTCTAAACCGCACAGAGGGAGACTGCCTTTCTGTGAGGTGTGCGTCACTTCCAGGACGCAATGAATGCATTTTGCTGACAGCGGGTGGAACAGACCCCGACGCTGGTCTCTTTTTCGGAACATGCTGACACTCTGTAGCAGACACTGATGTAAAACTGACGCAACAAGTGCTGGCTTTCACAGGCGGGCACAGCGCTGATGTGGCCTGCTTGTGTAGCCCGGTCTTTTGCCACATGCATTCCCACAGTGTTTCACATACGCCTAAAGGCCTAACACGGACACCAGACGGCCATTTCATGGATCGCTCGGACATCACAGAACGCAAAGTGAAGTCTTTGAAAACCGACTGTGATTTTTTTCCCCTTTGTGCTGTGTAGTGTGTGAGTGACTGCACAGGCAAATGATTGTGAGAAGAAAGCCATCTCTTTAGCACTGTCAGAGTCTTATTTTGGGCAGGATGCTAAAACTAAGGTGGGCCTTCTTGGACTAATGCCAATTTGACCCTAAACAATGACTGAGCTCAAAAAAAAAAACTCCTATCACAATATTTAGAATAAGACCATATAATTATGTGCTTAATTTGTCTCATTATTGTCACTATCGCCGTTAGCTTCGTCATTAAGTGTAACCAAACTTTCAAATATATTAATTTCTTCACTATAAATACTTCTGATTTCCATTGTTTCAAGACAAATACAAAGCATTTTCTTCAAACGTGTGTCTGTATAGAGATTCTGTACACTGTCACTGGTCACGTCCCTGGAGTCTGTGCTTTATAATGTGTTTTAGGGAGTGTGACATTGCAATTGCGCTTCATTTGTTCAGATTACATTCATTTACCTGTACACACTCGCTGTACAAATATAAATATATTCCTGTACATGTGACCTCTACCTAATTCATCATCCTATTTTGTGATGTGTGTCCACACGTTAACAACAGTATGAATGTAAAAGCATACAGCTACGGATATTTGTTTTTCACAGCAAATTTTCACCACGCAAATAGCGAAACAATTCAATGGGAAGAATAGTATATGCTATTTAGGTGGAAGTCACAAACATTTGTACCATAAATGCTATATATATACGACAGGTTTGAGTTCTGTTCAGTGTCTTCATTGTGCTTAACATCTTGCTTGTGTTGGTATAAATCTGCTATGTCATGTCGTGGCACTTCAGATTGAAGACAGAATCGATATGGTGTTTGTGACACGAACTGAAAATACTTTTAAACAATCGTATAAAATTCATGCCATTCGCTTCCTCAGAAAGAAACACTGCCGTTAACAAACACGTCAATTAGAGTAATGCCAGAATTCTTACCTGAGTTAAAAAACTTTTCAAAATGTCCAACATTGACAAAAAGGCAGACTTCACCATGCTTTACACTGAGTATATTTCTACAACTCATGTTCATTCGTTCTAATCTAAATTCCAAGACTTTTGTTCATTTCCCCTAGCCTCTAAACTTCCATTCACTTTGCTACTCACTGCTATCGCACTAGAATACTTTATTTGGCTAACCTGGGGCCAGCTGTTATGAGGGGGGCACTTTTCCTTATTTTGTAGTGGGCTTTTACAAAGCTGTGCCATGCATGGTGTGGTACAAACACAAGTATCATCAGGAGCTGTGGCTTACCATGGTGCAGTGCTGAAACAGCTTATGAACGCAGACCATACTTCAGGGACAGCTCCCTTGGTCCTGACTGGACAATGGAAGATAACAGCAATTCGGAGTTCCTGCTCAGCTAGATGGCTCGGATTCAGCTGTTGGGCATCTCTAATGCTGACACACCTGTAGGAGAGGACAGGTGTCTGTCTACATGGTCAGTGCCGTGCTCGGTCACTCTTCCCTGTGCCAGAGAATGAAAAAGCGCCACCCTGAAAGCTGGCAACTTCATCGCCTTCCAAACCCAGGATGAGGCTGGCACCAACACAGGCCTGTTCTTTGACAGCACAATTTCTGATACACAAGGCCTTCAGTTGCACAAGGTGTCTGCAAGGAGAATGTTATGTGGGAATTACTCAAATTCTGATTTCTTTTGGGGGTGTTCCCACTTAAACTGAATCCTTTAAGTTGTGACATTTTTCCATCCTGGACATGCAGTAATCACATGCAGTAAGCATGTGACCCTCTGTCTTTACTGCCATTGGTCAAAGGATCAGAGGGATCGTGACTCTGCACCCGTGTGTACCTCTTCACACAACCTACATCAGGTATAATGTGTGTGCCCACACCAAGGCTGCTAAACCTGAACCACATGCTTATTCAGTTCTCTCTAGCAGGACACAACTGCAAATGCAATACTGTGACATTTCAGTGAATAAGGTCTGGAAGGGATTGTAAGCTTTACAGTCTTACTACAAGATGTGTTTTTTTATTAGCATAAGCTGCTGTATTTTACTGTGAGACCTGGACAGTCAAGGTTTTGTGGCAAATAGTGGCACTTCAGCAAAGCTGGGGAGATTAGGCTGATTTTCACGAAAGTGACTTATTTGATCATAGAGATTTCTGGAGCCTGTGTAAAAAAAAAAAAAAAAAAAAAAAAACTGAAAACTCCTGATGAATTTCCTGTGACGTGAGTCTCACAGAGTTGCAAGAACATGGCACTCATTAAGATGTTCCACTATGGTCTGTACATGGCAGTGCATGATTCACTTGTACCAGAAATATATATGGTTTCAGAGTCATGTCTGTGATTGGCTGGATTTGAACTGACTTCATGGGTGCGTTTGTTTTTTAGGACAGTTTGATGTTTTTTTTAGTGGACGGCTGACGCACCGGCACCCCACACACCTCTCCGCCTCTCTGAGTTCCAGCACCCCAGTCCGGACAGCGACCCCTTTTTTCGGCCACTGGGTGAGGGAGGGGTGCGGACTGAGCCCTGCGCGTGAGAGCCGCCAACTCCTGCACCGCACGGTGTGTGGGAATCCATGACGGGACTGTCTGAGCGGACCGATTTCAGAAAAATAAAGTGTACAAAAAAAAAACAACATTTCGTTTCCCCAACCCCTCCCCTCCCCTCCCCCTCCATCCCTCCCTCCCTCCCTCAGGCAGGCGCTGGTGCTGTCTCTTGCGTGCCCCCCTCTCCTGTCGCGGCGTCCCCGGGCGGCGGGTCAGTGGCGGTCGTAGGCGGTGGTGGTGGCGGCCGGGCCGGCCCCTCGTGCCGCTGCGCTGTAGTAGTACGGAGACCCTGCGGAGGGAGAGAGAGAAACCACAGCGCCGACAGCGTCAAACACTCGCCTCGCTCTTTAATCACACACTGCTCACCAAGTCCATTTACCTCACTCTGGATAAGGCTGTCTGCTTAGCAACAACTACAGCGATAATGTAACAACAACATAATAATAATACATATGTTACCTGAATATCCTGTTCACTACTCCAGTATTTTTCAAAATGAAATGAGCTCTAGATCAAAACTCATCTATTAACTGTTGACAATTGGTCAGTTGATAACTCCTGTGTTGTACAATAATATTATCCACCTGGAAAGTATAAAATGAGGAAATCATTCTGCTAAAAACAATATTAAAATCAGCTACAACAATCCCACACTCAGGACATTATTAAAGATTTTTTCATATATTGCATTAAGTCGGGAGAAACTCTAATGAACTTAATGAAATTGCTAACAGCTTCATTCCAGGCTTTTCAATTAGATTGAGAACAAAATATATTTATCAATGCATTGTTCGTAAATGTTAAGAAAAAAAATTTCAGTTGGGTCAAATGTGAATCTTTTATGATCAAAATTATTCAGTGGCCAACTCTGGACCAAAAAGAGAATGTCATTGCAGATTACTCATAATGAATACATATTTTGGGAAATATTTCATTTGTTCTGTGCTATTTTTTTCTTAAATAGTTTACTGTGCACTATATTTTTTTCTTGAACCAAGGCCTCCCCTTCATTAACTATAAGATCTCTAACTTAAAAAATAAATGAATGTGCTGAATTTTCACTTCTCTGACACTGAAGCTGTGATTGAATGTATGATATGAAGTATTCAGACAATACATTCAATGGGGTGCTGTCTCTCCCTGCCACTCCTGCCTCCTCCCTGGGTCTAACGGTCAGAAAAACTCCTACTGGAGCTGATTAAAGGGGAGGGGCTGTATATGGGTGTGGTCATGATGGGAGGGACCAGGGGAGTGGCTAGGGTGGGGAAGCCTGGAGGGGAGGGGGCCACTCAAAACCCAATTGCTAAATCCTAGACATCAGGGAATAATGAAAGGAAGGAAAATGCATCACCATTCCTTGTGTACTACCTTATATAAAGTTGCAATTCAAGTGATATGCAAACTTCAGATTGAGAGTAAAATGTCTATCTGAGGGGCTCTTGCCCTCACGAGCATGATGTTACTTTAAAAAAGTGCACATAATCAACTGCTGTGCTTCATTAATGCTGATGGACAGCATGTTTTATCATTCTATGTCAGCCATCACAAAGCACATTATCTGCTTATGAATGTTATCCAAAAGTAGTAATCGCATGCTCGCGAAGCATTGAGTATGCCTTATTAAGGCCTTAAAAGCGTTCACCGGTAACAGAGACAGACAGAGGGAAAGGGAAAGGGAGAGAGAGAGAGAGAGAGAGGCAGGGGTAGAGAGGGAGAGGTGGGGGGTGAGAGAGATGGATTCAATGAATACTTGAATACTGAGCTGCTGTTGCCCGAGCACTCTCTGTCAACTAAAATTAAAAGTCTCTCAAGCTTGGCCCCCATCACCATGGGAAAATATCATTCCGTGGAGGAAAAAAACAGAGAATGAATCTTGATCACTGTGTTCACTTAAAGCGCTGATGAGTCAGTATGATGAAAAGCCTTTAAGGATCACATTGGCCGGCTGGTGAATCATTTTTCTTCATTAGAGAGAGACTGCGCAGGGGGGGTTGCAAGGGTGTGTGTGGGGGGGGTACAGGCAGAGGAGAGAGGGAGGGAGGGGAGAGAGAGAGAGATGGGGAGGGAGGGGGACGTAAATGCATGCGCGTGTTTTTAATAACCATCGGGGGCAGAGACGCAGAGGGTGGTTCACAATGCAAAACAGGCTAATGATTAATAAGCGCAGCCCGGCTTATGAAAATAAGAGCCTCCTCCTGACCCCTCTCTGCCCTCCTCCTGGCGGTCCGGGGACAGCTCTGAGGGCGAGGGATGGAGACACACAGGGAGGAGAGGGAGGAAGGGATAGAGGGAGTACACAGTGGAAGAGAGGAACATTCCTATTCTTAATTCACAAAGAATTGTTTTTTTTCTGTTGGAACTTGTTGAAAAATAACATGCAGTTTGAATATCTGTCATTGTTTCCTTAACAATGTAGGTGACACACATGAAAAGGATAAAAAGGCTTGGATGGTAAGCCTCAGCCCTACCTAGCAACTAGCTTCAGCTAGCAACATCTGTCTACAAAATGCAACTTTTGGAGGGCAGTCGGGTGACCTCTGCTCTCTGGAGCTGGCAAAACTGAAAGTCCGCGGGCGAGAGACAGAGGGGCCAGCGGGCCGCGTCGTCACGGAGACGGGGCGAGGGCCCGTTCGCCTCTGCGAGCCCAACGCCAGGAACCGCCGCAGGCCACAGATACAGGCTCCTCCGCGTGACACGGTGACCCGGGCCTCCTCCGAGATCTGTCACGGTGGCGAGTGACACCAAGAACCCCAAAACGCGTCCCAGCGGTCCCCGGAGGCTCACCCTCCTTTCATCCGGTGTAACCTGCCTCTGCGCCTCCATCCCGTCCTGTCACTCCCCTCCGATAGACAGAGCCCTGCTCCCGCCCCCCGCCCCTGCTCCCCAAACCCCCACTCTCCGCATCAGCCACAAACACATGTGCCCTGACTGGAGGTGATCTGTACAGACTCCTCTCAGCGACACCCAGTGTCCCTGGTGTACCCAGTTCTGAGGAAGTCTATTTCCCTGTCAGTACAATAAAAGATAACAAAATAAAGAGTGAAAAAAACAGACAAAACTGCCAACTTTGACTCACCCACAAGTTCGACCTCAAAAATCAAATGAATTCAGACACGCTCAATGACCAAACCACAGTCCTCTGTGCCATGTTCTCAATGCAATGGGCATCAATGTGGTGCACTCCTACAGAACTGGAGTTGTGATCTAAAATCCAGAAGTTAAAATCCTGGGTGCTACACTACTTTCGTACACTTGAGCAAGGTACAATATCCGTCCGTACAAATTAATAATACGTACAAAAATGTAAGATATTCAAATTGCCTTGGGCGAGGGCAAATAAAAGTTAATAATTTGTATAAATTTCTACATTTTATCCCTAAGCTCTCATAGCAATACCACCAGCCTATACCTCTCTCACCACATCAGATCAAAGGATCTATTGCCAGCACTAATGATATGCATCCTGTACATTATGTTCCATCTGTGCCCACATCAATGCCTGGACTCATTTGTGACTTTGTCACACCTGAAATGGTTTGCAAGTGGCTAATGACAGAACTACACTCAATTCCTGTGGCATTTGTGATTAGCAATTTCTTATACAGGACCCCTTTGTCTTTTAACAACCTCCAACAAGAATAAGCTCACATACTATACTCTACTATCAAAGCCATGAGATGGCTTCCACACTGTGCACTGCTGGTGTATGTTTCAGCTTTCAGCTGTTGAGTGGGTCAAAGTTCTTTTGTCGTCCAGGCCTCAAAAGCATGGGAGGGCCTTTCTAGTCCTCAAATGGCCAGATTCCAGAAGGTTGCTGATATATTAAAGTCCAATCAGCAACCCATGCACCCATAGGAAAAACTAGGGGAGTTTGCTTCATGCCAAATAAATGACTGCAATTGATCAGTTATTTGTTCAGTTATCAATAATGGTGGTGCGGCCCTTTGGGGACTGGAAGTGGCCCATCAGGTGGAGCAGTGGTGACCCAGGGCGTGTCCGGCCTCCATCAGGCAGGTTAGACGTACCTTGCATCTGGCCCGACTGGCTGGCAAAAAGGCCCGAGGTGCATCCAATCTCGGTGCCCAGGCGCGGGCCATAGTCCTGCTGGAACACTGAGGGGAGCAAAGCACACTCAGTGGGTCAGCACCACACTCCCGCATCGCCACCTGACTTTAACCCGCCGTCCCGGCCCGGGACTACAGCACCACGGGCCGGGAGGCTTTACCCAAACTGCCCTGTGCACACGGCTCTCAGAAGTCACCCCCCCACCCCTCCATACTGTGGTCCTCACTGGAACGCTGCTTCCATCCTAAAAACCCTCACCACTGTGCCCCTAACCCCAGCCTAAACATCACAGGGGCTCAGCTTTCAGGCTTATTCATACACATCGCTCCTGGCTCAAGCACTGACAGACACTGCACAGTGAAGCAAAACAGGAAATGAAAAATAGCTGCAAAAAGCAAACTCGACTTTTTTAAAGTTTGTTCGTACAGACCAGCACATTTCAACGCAACAAAGAACTGATTTTGTTATGCACAATTCATGTTCAGAGTCATTTAAAAGGGGGTTGGCGGACAACAACATCGGTCCCCAACTATACTGCCCTCTGAAAAATCATATCTTAATTCATTAAATTATCTAACATTTCTAACCCATTGAAACTTGCAATTAATGTGAAATTAATTAGGTTTAATTAATTAGGCTTTCCATAAAAAGTATTTAAAAATGAACCCCTATGAAAGTGTTTAACCAGATGTACCAAGCACCCAATAAGTCAAAGGCCCTTACATGGCTGATTGATTAATGTCTGGTATTTCCAGCCAAACTTCTTCCTTTAGATGTATTTCCCCATAGAAACACCTTTGATGCCTTCTAGCCCTCCGTGCAACATAACCTGAGCTTCATCAAGTACACACACACACGTACAATCTACTCATGACAGAATTTCATGTGTTATTTGTTTTGACCCTCTAAACAACATATGCTAATCACCATGGCGTTCACACAGCTAATATTACTCAAAGCTGGATTTTTGTTCAGTCATAGATACGCTTCTACACACTATTCAAAAGGTCATCCTTAGTAACAACAAAACACCCTGACCTTTTATTCTGTCACTGCACTCCTTCAGAATGGTGGTGGAGTCATCCACCAGTAGCTTTTCTCTGACTGTAATTCTCTGACAGTCATAAGCATACCTGCCTCATAATACCATCCCTTGTTTTGACACCAGCTTTGCACTTGACTTCCATCAGCTGTGACAGAGAGGGTCAACTAAACCTAAGCAACTATTCCAGATGCATACAAACTGCTGACTGATATCTATTCCTAATGTCAACATCCCAGGCTTTCTGACACAAGACTTTTATAGCCACACTGAAATAAGCAGCTTGAGACAGAGAGGAGACACAAGCGAGAAACGACACCAAGCACGCTGCAGGTGGCGCTAGAGATAGCAGCCTGTGGTTTAGCCTACGCCTGTGTCTGCAACACAGGGCCTAGGGCAGTGGATCCAGCACTGAAATGAACCCATCTTGGCATGAGACTCTGCCATGGGTTGAAAATATAGAGGAGTACAGGAAGTGTGAGAATTGACACTATAGACAGGGAGCAACACTGCCCCCTAGCAAACACTGTGGTGTACTACAAATGCCTACTCAACAAGCTGATGGTAAAAAGTTTACATTTATTTAAGGGCTAATTGTGATTTTTCCTAAATTGATCTAAGGCGTCAACAATGAAGGCGTAGCGATAGGTCAGCTAGTAGTGTAAGCTGCACCCCATGTCAACAGTGTATGGGAAGAACATCCGAGGTGACAGCTCAATCTCAGGTGAGTCTCAGTTTAGTCTCAAGTGAGTCTCAGATTAATTTCAGGCGAGTCTCAAGTTTGCTGTACGTTTGTTCGTCAGATGCTTTGAAATGTTTTGTGCTACGCGAGTGGAAGTAGCCAGCATGGACAGAGACACAGGAAGGGTGCAATGTGCCACATATGCAGAAGCCAAGAGGATTCTGGGATGTAGATCCAGCCTCACTTACCTAATAAACCGGGGTTGGGAAATCTCCAGGACTCGTTGTACGTGGAATACTGTGGATGGGAGTACGGGCTGCCAGAAAAGTCACTGCCTGAAAGAGACAAAGTGCATTTGCATGTTAAAAAAGTCACTGTATAAAGAAGTCAAATTCTAATGCCATGCCAAGTTATTGTATGATAGAGACACAGTACATTCACATCTTTAAAAAGTCACTGTATGGTAGAGACGAAGTACATTGGTAAGTTAAAAAAAGTCACTGCTGATATTCCAAAATCTGACATTTCTTTCTGCAACACAAGCATTTTACTTCTTAAATGGGTTTTTTTTTCTCTTGTGGCCTTTCCTTGAAGGATTTTGGGGCTTTGGTTCAGTCTGTACATTCAGGATTGAAGTGTACTCTTGTAGTCTTTCCTTTCTTTTTTTGGATGTCTATCGCTGGTGAAAAGAGCCAGCTCGGGCTCCAGTCTTCTTTTTCCCTCTCTTTTGCTCGTCTCCTCTTATCACCACCTCTGCTTTTCTCCCTGTTTTTGTGTCTGTCTCTTTATCTTTTTCTCACTCACCCCCTCTCTCCATTTCTCCCCCTACTCTTCTCTTCTCTGTACCCCGCACTGTTCCTCTCACTCTTTCTCCCTCCTCTCACACACACTTTTTCTCGTCTCTTTCTCCCCCGCTCTGCCTCTCTTTCTCACTCCCCCACCTCTCTTTTCTCACTCTTTCCCCCCCCTGCTCTCCCCCTCTCTCCCTCTGGGGAACTCTTTCCCCTGGCTGACAGTCTGGACCCCCGGCCCTCTCCTTCCCTCTCTCCCCCTGTCTGTTCTGCCTGAGCGCGCTCGTGGACCCTTCGTGTCAGCCCCCTGCAGTAGCAGAGAGGGGGACAGAGGGAGGGGGGGAGCGTGCAGAGAGGAGAGCAGAGGAGAGCGGCGGGCAAGGGGACGCAGCAGAGCCGTCCCTGACTCCGTACTCCAGCCTCCTCCCTACCACCAAGGGCCTCCCCTCAGTCAGTCATACACTCTATCAATCACACACAGGCCTGTGTGGAGGCAAGTAGCAGCACAAACACCTCTGTTTCATTCTTAAAAATTGGATAAAGACTCAACAGGCAATCCCGCGCCCGCCATCTCTTTTCAGTCATAGGAGTAAACTGTGAAAATGTGAGAGAGAACAAATGTGCACGAGCAGGGGAGGACACTGTGGAGCCCCTAAAGGATGTCGAGTCCAGGGAGAGTCTTCATTTTGTCAGTGCGCCGAACCGCCTTTCTCTGTGACACAACAGTGTCACGTCCCAGGACTCAAACCCACAGCCTTCTGGTGACCTTTTCTGGGTCCCAGCCAATAGAGGCCCTGAGCACAGTGTCTGCATCTGCAACAGGCATGTTTTCCCTCCAGAGCTGCAGAATCCACTATTGTCCTCCCCTCAGATTCAACAGCGCTAGTGCTAGTGTTAGAGCATCTGTAATGCTGCTGAAATTCAGAAATAACCAAGTACAGACAGGGCTGTACTTGAGCATTTTGTGCATGGAGTAATTACAGACGGCACGTCCTCTTAGCAATGAGCAATGGTCTGTCAGAAAAGTGAGTTGATCCGTGTTGCTGTTTGCATGAGGACTGGCAGTTCAGATCAGTTATGCTGCACCATTTTTGTCTCTCACTGAGAAAAACTAATGAGGAAACACATACATCCTCTGTGTGTCCAAACAGCTGGGGGAAAGCACAGAATTCCAACACCGCATCCTAATTTGAAATGGTGATAGTGTGGTCTACAGAGTACTGCAAATAATATCTCTAGATGAAATTTGATTTTACACACACAAAAAAATCAAATTATATATATTAATGAGTGTTGCAACTCATTTAGGAAAGGGACTGACCTGCAAGTAAATGTTTTTTGAAGAACCTATGTATGTGAAAATAATAAAGAAGCACCTCCCAGAGACTAATCAAAACTGGCCAAAGAGTTCTGAGTAGAAGGTAGGTTAGGGTATGGATAATGCAGAACATAATATATAAACAGGTACATTAACTGAGTGTGAATATCTGATTAGTAGTAAGGAAAATTTAAAGAGAGAACCAATACGTTTTTAAATGCAGTGTGCAGTTGAAACGGAGGGCTCCGGAGTAATTACATCCTTCAGCCGTTGTCAGGTGACGGTGGGAGACGGTGTGCTGCCCCGGACGTTTACGATTCTCCCGCTTGTCACCTGAAAGTCTGGCGTCTTCAACGCCGCTTCGACGGCGGCATGTCATGTTGTTTGGAAGACAAGGATGAGAAAGACGCCGGGAGAAAGACGGAGAAGGAACTGCGGGGTGGGGGGGTTGGGGGTGCAAACGCTCTCCGCTACTGCCGCGTCAAGGTCACATTTGCTTGTCAAACCTCAGGCGGAAGCACCGTGCGCTCCCCGGGTACACACAACAAGGTCGTTCAGTTATTCCTTTCTGAGAAAGCTGCTACGCCGTCACTTCCAGCAGCACCTCACTTCAGAGTATAAATTGCAGGGCTGCCGGCGCTGAATGGCAGAGGTTTAAGGGTTAAACATGCACGCAAAATGATGGCAATATATTTAAACAAGTAATTCAGTTACTGTAAATCCATTTTTAAAACCCTTAAATGGTTAAAACACAGCAAAATAGCAAATGGGTTGAGGTCTAACAAAAACAGGCAACTTTTTTCAGGAACTAAACACGTCTTAATTAGTGTTGCACAAAGCTATATTTATGGGAAGTCAAACTACGATAAAAATGGAAGATGCAAGATCACAGAAAAGGAAACGACTGCGACTTCTGCTCCTCGCGTGTCATATTCATAAACAAGCGCGCGCAGGACGCTGCTGCAGAGCGACGGGATCCCGCTACGCATGTCCATTTGCGTGCCACAACGGGTGACTGATCTTGGCTGCATTAACGAGGATATTATGGTAATTTTTTGCCATTGCCAAGTTTTTTTTTTTTTCAAAAGCCGTCTTTCTCAAGCAATATGTTTTTGTTTGATTTAGAACGTCGCAATGTGCGCGTGCACGTGGGAGCGCACACTTCGCGCTCATTACCATTCATCGCCCGAATAATCATCGATTCATTTTAGCATCCATTTTTTAAACAGCGAAATAAAACAAAATAAAATAAACTCCTAAAGTCTCCTCCACGTGCCCGGGCTCTTTCGCGACTGCCTGAAACAACTCTCCAACCTTCAGTGGCCTCGCATGACAGTCGATATTTCACTCCACCTTCTCCTCGGAGCTCTATTAACCCGCTGCCCCCTTCACCCGCGGCGCCAAACACTCTCCTCAAAGACACTTGTGTCTGTAACTACCCTTCCCTGTCACTGTCAGTTTGTGATATCGGCATGCCATCTTTCCCCACAGCCCTTGTTTGAGGGGAAAGTACCATTTATAGGTCAGTTTTCCTTGAAAAAATTGCAGTAGAAAAAAAGCAAGAAAAAAGTTTGCGCATAACACATTATTATTATTATTATTATTATTATTATTATTATTATTATTATTATTATTACGATCCGGATTATATAGACATAATAACATTTATTGGTTCTGTCCAGATTTACTTTATAAAATTATTACACTTTACAAGAATAAAACAAAAAGGGAAGTGAGTCAGTGAGAAATATAGTCCCTCCATGTTCATATCTGATAGGAAGGCAAGGTAATAGATGCGCATGCATTTCCACGTGCTTTTTTCTCCCTTCCATCCCCTGTAATGAGCGGGCTGTTGCCCGCTTCGCTTCCCTCGCGCTAGCTGACCACAGCTCCTCCCGGGGAGCCTGTAGCAATGCCTCAGCGTGCAGCGGGTATCTGACTGTTTAAAGCTGTGGCTTATAATTTTACTCCCTCAAGAAACTGAGACATTCCCTGATGAGCTCCCATCCCTGATTGCACCATGTATATGTCTTACAGCCTGTGATGAGAAACTGGCAATAATAATAATAATAATAATAATAATAATAATAATAATACTATCTGGTTAAAATAAGAAACTCATAATAACAATTACTAGTAGTGGGAGCAATTGTGGTAATCGTAACAGCATTACTAGAAGCTGAAACCTCATTATCACATTTATTTTTATTTTCAGTTGTGATAATATCACAGCATCCCATCACACTGTACAATGAATTTGAAATTATAATTCTGTAGAATATTCTGTAGAATCTCACAGAATTCCTCTGCCCCCGCTCTCATCATTTTGAGGGGGTGTGTTTTATCCAACTGCTTGATATTAATGTATGATCTTTAAATTGCAGAAAGGAGAATAATAAAAGTTTTTAGACAGACACTTGACAGCTTGTAGCTGTATCATGCCTGCACTTGTCACATTGGTAAACTGGAAGCTGTTGGGTGGATGAAAACAATTATATTATTTAAAACTTAAATAAATTGAATCTTCAAAACTGATTCAAGCCATATATATATACCACCATTTTTTTGAAAAAGTGAAAAATAGCTATACTTTTGATGTACTGTACTTTGCATATAATTGTACTGTATTTATTAAAATCCCAATCAAAACAGCATTATAATATGGAGAAATATAAGTATAAATATATAAACTAAAGTAGAATGTTCATGAAATTATTCACAGGTTTTAAATTCCAGTAGATGGAATGGCCCACTATGATTTTTTTCTGTCAAAACTGTCAAGCCCATTCATCTTAAGGACACTGTCATAATTTTGAATGAATGCAAGCCTTAAGGCATTGTGAGGTCACAGTGGAGGCACCACGGGTAAACCAATCACTTACCAAGACTCGTGAGGCCTGATAGAATACAGTGATTTGACCCATACACTGACTTAATCTGTAGAGGGTGTCTACTGCATAGACTATTAATTGTGGAGACAAATGGCCATCAGTCACCGTTCAGACACTAATGCTCATTAAATACCCTGATTTGTGTGTTTGAGGTGTGTGTGGGTAGGGACCCCTGAGGTGTTTGCCTGGGTAGAGGGAGAGCACACAGCTACATTTCTTTGTGTGATGGACGCGTTTGTCAAGGTCTTCTCGTATATCTGACATATGCAGTTTTCCTGTGCGAACAGGATTAAAGCTCAAAACAAGCCCGACCACATTGTCATAGCTCTGTGACCCCCATTATCTTGAGTTTGGATCGTATAAATAAGAGAGAGAGAGAGAGAGAGAAAGGGCGAGAGAGAGAGAGGAGGATGGAGTGGGTGAGAATGAATGAATTAGTCAGGGGTCAGTGGTGATTTTCATTTAAAACAAATTACTGATGTTGAGAAGAGACAGCTGGGCCACTGTGGCCGGACTCTAATGACTGTATCCATAGCGGCGCTGGTGCGCTAGCTGCCTCTTCCCCCATTTGCCGCCACCCCCACCCGTCCCACCCCTAAAAGCCTTCCCCCTCCTCTCTCCACCCCCTTCACCCCCCACCCACAGATCCTGTGCCCTCCCTGGGGAGTGCTGTCATCCTGGCAGACAGGGAGAGAGAGGAAGAGGCAGAGACAAGCACCCCCCCCCCCAAAACCACCCCTGCCCCCCTACCTCTCCTCTCCTGGGACCTCCGTAAAGAAACGGGGGGGTAAAAGGTGTCCATTGTCAGAGTGGCCACTGACACAGGCGAGGCAACAGTTATTTAAATGGCCAAGCGGTGTTGGAACATCGGCCCGATTTGAATTCACTTTGCAGGCCCCTACAGCACAGTCCTGCGTGCCGGGGGTCTCCCCTGCAACCGCTGGCATGCACACCCTTTCAGTGCCACACAGTAAGCAGACACGGCGCCCGGCAGCTGCTTAGACCCCTCATTCAAAGGTCCAAAGGCAAAGCGCATTGTTGTTCGATTGAATTTGGGCATAAAGGCTGTTACATTTACCCCCAAATGGGCTTCCTCGTTAACACAGGCTAACACAGACATTTGTGCAAGTGTTTCTCTTTCCTTTGTGCATTTCAGTATAACTCATATAATGAAAAAATACATATAAACCAGTAATAAGAGTTAAGAACAAATTGCACGGTGGTTAGATTGAATACTGACCTATCTAATCGTCATGTGTCAAATCATAGTACAGGTAAGGCTGGAATTCACTCTGGCTGCATTGCGCTGAGAACTTCTCTAACATATCACCTTCTTATTGATTTTAAGCAAGAGCTATGTTTTACTTCTTGCACATTTGTCATGAGTGGTTGATCAGGCCATAAGCTTAAAGTAGTAAAGTTATCTTAAAGTCAAACTGCAAAGTGGGTGTATTGAATGTAAAGCTATTTTAGATTGGAGAGACAGCAGAAAACACCACGGTAATGACCCTCCACACACTTCTCAGCTGGTGTGTGGAGGTCATCTGGTCACAGAAAACCACATCAAACCTGAAAATGACCTCTGACTGGGTTCAGCTGAACCACACCCTACAACGTACGCGACAGATTCATCTCAGTTTTAAAAACCGTATCTGTTTTCTCTGTACCCAGAATGCCCTTCGGTTCCGCGTTTCGGTACGGGTGCCCCTCAGACCCCTCAGTGCAAGGAAGCGTCCATAATAACAGCGATGATGAACTCTAGTGCAAGGTCACAGCTGGAGCAGCGGTTCGGCGGCAAAACAAGAGGCCAAAGCACCCCCTAATAGGCCGGCTTATTGATCCGAGGAAGTTAAACGGCCAAAATCCCACAATTCATTTTCACCGCAGCTTCCAGACTCCTGCCTCTCAGAAATGCATTGATGCTGCCCTGTATTGATTTGTGAAGTAGAGGTGTTTGTCCCGGGGATGGTTATGTTGCTTTACGTCACAGCTGCAACACAGCCATAGTGCTGCTTTGAATGTCTAAAGAATATCGGAACACTGGGTGTCTGCTCCTCATTTAGTTTCACAGGTCAATATGGCCATATAACAAAATTACTAGGGAGAAATTAGAGGCTCCAATTTAGACAGCATCTTCAGTGAAGCAATTTCATGGAGACAGGGTCAAAAACTGAACTGATAATCAAGCCCCACTGTTTTTTAATGTAGGTACAAGCCTGCCATTAGCAGAATAAGCATAAAAAATTGGTAATTCTGGAAACATTTAGGAAAAGTAACACACTCCAGAGAAATGAAGGTTCCTCCTTACATACTGTAGACAGATTATTCAATGTGCATTTGATAAATGCTTGCTGCTGAAACACTGGGTGCTAAAATTCATCTGAATTGATTGTAGGTGAAAAAAATGCTCCTTATAAGTTAAGTGAAAAAGTAAGAACATAAATGATATTAAAAATGTGAATGTGAAGTCAGGATATTGTCATTTTGATTAACTTAAGCAAGGAAATATCTCGGGGAAGAAATCTGTTGAAGACGTATATTGTTATTGGTCTTGTAGCAAGGATTCACATACCTTAATGTAGGGGCTGTAAAGGGCTGTCTACTTTTAAAAGATTTCAATATACAAAATTAGAAGTGCATATATAACCAACATGTTTATTTACTGCGTCTTGTTTTAGGGTAACACTGCTCGCTGTTTACATGGCAGCAGTCGCCATTCTGTTTCCTGTTTCATTGCTGTCACATTTAAACCTTTAAACCATTTCCATTCTTCCATGCATTTGTGGAAACACACGTTTATATTTGCTCTGTATCCATAAGAATGCAATTAAGGACCAGCTCAGCCTGAAATGATGCTCTCAGAGGGCGAGCAGGGTATATGTTGACTCACCTGGTACCATCCCGGTCAGCGCAGGGGCGGAGTAGCTGCCCTGTCCAGCGGGGGGCACGTGAGGGGGGTACCCCGGCAGGGTGGTGCTCGCTAAATCCCGACCTGCAGAGAGACGGCACACACAGTCACACACACCTACCAGTCAGCGCCACAATAAGGCAACAGACGTTCTTAACCAATCCGAGGGCCGAGGCCAAAACCGGTCGCAATCCGACAGACACGGAAACGTGCGTGTGAATTTCAGGTCTAAACGAAGATGGAGTGCTGCCGTAGCCAAAGGCGAAACCCTGCAATGGAAACTGAGGCCAAAGTCACACAAAGGAAGCCAATCAGCATCGGCGCTGGCCAAAAATAAGCACACAAGTGCCCGACGGTGTTACCACAAGCCAAACAGAACAAAAACGAAACACAATGTTGGCAGGGAAGACTAAATCACCTCAGCGGTGACACCAAGGGATCTGAGACCAAATGAGAGCCATCCACAAACTGCAGGTATCCAATTGGATCAGATTTTGCATTCGTTATCCCACATTTGTTTTTCTTTTTTTTTACTTTAAGAGAATAAAAAACAAAAGCTGTTAACAATTGTTCCTGACTCTTGAGTTTCTTGTTGGAAATGGGAAAAGTTTACACTCTGGAGAGATTAACGTAAGAAAAGAGGGAAAAAAAAGAAGGCAGCTCCTCGAAGGCCTTTATCATCTGGTGACACTAAAACCTTTTAAATTACCCCAATTCATCGCGCGAGCGGGAGAAGGAGGCCTCGCCGGGATTCAGCCTGCTGGCGGAGGTACGGGAACGAGAGCGGGGGGGACAGGCGGGATGTGACAGGAGCGTGGGGGGGTGGCATGGATGGGGGGTTTCGGCTCTGCTGCTGGACACCGCCTGGGTCCCCACCACTGCCCTCGGCTGTCTCCCGGCCGCCCTAATTAGAGGCTGATAAAACATTGGGTTCACATGCAGCCCTGTAATGACTGTGTTAGCGAGGGGGAGGGCAGGGGAGGGCGGGGGGAGGAAGGGGCACTTTGGGGAGGAGGTGCAGGGGGCGCAGGCTGGGCTAGCCGTGACAAATGTTTGAGGCGCCACAGGTGTGTGTGAGCGCGCAGGCGCGCGTGTGTGTGTGTGGGGGGGCATCAGTTACATGCAGGTAGGGGGGCACTGTGAGGTCAGAGTGGTCACGGCACAGATTCCTGGGAGCTGACATGTAGGCGTTTGTCTTGCACAGGGGGTTTCACAGAGGAGAGGAAATTCATGTTGCGATGTCGTCGCTCTGGCCATGTGACCCGGTCCTTACATTCACCGTCAATTCATTCAGCCTGAGTTCCCTTCTCTTCTCATCTCCTCATCTCCGATTATCCTCCTTCTATATCATTCTCGCTATATCCTTTCTCTCTTCCTCTTCTGCCCTTCTCTGTCTCTCTCTGTGCCTCTATCTCACTTTCTCTCACTCTCTGTTTCCATCGCTCTCTCTCGCTTCCTTTACCTTTCTCACCCTCCCTCTCTCTCATACTCTTCCTCCCTCTCCCTCCATCTCTCTCCCTCTCTCTCTCTCTCTCCCTCCCTCCCTCTCTCTCTCTCTCTCTCTCTCTCCCTCCCTCCCTCCCTCTTTCTCTCTCTCTCTCTCTCTCCCCCCTCTCTCTCTCTCTCTCTCTCTCTTCCTCCCCCTCTCTCTCTCCCCGTTCCTGAGTTTCAGGTTTGCCTGTCAGCGCTGCGTGGATTTATAACTGCATTAGACTACATGACAGTGTGTCAGGATAAATCATTTCCCTTTCTTTACATATCACAGACAATAAAAGCGCCGAGACTGAGAACCATTCATCATCATAAACGGCCCGGACACGCGCCCCATCAATTCCACTCAACCCTCTTCATTTAGCGGAGAGGAGCTGTTTAAGCCCAAACGAGCAGGAGGAGGGGAGAGGGCTGGGAGCACGTGTGTGAAGGGGGACTGGGGGGGACCAGGGGGACCAGGGACGCAGGGTTAAAACCTGAAAAAGGAGAGGGGGGGTGGAGCTGGAGGCTTCACTGCAAAAGGCTGGGGAGAGATCCAGACTGCAACCGCAGACTTTGAAGCGCACTGCTTACCCTTTCGAGGTTACAGTGGTTTACCCACAATTCCCTCATCGGGATAAAGTAAGGGTATGAGCAGACTGGAGTCTGAGAACTCAGCCAAATTGTTAATAGTTTAATTGATCATGTTGGCACATTTCACATCATAGACGTACATTTGGGGGCTCAGACTAAGGACACAGTCAACCTCTACTCTTGTCCATAGCTGCAGGTACCCTTTTCATGGTTCAGTAGGGAGCCCACATAAATGTTTGTTTTGAGGCAATTCCATATTGCACCCAGTTTTTTTGTGCCTGAAGGTAAACTGTAACTAGGTGTCATTTGATGATAATAACAGCAACAACAACCAATAACAATGGCCACCAGCCTCTCAGATCTGTGTTCAATTCCCGTCTTTTAGTGCACACAGCTTACTGGACTATTTTAATCTGAGCGTGCATTTACATTCAATGTCCCACTTGAAGCCTGATGCAAACATGTTTCTTCCAAACGCGATTCCTTCCACTTCTATCTCCCCATCACCGTGTCAGTGAGTGGGGGTGCTGGCTTTTAATCCATGACAGGCATGGGAAGAGAGGAGAGAGAGAAAGATGGTCGTCTCCCAGGATTCTCTGAGATGGGGGGGTGGTCAGGGAGGGCCAGCTCCAGTACAGTCCCAGGGGGTCAGGGGAGGTCAGCGTGTCTGTGTGACAGGGAGGGTTAGCAGGGTAGCTGTATGTGTTTTCCAGCCTTTTGCTGCTTCCCACCACATGGCGGCCAGACGAGTGTGTGTCTGACTTGCGTTCCTCCCTCCCGCTCGTGAGAACAGCGGTGTCCCACTCAATGCAACACAGTGCCAGAATGTGCAAAAAACCCACACAACTTCTCTGTATCTCAAACCACAAAACTGCTGCCTAGTATTCAACAACCAGTAACCCACTCAAATCCATTCTCACTATCATTATCATTCTCACTAACATTTGTGTGTGCGTGTTAGTGTGTGAGAACCCTGGACACCAGTTACGATAAACTAAAAAGGCTCTATGAGGTTTCTGACTTGTTTGGTCACTAGAGGGCGCTGCTGGGCCAACATGGCTTTTCCATAACTGTGGGCGAGATCACAAGGTAGAAGGGAGAAACAGAGACAGTAATAAAATGAGACAGAGAAAGAGAATGGGGAAGGCAAAAGGCAGACGTGCAAACATGATGATATTCAAATAATGCTTATTGGGAAGGATTTGTCACTGATAAATTACTAATGCATATCCAAATGGGGAATACAGAGCCAGGAACAAGCCCTCAAAAAGCCCCTCTTAGTCAACTGAAACTGAAGTTGATACATAGCGAAACACACATAGGTCTCAGAGCAGTGCCAATCACCACAATCCAGGGCAAACCGCATGTTTGAACAAAGATCTGAAACATTAGGTCAATGAAGCCAAAATCACAGCACACTTGATTGCTAGAGCGTTCCAAAAAAGAAACCGCACTATTTCTAAGTATTGTTGCACTGTCAGAGGGATAGACTCTGTCCCAGTCCTGGCTCAGTGAGCAGAGCCTGACCCAAGCAGAAAGGCTGGCATGAACGAAATGACTTCCAGAGAGGACATGATATGTGACCACTGCAAATGAGGGGGAGAGGAGTCAGAGAAATCCTAAAAACAGCCTTCTTCTTGCCAAAAAACACTCACACCCCCTTTAAACTACTCAGAGTGGGGGTTTCCAGCTATCACTTCTGCCCAATCGTGACTTAATTTCATTTGGATTTGGATATCAGTCCCTCTGTTTCGTTTTGTAAGGCATATCATTAATTGAAGTTGACGTAAAAGATACGATTTATATCACATTGCTCATGAGTGTTCTTGACTGGTTCCCTATTCCACCTGCAGTGCTACAATTATAAGATTTTTTAGCACATACGTAAGTTAATAATTGACATTTTGGCTGTGCCACCCTTTTACCCAACATAGCCACAGCGTCTTGTTTAAAAGGGGGATGTCACGTTTTCTCCCATTTCCCGTCCCGACGGGAACCTGAGACTGTGGCAGCAAGCCAGCGCTCAGAGGGGCTGTATTCCCATTAGCAGCCATATGCTGCCCATGCTGAGGCCTCTCCGTGGAAACGAGCGAAGCCGTGCTTTCTGTGACATCACAATGCAAGATGTGCAGAGCGCAGGAGACAGAACAGAACAGCGGCTCCACCAATCCGCCGCCTCGGCCAAGACAACTTCGGCTGAATAAAAATTTCCCCCAGTAGCATCTCTGTACTCCAAGGTAAATGCGGCACACACAATTCTTTCTCATCCCAAACACAATTGATCGATTAATTAATCGACAACTGACAATTAACCGACAATTGATTAAACTGTAGGAGAGGCATTTTTGGGCGATGAAGATGATATTTCTTTTTATGTCATGTTACGGCTAGGTCCTGGATTGGGGAAGGCCCCCTCCTCCTCACGTCTGCTCTACATACCTGAAGATCTGCACAGATTTAGAGATGTTCATATTTATTCTTATATACCTCATTCTTTCTATGAATGTGTCCTGCGCTATTGTTGTTGTTTGTTGTATCACTGCTGTTGTTTGGTATTTGTTGTCACATTGACATCGAATGAAAGTACTATGAGAAACACTGGAACCGGAGTCAAATTCCTTGTGTGTGTAAAAGGGTACTTGGCCAATAAAGTCTGATTCTGATTCTGTAAGCACTGAGCACATTGTGGTTAGATTTTTAGCGATTTTTTTGCTGCTTTACTATTGCAGGTGGGCCCTTGTGCGCATTGACCGTTTCACGCAGTCTTCAAAGTAACCATTCAACGATATCACTAAAATTACTTGTAATTGTGATAGCTATATATACCACCTTCACACCTTGTGTATAACACTTACAGTTTTGAGTCATAGCCTATTTTTATGTATTTTTATTTGTCCTTATTGAAATGTATTTTATTTATTAAAAATAATTTATTAAAAATAAGTATTATTTCTACCCACCACTTCTTTAATTCGACTGCTTTCTTCTCAAAAGTTACGAAGGAATAAGGCTTGCTGGGAAATGCTAATTTGTTTGTGCGCTTGTGTTTTGGGGGCAATCACAATTGTGTTACGCTACAGGTTAGATTGAATATGGGCTTGAACCACACTGAGATAATAAACTAACAGACACAAGATGTGAATGGGACTATTTAGCTGTATGCACCACTGTGGTCTAATCTATACGGTCTAGACATCAATTCAGAGTTTTAGAATCTTAAGCATTATTGATGTTGGGCCAGAGGTTCGAAGCTGGAATAAACATGGAGTTTTGTTGCGCGAGGACTCAGCCTTGGGCAGCTGTGGCAGATGTGTCACACCGTGCTGGGCCAATCGGAGAGCTGCAGAGTGAAAGGGAGCCGCTTACCCGACACCAGCTGGTAGGACTGGGGGCCCGGGACGCTGGCGCTGAGCTCCGCCCCCCCGGCGTTGGCGAGGCTGCTCTTCATCTCCTCCAGCCCTCCCGCCAGAGACGCCATGGCGGAGTAGTCTGTTGTCTGCAGGGGGAGGAGAGAGAGAGAGAGGGGGCGTGAGGCATGGACAGGTACTTCATTCCACACCTGTCTCCAGCACTCCTCTGCCCTCTGAAACACAACATCGTTGGGCAAAGGGGAAGCTGGGTAAATTCTCCAGGTAAATTGAACCGCTGGACACAAGCGCTGTTGATCTGACAGCACGTGGTACAATTGGATTTTTCACATTGCTCAGTCTTACATGTAAGACTATCCCTGTTTTACATTAAATCATAAAACACATCTTTCATGTAAATCTCTGTCTCCAAGCTCTAACTATTGACACAGAGAGTTTGATTCATGCTAATAATTTAGTGGTAAGGAGCAGGGCTTGCATTGCAAAGGTTGCTGATTCGACTCTCAAGTGGGCCACTGCTGTAGCTTTGGGCAAGGTACTTTACCCAGACTGCCACAGTAAATATCCAGCTCCAACTAAATATATAACATGTAAAAATATATTCTATGTAAGTTGCTCTGGATAACAGCATCTGTCAAGGAAATGTAATGTAAGTCATCGGAATACAAAATCAAAAATGTAAGGCGTGTCTGTGAAAACATACAGCAGATATTGGAAACGTGTCAGTTATTGGCCCATCAAATGTATATTTACACACACATTGTAGGATAACTCATAAAGTACTATGTAGCCAATAGAGACAGTTAGATACATGAAAAATAGAAAAATTGATATATTTTATAACACATGAATTGCTATTTGCTATTGAATTTTCTAATATTTTCTATATTAATGCATATTTTCCTAATTTTGTGGCCTTGTCTTGGCCTGTATCACTTTTCATAAGGAGAGTGACCTCGTGCTTTGTTTTAACAGTCAAGCAATTCAAGGAGAATTCAGACAACAATCCCAGAATCCCCCTGCCACCCCGAAGCCCAGCGTTCCAGAACTCTCTCTGCATCGGCAGCGGATCAATCAGAGCCCAGGTGCTGGATCGGCCTCACCCCCGCGTGACCTCAGGCCGCACGGCTGCCGGGACTCATGTTTCCCCATTAGCCGTCCTCGGAGTGTCAGGGGGGGACAGGCGCCCGGGGTGACAGGGGCGGCTCGCTTTAGATTAGGGCTTTCGACCGGCGGACTGCGAGATGGCCCGGGTAATCGGCGGTGGCGTCGTTTCATGATCGTGAAATGATGATCGCTTGACCGTCCGTTTTAGAGCGAAGTAACCTGGTAATCGCCGAGCCCTGCATTTGGGGTAGGTGTACTGAGGAACAGCAAATTCCCCTAAACACTGCAGAGCTCTATTTGAACGTGGCATGTTGGATGTGGCACAGCTATAAATATGCTAGCTGAGCTTTTTTGATACAATGAATGTTTTCTTTAACCACGGGATCTTTAAAAGACGTTGAAAGATGATATTTTTTAAGACTAACACCTGCAGTGTTTGAAGCTGCTGAGAGCATCTACTGCAGCTTTTAATGAATTACAAACTAACATGGACATAAGATTTTCTGTGGGTGGATTCAATTCCAAGAATGCATACATTTTAGCGTAAAATGTGACGTATACCTTCCTCAGTCTACTGTCTATTCCATTGTAATGTGCAACGAGAGACAAATAACACTTCTTCTTGCTACAGTGCTTCTCTAGATTGTCAAAAAGAAAGGCACAACTTCATGTCAGATGCTCCCGCAAAAACTCTGAGAACAGCTCAGGCAATATAAGCTATAAAAGGAGGAAACTGTGTGTTTGTGTGTGTGTGTGTGTGTGTGTGTGTGTGTGTGTGTGTGTGTGTGTGTGTGTGTCTTTATGACGGTCAGAACATCACCGCTGTGGAAGCCATTTGTGTCATTTGTTTAAGGTGACTGTTGCAAAGTGGGGCCTCTCACAGCACATTGACCTGACCCCTTAAACAGAGCCAGTCCGCAGAACTGGGACTCCAGCTGCCACACAGCTTAAAATGTAAACTACCTCTCTCTCTCATACTCTCTTTCTCTGTCTGCCTCTCTCTCTCTTTCTCTCCCGTTCCCTCCTTCTGCCTATCTGAATAAATAGCTGCCTTTTCCTCTCTCTTTGTTCCTCATTTTCCTGTGGGCCCCTAATGTCCACATGTAAATGTGGGAGAATAGCGTGGGTAATTGAAGATTATGAAGTTTCGCCAGCCCCATGACAGCCCGCTAAGGAAGATGGATTATTCTCATTTTTTCCTGTAAATTTTGTCAATTTTGGAATTCATAAGCCATCAACCCTGATCAAAATGTGAAAACACAGCTGTGGCAGAGGAAGTGTAGAGAGAGAGAGAGAGTGGGGGAGAGAGAGAGCAGGAGAGAGACAGGTCCAGAGAGAGAGAGAGAGAGAGAGCACATGAGGCAGCTCGAAAGAGAAGGCGGGAGAGAGTGCGATTCGGAGACACAGACGTATAAGCGCTCTGAGTGCAAGTGTGTGCGTGCGTTCACGCATGAGTGAGCGCGCGCGTATGTGCGCTCTTGTGTTTGTGAGAGAAAGTGCGCATTTGTGTGACATAACGTGCAATGTAATCCTAATGCATTACGAATTGAATTTAAAGCACATTTCTTTCTGCTTGTGCAAGCGCGGTTGCAAATCCCCTGTTGTTCATCTGAATATTCCAAAAAACTATACACTTGTACCTGAATATTTGCAAAAATATTTTTTTTCCACTGAACAAGCTGGGGTCAACACTCCTAAAGCAAATGGTTCCATTGGGAACGAAAAGTGGTGTAAATGTAACTCACAACCAGTGAAATAAAAAGTGTAACGAGAGAGAGAAAGATGAGTTTTCCAGCACTGAGCGAAGCTCTCCATCCCCGCTCGCGCAGACTCCGTGTCACGCTTTTGTGCTCATTAATTTAGCTCATTTATCAGGAGTATTTCTCTGTCTGTCTTTCGTGTTTACGCCCATTCCAGGGTTTCCCCAGATCAATTTCCCCTACTTAAGGGTAGCGGAGGCTGCAGGGAGCGGCTCTTAGAGTGACCGCGCCGCACGGAAACACTCCAGTGGCGCTCTGTGGTCCCACATCAATAAAAAACACTAGGTTTAATCGCGCAGCACAGCAATTATTTCAGCTCGCGTAGGACCCTGAGTTCTATTTGCATAATGGCATTTCCCCCCCACCTCTCCTATCAACATCGTCTCTTATGAGCCCAACGCGAAGGGGACGTGAAAATACAAATAAATCACCTTGCGCCACCGCCGCTGCCGCACGGAGCCGATGAAAACGCCCGGCTGGCGGAAAGAATTTATCCGCGGCGCAGAGAGCACAGGCGCTCTGGCGCTGACAGCACGGTGCCGCTCCAGCAGGCTGAGGACACCCGGAGAACAGGGTCACACCACGCGGTGTCAGACCCGGGACACCGGCGACGCAGCGCGCGCTGTCTTACTCAGTCCTGATGGAAACGTGCTGCGCGTCCACCCACGAACCACCTCTCTGATCGGAAGTCGGGCTACGGTTTATCGGGAGAAAAATAACTCTTTGCGCGTGAATGAAACAGCTGCGCAAAATTAGTTAAGAATAACAGATTTTTTTGATGTTGGACGATTTGATCTATTGAGAACAACTTCTGAGCGCGAGCTAATTGCACAAAAAGTTAGGTTCATTTTTCCTTACTATATTATACATTAGACGTGGAGTGCCAGAGACGTTTCAGGTCTTTGTTCCATCAAAGCTCTTATTCACATAATTTGATTAATTCTCCCGGCAAATTAATGCAGGTGAGCATGTGCTCAACGTTTTCCCATTCAGACCGAATCACCTGCATTGAATTATCTCAATAAGTGATGAGTGATGAAAATTAAAAATCTCAAACGGAACCGAAGCCAGAAACGTCTCCCGCACTGCAGGACCAGGGTAGCCAACCCCCCGTTCCGTACTGAACTTTATCCCAAAAAGACATCCGTGACACATTGATCATTTCAAATGGAAACAGCGCCAGCTAAAGAGGCGCACAACAGCACTGGTGTTTTTTCCCCAAACCCCGGATTTTCTGCTTTTTTAAATCCCTCTGGAAAAAACACTCTGACGAGAGGTTTGTGACAAAAAAATGCTGCATAACAAATTCATTTTAATTGACTTGACTGAATGGGTAAAACATGACTGGAGGGATCGTGAGTACCTTTTCCTCAGGAGAATATTCTGGATGTACACCTGAACAGATTCTCATGTAGCTGTTCAAATATAAGGCAAGTGAATTTTAACTTGCACGAGGAGTTTTCAGCGTTTATGTAGGAGTGGCCAGGAAATGACAGGGTCGGTGTGACCGGACGGACGTAAGCAGCAGTGTGTCGGTGCACACGCTCGTGCGGGCTCAACAGGGGGGCGTGAGGAGGGTAGACGGCCGGGGCAGGGTGGGCCCAGACAGGCCGCGAGGCCGGCCCCTGTCGAGCGTCTCTTGTCCTCCTCCGCTAGCCTCCCCCCACCCCCCATCCCAGAGTCAAAAGGCGGACCCCCTCTCAAGGTCGACCTTTCTCCTCAGTTTAACCTTTGACCTGCGGGGAGGGAGGGGAGCGGAGGGGGGGAAAGTGGGGCAGGGAGGGAAGGAATGGCGGTAGGAGGGGGGGAGTGGGGCGGGGGGGGCTGAGGGGGTTGGGGGTGCCCGTCCCTCCCACCCCAGCTGTCAGCCCCCTGTCCCTCTCCCAGCCTTGTTGTGCTATTGATCTGGCAGGAGCGCCCGGGATAATTAGCCACGAATTAGAGCCTCTATCACAGCCAGGAGACCGGGCTACCGGCCTGATTTATCACCTGCATAATTTACTGCGATTGAAAGGGAAATTAAAATGAACTCTGCTTGACAACTGTGCACTGTTTTATGGGCTCTCCTGTGAAGTCAGAAAAGACAAATTAATAGCCTGGTGTTGCTTAATAGTCTTTACCCACGATGAGGGAGCTGGGAGCAGATCCCTGGCAGCTCGCTGAATGCGTAAAGAGAGAGAGGGAGAGAGAGAGAGAGAGAGAGAGGGAGAGAGAGAGGAGGGGAGAGACAGAGAGGGAGAGAGAGGGAGAGAATCGGAGATGCAGAGAGGAAGTGAGCCCGGTCTGGTTTAACGCTCTTGTACAGCATTTTCATGGTTTTGTTTTTATCTGGACGTCCAGTTTTGATTTCTGATCTTCTGTTTGGACTATGTCAGAATATGTACTGGCATATGGAGATGTGAAGACCCATTACATGTGTAGATACAGCACAGTTTGTCTGTGGAAAGATCCTGGTGTAAGACTGGATGGTCTGTGGATGGTCTGCAAAGAAGCACGTAGGACAGTGAAAATAAGACCCATATTCATTAGCAGCAATGATAGCAGTGGCGGAAATAAGACCGTAACGTTAGTAATAATGTTTTGTATTCAGGCTTCTGAGGCACAGCAGCAGTGCTCCTTTAAGAGCTACGACGCAAAGGGATCACAACAACAACAACAACAACAGCAGCCGCGTGGCAGGTCAAGTTCACTGTCAATCCCCAGGCGAGCGCGAGCGTCCAAGAGGCCCGGCTCGACAGGCCCGGGGCTGGGGGTTCAGGTGAGCCTGTCAGCGGAGCTGAGTGGCTGTCAGTCGAGGCCAGCGATTCAATAATCCTCCAGTGTAAGACGGGGGTGGGGGAGGGCATCCTTCAGTGTCCACAGCCTGGCAGTGTGTGTGTTTGTGCGTGTGTGTGTGTATGTGAGTGAGTTTCCAGTGTTTATGTAGGAGTATGTGTGTGTACTCTCATTCCTACCATGCGTGTGTATGCGAGTGTGTTATGCAAGTGAATTTTTGCACGTGTGTGTCTGTGCATGTGTGTGTCTTGCTGTGTGTTATGTGTATGTGTGTGTGTTAGATGTGCATGTGTGTGTGTGTTTGCATGTGTATGTTTGTGTGTGAGGTGTGTGTGTATGTATATGTGTGTGTGTTAGATGTGTGTGAGTGTGCGCGCATGTGTGTGTGTGCGTGTGTGTGTATGTCTGTGTGTGTGTGTGTGTGTGTGTGTGTGTTGTGTGTGTGTGTGTATGTATATGTGTGTGTGTGTGTGTGTTAGATGTGTGTGTGTGAGTGTGCGCGCTTGTGTGTGGGTGTGTGTGTGTGTGTGTGTGTGTGTGTGTGTGTGTGTGTGTGTGTGTGTGTGTGTGTGTGTGAGACGGTGTGTGTGGTTCTTAGTGTAATCGCTGTGATTAATAAAGTCAGCTCCTGCAGTGCTGGGGTTAATGCAGGGCTGCCTGACCCTGACCTGTTTGGCTTTACTGTGCTCACGGGGATATAGTCTGGGAATGATGGCTTTACACTGAGTTTGTCTCTGGGACTCTGTAAGACCCCGACAGTGTGCCGACACACCCCCTGCCCCAGTCACATACAGCGTCTGCATTCCGCACAGACACTCAAACAACAAGGGAGCGGTTCTTTAACAGACACAGAATGAAATTCGGGAACACAATCTTAAACATATATTATTGTGGTCAAGAATGAGTATTCATCTTAGATCACAGCTTCTTCCCTACGGGAAGATAAACTCGGGATTAGGAAATATGAGTCGGAATGATATGTGCAGTTAGCTAGCCTCTGACAGGCTCCGGTTCAACAGGCTAGAGATCTAGTCTGTGTCTGGATTTTGTGTCAGTGTCTGTTCTCTACTGTTCAATGAGCTCAATTCTTTACTTTCCATCAGCCATAGCACTTCGTGACTTTCTCCTGCCTGATGGCTGAAGCAGGTCTGGGCTTAGTCTGTACTTGGATGGAGGGCCTTCCAGTGAAACCACGTTGCTGCTTGAAGTGGCACCGGTGGGCCTTTAGGGGGCAGTCATCCCAGAGGACCAGGCAAAAAGCCAATTCCTCAGTTTGGTTGTCACAGACTCCATGGTACTTATCACGAAAAACTAGGGGGCTCCCTGATGTGTTGGCGAAATTCCGAATTTGACTCTTTTAAGTTCAACCATCTCATCAGCCCCCAGCTCAGCTGGCCAAATAAATCGCTCCCCATCTACCTCAGCTGATATATGGTTGGCATTCTGGTACAAAATGGCCGCCATACATCACCAAGGTCAATGCTGCCCATTGATGGTTGAAGTGGGTCAACACCCCCTTCACTATGAAGCACTTCTGAAAGCACTTCTGAGATGCTTGAGAGATGTTATATAATGTAATCCATTTTGACTTTCCTGGTAGTCATGAATGATGGAAGACTGCTGGCATCCTTAGCTTAAATGTGTACAATTATAATGTGTTCTAATATATGAATAAAACAGCGCTGGTGTATATGGAAAATTACCTGATTAAGCCATTTTTGTTGAAACAAAAGTCAGTTTACGCACGAGTTCTCCAAGAGCTGAGTTGGGCACCACTGCGATAGAGGCACTGACCTACAACAGCCTGTTATACCCTCTAACAGACAGAAAGCTCCAGCTAAAACACCATTTTTGTTCAGTTTGCTGAAATCAGTGCTTAAATGTATGGAAAAAAGAACCAAAGCCTTTCAGACGGTCACTCCCTGAGATTCAAATACTGACAAATAAATGTAAATCTATGTCCAGATAACACAAAGACAGCTTTTGTGGCATCATAAATGAAACTGAGAATCTGCTGTTTTTAGACATCTCAGCTGTGTTTTTGAAGATTTCATCTGCATTTGTAGACACTCCAACTGAAAAATTGCATAGTTGTAGAACTTTGTTGGAAGGTCACGGATGCATCTTGACGACAATTCTTTCTAACTCTCATGGCACGTTGTAGAATACTGTACATAACACAATGCATACAAGCACACAGTAATTAAGGTCAAGACCAAATCAGTCATTCGTATCACATCACCCATGCTTGCGTGTGCATGCGGGCGTGCAAGGGGAGGGCAGTGTAGGGGGAGCGGGGGGGGTTAGGCCAGCGAAGGGGAGCGTGCTCAGCGCTGCGGGTTCGAGCGGGACCTCAGGAGCGGGCGGAGCGGGGCGGGGCAGGGAGCAGAACCAGCAGGTGAGCGAGCGTCCCCTTACCTGCTGGGGCTCGCTGGGCTCGGGGGTGGGATAGAGGTCAGGGAGGGGCTGTCTCTCAAACATTCGGTCCAGTACCTCTAACTGCTGCGGCGTGAAGAGGTCCCCCCTCATCTGCTTCCTCAGGAAGTCCCGCCCTGGGTGAGAGTGACCGTTGGCCAGCGGAGACTCCTGCAGGGCTGCAACAGGCGAGGGAGAGAGAGAGAGAGAGAGAGAGAGAGAGAGAGAGAGAAAGAGAGCACAGCACTACGGTAGGAATGAGAGAGAGAGAGAGAGAGCACAGGGCTATGGTAGGAATGAGAGAGAGTACAGGGCAATGACAGCAAGGAGAGAGACAGAAAGAGAGGGAAAGAGGGAGAGAGAGAGGGTACAGGGCTATGGCTATGGTAGGAATGAGAGATAGACAGAGAGAGAGTGTGGTTCTATGGAAGGAAAGAGAGAGAGAAAGAAGAAGGCTATGGTAAGAATGAGAGAGAGAGACTAGGCAGGAGTATGAGAGAGGGAGCCTGATGGCAGACATCTTTACTGCAGGACACAGAGGTAGAAATGGAGGACAAATTAGGCTACAGAACAAACTATCAGCACAAATTTTCACACTCAGCAATGGCAAATACTCATCTGCTTAACATCCACACATTTACACAGACACACACTCTCATACAAGCATTCATAATGCCAGATATTTCACACCTGTATTGTTATATGAGGCAAGAGAGAACTGTGAAGAGCTGAGAAGAAGACCAGTCCAACCGATGTTTTCCTTGCTGTAAAGCTCTGGTAGTAGACCATGACCAAGAATGGACTCCCTCACCCTCTAGACACCTTAACATCTTTCTAAAAGTGTTTACTTCTTTCTTCAACCTCAAAAGTTATTATTGCATTATCGGTTTTTTTGGCCCCGCAATCATGAGAGCTCCAGAGCAGCAGTAGCGGGTAAATAAAAAGAATGGTTTCGAAAAAAAAAAAAACCCTGAGAGAAAGAGAGGGAGGACAGAGCCGAAAATTCATCCCTCACGTTGAGCCAATTCGGGGGGCCGCAAAACGCTCCTGAGAGGTCATTCCAGTCCCATGAGCTCCAGCCGCCAGACGGCATCAACCCCCCAGATGAGAGACAGGGAGACCAAATGAAAGAGAAATCAGAGGGGATCCAAAAATACTTTTCATTTGGGGGCGAAGACACAGATACAGTTTAGCCGGGCTTTGGGCCCCAGTGTCCATTACAGGAGAGAGAAAGGGAGAGGGGGAGAGAGGCCGCACCAGATTGTATCCCCGGCTATACAGCCTCTGGCAAGGGAGAGCGTAGTCCTTCTAATTACGCACACACACAGACACACGCATTATATAAACATACTCACACCCTCGCGGGGTGAGTATATATGATCTCCCACCTCTATTGATTGACCAATTTCAGAGGCCCCAGGATGGTGAAATGAAGCCGATATGAACAGCATGGTTTAACTGGTTGAACCCATCACGGCCCAGTTAATCCCAATGTCCACTCTGGCTGATAGAATTCAATTGATCAATCATGTCGCTCTGATGGCACCATTTCAGCCGGCTTATTGCTTTCTTCATCTCAGAAAGCCCTGACCCCCCGCTTCAATGTGCTCCCGGCGCCGGCGGGCCCGGGTAGCACCGCACGGAGGCCGTGCACACGCCCGTGTGCTTGAGTGTTATTGTGTATTGCAGGGGTGCGGGCGTCTTTCTCCCTTCATCTGCAGAAATGTATGTGTCATTACAAACCTTCACATGTACGTGTATGTGTATGCATGAATGACTTTGCAAAGTTTGTGTCTATCATATCTGCAGGATGGTTTTTTTCAAAACAGAACAAAATCATGGTGTAAATGTAATATTTGCCCTATCTATGAAAAAATAATTTCTTTTTATAATACTCTGGTAAGTTAAGTCGCAGTTCTGTCTCATGATGCCACATATATATTATATGTATGTATATGGCATCATAAGACAGAACTGCAACTGAGAGAGACAGAGAGAGAGATGGACATATAATCATGACCTAACTTACCAAACTATTACACAGCTACAGACAGGGATAGTTATAGAGAGACTCCTTGTATTGGGGTGTCCTGAGAGCGGTGTGTTAGCCGTGTGCAGCGCCGGCACGGAGCTCCCCTCATGGTGTAATACAGTAGATAACGCAGCAATTATACCAGGGCCCAGAGGGAAGAACACCTCCGACTGAACCTGCTGATTAACCAGCGCACGTCCCTCCCCTAAGAGCCAGCCTCTCTCACTGCTAGCAGCTGGAAGCCTCCCCCCATTCATGCATATGGAGCACCGGAGCACAGCACCCAGAGTGATTAAGGCCCGTACGCACGTGATGTTGTAGGAGCTGATTTCTGTATTCTGCACATAATCAGTTTTTTGATGCTGCTTGTCTGTACAGTAACCGCCCCTTCGTGGGGAGTGACCTGCGACCCCTGACCTGCGACTCTTGACCCTTGAGTCTGACCCCATGTCCCCTGGCTCTGAGGGTCATGACATGTCTGACTGCTGATCCTCCATGGTAACGCTGAGCTGCTGATGTCATATCAGCGGGACATTTAAGAGATATTTAAATATCATCACTACCAACCAATTGACTTGAAACCAAGTACAGAAAACATTGCGTTTACATTACATTACATTCATTTAGCAGACGCTCATTTTCACATCGACTTCCAGCACACAGAAAACAGCAAACAAAATTAGGAAAGGTGGGAGAGAGTGAGACATTTATCTGTGTACACGTGTATTCATAATATATTCTTCATTTAAAAAAATATTGTTCCGTTATGAACTTAAAATGTTGGTAACACTAGTACCAGCATCTGCTGTCAAATGTATTGCATTCCTGTCAATTTCAAGCAGTGTCATGTCACATGTCATTGTCATGTTAATAGAGCCTACTTGAAATTGAATTTGAATTTGAGAGACAGAGCCAAGGAGGGGTAGAGAGAGAGGGAGAGCGAGAGAGAGAGAGAGAAAGAGAGAGAGAAAGAGACAGAGATGGGGAGAATAAAAGCAAAGGGAGGCAGATGTCCTGGAATTCACTCAAAGGCATTGAGAGAGAAATGGCTGCTGTCTGACATTGTTCAACACCGGTGTCAACACTCTGGCAACAGCACCGGAACATTCTGCTGCACCTTGGCTCACTCTGCACGGCGGCGATACCAAAATATTGCTCTGTGCAGAGGATCTGCTTCTGCTGTCACTACAGAGCAGAGGTTACTGCAGAACCTGTCACATCTAGAGCAGTACTGTCAGACCCGGGCACTGACCACAGTTACAGTACTGTCTTCCAGAAAAAAGCCAGGTTGTACAGTGTTGTTCTGTATAAATAACTCATAGCATACAAACCAAAGTGAAAAATTTGACGTGCAATTCTATTAAAGCACACAATGTGTTCAAGAAACACATCTAGTAATGTGAATGGCTGAATTATGCTGCTTTTCCTTTATTTAAACTAAACCAACCTACATTCCTGCTGGTACTTAGATACTTTAGACCAAGCACCTCTACTGAGAGAAAGACTCCTGGGACAAGTGATCCTGAAACACTAATGTTTGCAGATCATACAAGAGACAAATACATATACAGTACCAGTCAAAAGTTTGGACACACCTGATTAAGATAATGGGAAACGTGCATTCAAAAACATTTTGATCTAGACTTGTCTTAAAAATGCTTGAAATTTGTTTCTTTGACAAATATAAATCATGAAGTTGATGTATGAATTTCTTCCCAAAACTTTTTTTCATTTTAAAAAATATTTTGGCTATTTTGAAGAATTTAAAATATATTTATGTTTGGGTTTGTGTGGAAAATAGTCAAAATAAAGATAGAAAAGTGTGTTCAAACCAAAGTGTGACTGGTGCTGCATATGTTTCAAATGAATCCATCTGAACAACAAAACTATGTAGAGCGAGCTTTGAAAAAAACAATGAAGCAATGAACGAAGAATGTACCGGGGTATGAATAGAGACCACTCCCTGGCAGAATGTCTTGTCAGGGTCAAAGATCCCAGACAAAGGCCCACATTAATGAAGTACAGACTTGGGGACCACAGCCTTGCCACTGACACAGCTCGCCAAAGGAAATGGGCTGTGTAATCACCACTGCCTGGCACAGGGGGAGAGAGAAGGCCGAATTTCTTCTTTCCTGGCTCAAATACCTCTTCATCGAGAACAATCTCTCAAACGTCAGTGCCTAACCTATCAGATTAAGAGGAAAAACAAAAAAGCTTTTGGGAGAAGAGACTTATGCTATGGTATAGAGCTGGTGAGGGTTCAATATTGTTTGATCTATTCTGTTACCATCATCTATGTATAAGTGCATTAGGGAACTGAGAGAGGAACAAATTAAAATAGAGAGTGAGAAAAGAAACAGAGAGTTTGAATGTGAAATTTAAAAACTGAAGTGATACACAGAGAGACAGAAAGACAGGTGAGAGAGTGGGAGAGATTTTTAGAGTAAAGGAGACCATCTTGGTAAAGCTCTGACACAGGGATCCCCTCTCTCCTCCTAGTCTGAGTGTCTGAGTATCAATTGGGCCTGAGAAATGGGGCCTAAGCCTCAGACACACACTCTATACACACAAAAGACTCTAAATATATCACAAGAAAAGCAATCAAAAGAACAATGCTGTATAATCCTGAGTCTCCAACAGCTATACGACACTGATCACTGTACAGGTCTGCTTCCACAGTCCCACAGCACTGAGTGAGTCACAGGTATGTCTACAGATTTTGAGTGAGGTTGTGCGTGCAGTCACAGTCAACCAAGATGCAGTCCACGTACGTAAGTCACATCAGCCACATACAGACTAATATACACACACTGATGCACACGCGAATGCACACATACACTAACACACACACACACACACACAAATGCACATACAGTACACCCTCATACACATACACATGGGTGAGCACACACACACACACACGCACACACTCATGCATAGACACACAGATGCTCACACCCTATACACACACACTGATGCACACACACATTCACACGCACACACACGCACACACACACACACACACACGCACACAAACACAAACACATACACACACCATCTCATTATATGAGAAGACTGGACCCACACTGGCTCACCCTAACAGCAGTAACCAGGCTCATACAGGAGGTTAACTGAGGGGCCATCAGCTGTCAAGGAGTGAGGCTCTGAGCAGACATATAGACTATAACTGAGTAATAACCCTCACAAATAAATGAAAATCTATTTTACTGATATGTTCTAGAACAGCCCATCCCAGCCTCCTCCCACCATGACCCCATTCAAAAAATGATTTTCGACCCCAAAACACCATGGACACAATACGTCTTTATAAAAATTCCAGTATCATACATGCGACTTTATGAATATACTCTAATTTCATTTATAATTTTCATTTTGACTAATGAATCATTTAAACTAGCCAATAAGGACAAAACAATGAGCAACGGGCATGACAATAAGCATAATTAGAAATAATACTAGCATAATAATAATGATAATATTTAATGCTACATTTCTCAAAAAGAGACAGTTTTGTAATGTGCAGTAACCTGTTCATTTGCCATTTCTGAATATATTAACTGTTCCTTGATGACCCTGGGATAAACATAATCAGAACAGAATATTAAACACTTTATTGAAAATCCATTACATGCTTATAAAGCCTTAATAACATACTGACATAACGTTCCTCAATATGTTTCAGTGCCTATTTGGTGGACATCATTTTGCTGTATGATATTGTTTCATCCTGTATGACAAGATCTATTTATAATTTATCTGGTTATTGTTGTATTAGTTTAGATATGGCAAAAATTATTACCATGGGTTTAACAGGTTCAGAGGTTTAACAGCACTTCCCAGAATGCAAAGGAGCCACTCTTCAACAATAAAGTGAAGATAGAGTGCACTGAACAGGAAAAAGCCTGACCTGCCTCAGTAGCTTACAGATGCACAGAACTGTGCCTCTGGGCCTACCCCTACTCTCTGAGTTACCCATCTCATACTCTCGACAGGACCTCAGGCATTACATTACATTATGTTACATTACATTACATCATAGTTATTTAGTCTTATCCAGAGTGACTTACTTCTGTTACAGTTTTCAAATGTTATCCATTCATTCAGCTGAGGCAGTTCTGTGTAAGCACTGTGCCCAAGGGTACATCAGCAGTGCCCCAGCAAGGAATCGAACCAGCAACCTTTCAGCCTGCTCCACCAAGGTTTAAATTTAAATGTTAGGTATAGCTATCAGCGCAACTCCTTTTTCAGCGGACAAAAGCGTGTTTCTCCTCATCTGTAGGCAGATGAGGAAATGGAGGTCATTCTTAGTTATTGTTCACATCCGGGTTAGGGACTCATGCAGATTCCTCAGCGGGATCTTGGGACAGGGGACACGGGGGGGAGGGTTGGAAGCACAGAAGCGTCTCACCCCTTTTCTCATTTTCTAAATCCGAAACAAAAAAGCCAGGGATCCTCTGGGTTCTCCTTTTCTGTTTCCCTCTTTCTCTCTGAGCCTTTGTCCCCCCCCGGGAAGCCAAAGCCTTTGAGGAAAACAAACAGGGCCTGGGCGAGCTCCTGTCTGCTCCAAGGGGGGTTAAGGAAGGCCCAAAGAAAGGGGGAGGAACGCTGGCGTGAATCCCCTTTGCACTTGACATAGATTACCATACTGAGCAGGCTGGGCCCTGGTGAGTCAGACTCCCAATGCCGGCCTTATTCTGACCCTGTGTCCCTCCCACCCTCGACCCGCCCGATCGCCCCCAAATGCCCGGCCTGCAGTGGCCCCTGCTCCCTGGGAGATCAAAGTCCAGGCCACAGAGAGGGACACAGCCCCGAAAAAGGGGATTTTCAACCCCCGCCCCGACCCCCCTCGGCCTCCCATGTGTCCCTCCCTCTCTCTTTCTCTCCCATTCTCTAAGCTTCTCTGCTGAGGAGCAGAGGGGCGACGGTGAAGGAGAGAATGGAGAAAAGGAGGAGAGTTGGAGACCACTGGAGAGCTTTGGACAGCCAAAACCCAGTCGCAACGTATCTACAACGTGCCAGTAACATAAAACATGCCGCCGTCTAACGAAAGCCTCTGTGGGTCAAGGGGGGAGGGGGTCGATCTGAAGGGGGTGGAATCTAGATAACTTTTGGAAGCCATCCCACCCCCACACACACCCCACTCCCCCTGGAAACGGTCCTTTTCGGGGAAGAGAAAGAAAAGAACACAATAGTTCCCCCCGTCTGCCCCGGGACAAGTTTTGCCCATTCACCCCACTTCCCTTCTGTTTCGACAGGGTCACAGAAGGTCACAATGGAGCCCCCAACCCCCGCTCGCTCCACCCTCACGCCCACCCCACAGCTGCCATCAGCACTGCCACCAGGGCCCCGTGCCCCCTCACACACGCTTGCCCCCCCCGCCCCCACTGGCCTCTCTCCCATGCCATCCCACTCACATTACTGTACACATCTCCACCAGAGAGCTCAGCAGGGAGAAACTTCCTATTCGCTATCACTGCGTTCTCCCATGAGTCTGTGCCACAGAGTGCCAGGCAGAAAGATGGTGGGTACCACTCTGAAGGCACGAGTCAGTTTTATTCATTGCAGGTACGGTGTGTCGTTCATCAACTCAATTTCGATGCAATTTCTGTTTGTGTAGTGCTTGTTTCAAAAGACTGTTGCCACTTGGGCCTGAGTCCTCAAGAGCAAGGGTTAGGGTTAGAGTTAGGGTTAGGATTAGCATTGGGGTAAACACAGTTACCTATTGCCTACAGAGAATAAATGTGTGAGTACTAAGATATGTGAAAACAACATTAGGGTTAGGTTGTTAAAATTAGGGTTCAATGAAGGTTATGGGCAGAGTTGGCTTTATGGTCATGCTTAGGTTTACAGCTGCAGTCAGGGTTTGAGTATGAGGGTAGAGTTAATGTAAAACTAAACCCCCAACATCCTCACAACAGTGAACGATTTGCCACTCATAAATCTCTCATGATGTGAATTTGGAAAGCATTCCAAAGAAAAGAGGTTGCAATTTTTGGTTTGAAAGCACTCCAGCTGGTGGCCACATCTTTACTCTATCTCTGTCCCGAAAAGCAGCGCGACATTAGCAAACAGGCCCGTGTGTCCCTATTCCAACAGTAGGACTTTTGCATGCAGAGCCAGGAGGCAACACCAAATTTCAGATGACTTCACATGGTCTCCCACTCATCACACAGGATTGTGTCAGTGACTTAAGTAACAGTGAAGCTCACCCCCAAGCAGTAAAACAAAATATGGAATTCACGGCCAGCAGAGATATCAGCACGTCAATATACATTTTTGTCTCTGTAACCAATTATGATCCTTTTGCAGAACCTGTTTGAGCAAGGTGGTCAAAAGATAAGTCCTCATTGTGCTCTGTTCTCCCTCTCCCTCTCTCCCTCTCTCCCTCTCTCCCTCTCTCTCCCTCTCCCTCCCCGTCTCTCTTTTTGTGACAGAGGAGCCCAGCTAGAGGAATGACCTCGCAGTGCCAATTGAATATTAAAATCCATTTAGGGGCAGGTTGTTCTTTCCCGGCTCCACTGCCAAGCGTGAGCAGCATCAATTAAGGTGGCAAGCCCTCGCTAATTGTGCCATGATTAACGCCGTGCTTCACGCAATTAACTGCAGCAGCGGTCTCCCTCCCCGTCGGACGGCGGAGCAGGGCGGACAGGAAGAGGACCGCGAGAGGACGACCGCACAACCCCTGAGACCAGGAGTGAGCACCACAGAGTGGGTGCAGGCGCTAGCACAAGCCTTGCAAAAACTAAAGCATTATATCTAAATCCTGTACATTTCCTAAAAGGTCAAAGGTCATTCTGTGGATTCCCATTCTAAACATTGGCAGATCATACATTTCTCATGTGTTTCTGAAACTTTTTTTAACAGAAGCTGCTTTGTTCAATTTTTTCTAGTTCTGTTCAGTGGCTCAATATATGGTTCCTGGACTGGTCTCTGAAACATATTCAGCTTTTCACCCTGCGATTAGTGTCTGAAATATATGTCTAATCAGACCAATTGACGTTACATTGTCTGTGAAAAGCCCAAAGCTGCACATTTTTCAAAATAGAACCTAGGGGAAGCATTTTGTTGGACCACATAAGCACACACCATGTAAACAGTGCCCACAGGAGTCAATCTATAAGTGATTTGTTTGTCCAACTAATCACGTTCCCTGAGTTCATTTTCTCAGGGAACAAAGCGAGGTGCTTCTCGACAGAGACATCCGCTCTGAATGCCCTGACTTCATTTTTTGCAGAGTAAAAAAAAAAAAACAGCCATTCCTTACCTCCCTGCTCTGCATCAGCATCTGTTCCAGGCCCATTTACAGCAGGGGTCTGTCTGCGTGAGGCCTGCTTAATCTCCACCTGCCAGCTGAGGGGATTTGTCTCTGATTCTCTCTCTCTCCCTCTCTCTCTCTCTCTCCCTCTCTCTCTCTGTCAACAGCGCTGTGTTTGTGATGGCGTGCGTCTGTGACTATCTGCGCTGACGACAGCTCAGGCCGGCCAGTGCTCGGACGGGCAAGTCGGGGCGGAGAGGGTGGGCGACACGAGACACGCAAGGCCCTCCTGGAGATGCCCCCAACCCCCCCCCCGGCCCCGTGTTCCCACGTCACGGCGAAGGACGCGGGAGCGGCGAACGTGAATGCGCATGCCGTGCATTAAAGAAACAAAGGCCCAGGTTTTAAATGAGGAAGACTGCGGGACGGGCGGTGTGTGGGGGGGTGCTCACCGCAGGATTCGTGTCACCATCATCATCCCTCAGCTCCCCGAGCCTGCAAACGACCCGCACGCTCCCCCAACCCCCGTATTAATGAAGGCCGCGAGGACGCCAGGCGACGCCTACCTGTAATTAATGGAGCGGCGGGCGTAATTGAGATGGAGGCCCATCTGCCCTTACACAAACACCGCGGAGAGATGCTCATTTACTGTAAATACCCTGCCAGCACCGCTGACAGGCCGGGAGTGATGGCGGCATTACGCCACTGTCACCTCTCAACAGGCGCTGAAAGGATCGGCCGTGCTGGTGATGTGCCCCCCCACACATCCCCCGGCCGGAAACCGTCCTCTCTGCTCAGAAACTTTTCGCTTTAACTTTGTAAACAATACAGAAATGATGAGAAATGTGATATATGATGTAGTGTAAGTGTTTAAGAGGAAGAATAACACTGAAAGACTAGCCAACGGTGATTCAAAGAGTTGAGCTCACTGACACACAGCTAGCATGAGCTATGCTGGCGCTGACTGGCATACGCACACACACACACACACACATGCACACGCACATACACGCACACACATGCGCAGGCCTACCTTCCTCCCTCTTGCGCTTGCTGCCGTCGGCGGCAGAGCTGATTCCCAGAATGCCGCTGATTGAGTAGGAGGAGCCGGCCGAGTCACTGGTCACCGCGGACACCTGAGTCACCGTGACCGTGGAGGCTGCAGGGGGGGACAAGCACAGACACTGTCACGCACATCATCGGTGAAAGCACTTTCAGCCTGATGGCTGTTACTCTGCAGGAAACTGCAAGGCGACTGTTGATCTGTTCATACGCCTTCTGTCAAAGCATCCATGCCATTGATAACCCCACTCATGTTCAGATACCACAGGCAGTACTCATTCACTTAGCTGCACATTGTCTGAGGACACAGTTTCTTTAGGAGTGCTGCAGCACATACATAAAGAATTCAAGCCCAAGGACTAACATGTACTTAATCCTGTACATGACTGCTCCACATCGCCCCCTGCCTGTCTCCGCCGTGACGACAGGAGGTAAAAGCCTTAGCGCCAGCGTCGTGACTCCGCATCACCCCCTGTCTGTCTCCGCAGCCTCCGCAGGTGCTAAACGCCTGATCGGCAGTGTCATAGCTCCTGAGAGGCAAGGGATCCTAATCCTCTCTCCCCTCGGACCTCGCCGGCACATTAGGAGGGGAAAAACGCGAGTCGCTCGGCACGAGATAAAACACATTCAGCCCTGCTTACCGACTAATGATGCAGAAAATGTAATGAATGCGCCTTGATTTAGCACTTTAATTATCTGATTTTTTGGAAAGAGTTCTCCTTTAAAAAGATAACACCGAGCTTCCCCCATCCTCCTCTTACCCCTCCCCCGACCCCAAACCCCCAACCCTGTGACACCCCCCCCCCACCCCCCACCTGAAACCAATGCTTTATTTCGAATTTCAATTTTCCGCCTCAACGTGAAAGCTATTTATCATAATAATCTGGAAAAGTCTGAAAGTCTTTAAGCCGTGCGTGTGAAATGATTTTCCATTACTGACGGCTCCGTGATTATGAGGATTAGAGATGGAGAACGGAGACCCCGTGGCTCTTCCCCTGCTCTCCGCGTCGCTCCGGTGTCTTAAGTGTGTTAAACCAACACACGTCTCCGTGACCGTGACATGCGAGTTACCTATGCCAGTTGTGACACAGGAGTTATTGGCACAGGTGAAAAACCAACGATCGATAACACTGACCATGGATTTCTTCTTAAGCAGCTTCTTCTGGGTCCTCTGCACAGTGGTATGGTTGATGAACAGTTAAAGATAAGTAATGGCATGTTGCGCAGTCTGGTAAGATAACATCCGCCTTGCTTTAAAGGGCTCCCAGCGGTGTGAAAACTCTGACACAAACATCAATAGTTTACCTTTACAGTTACCATATGTAAAATTGATTTGAATTTCAAATTAATTTGATGCCTCCTTCAAGAAAAAGGTCAATGGCTTCTCGAAAATGAACCCCAGGTAAAGTGTTTAGTAGGACCAACCAAGCGTAAAGTGGGCCAATGGCCCTTGCAAACCTGATTTATGTACAGTATACAGGTGGCGCTGTATATCCATGCAAACCTTTTCCCTGGATTTGAATTCACACAGACTTCACACAGAATAAGCAAAAGCATGGTTTAACCGTTGCAGTCTGTGGCTGTCGTACCTAAGCTGTGAGAGGAGACAGAGCCTGGCTGGCCGGGAGGCTGCTGGACTTTAGTCCGAATGATCCTGCAGGAGAAGGAGAGAGAGAAAGAGACAACAGCGCTGTCATTCTTTATGCCTATGTGTATATTTGTGCACACATGTGAGTGCATATGTGTGCTTGTGTGTACAAGTGTATACATTGTGTGTGTGTGCATGTGTGTATATAAAGAAATATATGTATTTATACACACACACACACACACTTGCACACGTACAAGCACTACAGTGTGTGCGTGTGTGTGTGTGTGTGTGTGTGTGTGTGTACATGTGTGCGTGTGCGTATGTGTGTATGTGTATGTGTATGTGTGTGTGTGTGTGTGTGTGTGTGTGTGTGTGTGTGTGTGTGTGTGTGCGCGCACCTAATGCTCAAGCTCAGACTGACGTGGCAGCAGGGTCACACACTTCCTGCATGGCTGCTCATGCGCCTCCTCTCCCCTCTCCCAGGTGTCTCAGGCGGGAGGGCGGCAGTGCTGTTGGTGGTGTGTGTGCGTGTGTGTGGGGGTGTCATTGTACCCATCGTGTCGAACCAGCGAGCTGCAGTCTCTCCATCAGCGTGCAGCCTGAGACCGAGGGCCTCCCGGTTTCCACCGCCCCCGCGCACTTCACACCCTTGCACGCTTGGGTGGAGCTCTCGCACTCTTTCACTTTTCACTGCTTTCACACGTGCTTTCCCATTATGAATGAAAATGCCTCCTGAGCATAAAGCAGCAGCGCTTCACCGTGACCTTGCGTCAACCCCGGACACTCACTCCACCTCAGGGCTAACAGGCCCTATCGCTACGCTGTCTCCTAATAGTTTAATTAAAGTCATTATTTGAAAAGTTGAACAGGAATGCTACTCTATGTTGCTATGTTGATATATTCCCACACAAAAATGAAGTATATTGTAATGTATTGAGAAATACATTGTTCAGCCTATGTACAACAAATACATTTAAAATGTAATAATGCAAAGCAGAAATGCACTGTGGTATACCAAAATGGCAATACTTTACATATTTTCAATATGTTTATTGAGTTAAAAAAAATATGTGCTGTAAAATGTATTCTCAATATATTATTTTGGATGAATGTGTGAGAGAGAAAAAGGGAGAGAGGGAGAAAAAGAAGGATAACCGAGAAAGAGTGGATAAAATGGCAGGCAAAGGGGAGGAAGCAAACTGGTGCTCAATGCAAATAGCAGCATTGCTTGAGCTGTAACAGTCACAAACGTAATTGCCTGCTCTGTCTTTTCCAGAGAGGAAAATTGGAAAATATTTCCTATGTGAAAGTGGTGACAATTTATACATAGATGTGATGTATTTTGTAATATATTGAAAAATATGCACAGTATCTGTGTAATGGGGTTTCAACATTTTTAAGTATTACACATTTTTAAAGGCTTATGTGCCATTCCACCATTCAAGGGGTGAACATCTGTGCCATGTCTTTCGTTTGATTTGGCCTGCACACTGAACTCTTCCAACCCCAGGGGGGTGGACAATCTGGCCAATAAGTACATGAGTTGGTTCTATGATGTCATCCTGACCCCGCCCCATCACCCGCCCCCACCTCTGGTTGTACCGCCCACCTGTTGATGGAGCTGACGCTGGGAACGGTGTCGTTGTCGCACACTCTCTCCGCCAGCAGTCTGTCCCTGATCTCCCAGGCAAACATGGTGGGGTTTTGGCGTTTGTACTCTGCGATTTTGTCGACGACTTTGGGTGTAGCAACCTTTGGTTTGGATCCTCCGATGACTCCCGGCTTGATGCTGCCTGTCTCGTAGTACCTGCCAAGGAGCAGACGGCAGAAACATCAGTAATAACCAGCTGCACAATAAATAATAGATATAATGTGAGCTACCTGGGTCCCCCTAGATAGGGCTGTATACTACACAAATCAATAATTCTTTTGGGCAAGATATTATTATATATCTTAATCCTTCAGGAGACAGCATATCAATCGTCAAAGTGTTATGTCTTGACAATGCTTTGTGAAATGAGTGTTATTTGTAGTGACAGGGCTCCAGGCCAGAACCCAAAGGGTTAACTCCATGCTTCCCTGAGTAAAATGCACTTCCCAGAATGCCTCTGTGAAAAGCCATCCATATAAAGGCACTAGTAACGTTTATCCACCACAGCAGGCAACACTTACGCGAGCATAGTTTGCTCTAGTCAGATCTGATCTGAACTCCTTCAGCTGCAGGGTATCAATGTCTAACTCAATACCTGCCAGAGAGCAAATCAGTGACTCATGTAGGCATTGGTGCAAGTGAGGGACAGAGAGAGAGAGAGAGAGAGAGAGAGAGAGAGAGACAGAGACAGAGACAGAGACAGAGAAATAGTGAGACAGAGAGAGATAGAAACAGAGACAGAGAGAGACAAAAAGAGAGAGCTTTTTATTAATTATTTTTCCTGTTTTAGTGATCAAAAATTTAAGGAGATAAATAGTAGTTTCTATAGTTTTGTCACATCTGTGAAAATTGCTTGGGCAATATGGTGTGGTCAAGCCAATAAAGCTGGTTTCAGTTTGAATGTTGAATTTTACAGTGCTGGACAGAGAAAGAGAGAGGGGAATCCTCAGTATATTGAGACAGATATGAGCAGTACAGAAGCACCTTTCCCACCCGGAGTTAGAGGAGGGTGCAGTACTGGCAATCCAGGATGTTTCGGCCTGCTACAGCCAGAGGGATGTGTGGAGTAATTACCTTAATTATTCAATTTCAGATAATTTTGTCTTTATTTTAGTTTTTTTTCATTGTTGTTACATGAACCTTCAATTAAATTGCCTTTAAAACCAGCTTGCAGATCTAATTATTTTTTCAACCTCCTCTTCTTATTCCATCCTCCTACAGTCTATCAGCTACGCTTAAAACTTCACAAATACCTTCAGTTAGTATGGGGTTGCATTGCTTGTGCTTTTTGTGTCAACATATATTTTTTGAATTTTACATATCAGAATGTTTTCCCATTAACAGGGATACGACATTCAGAATCTGAACATTCTAACACATGCAGCTGACATCACAAAGGGCCTGCTACAGCAAAGCTTGTAACTACTAGGTACTAACTTGCTCAATCCGCCTTAAAGTTTATCCTCAAACTTTCCTTTCTAGTTATTTTGCATTATCGTACTGTTAGTTGTGTTATACAGTATCATATTATTAATTGTAGTTAGTATGTTCTCATGTTTGCTCCGTGAGTCTGATATGCCCATGCTTTGGTAGCATGGATGTAAGTTACGTCTGTCCTGGCAATGAAACACACTTTAAAAACACGAGAAAGAAAGGAAAGGGGGCGGAGAGTGGGAAAGAGGAAAAGAAACAGACAGTGTAACAAACAGAAAGAGAGAGAAGAGGAGGAGGGGGAAGGGGGTCCTGGAATGGTGCCATGCCAGGATCTGGAAAAAGTCCTGTAGCGGGCATGGGGGTACACTGCCATGGGGCGGGGCACGCAATAAGCTCTACTCGTTGTGGCTGTAGAATCGTAGAGTGCGCCACCCCTTCGTCAGCAATGGCAGTCGCTCCCTGTACCACCTACAGGGACACGGTGTGTGTGTGTGTGTGTGTGTGTGTGTGTGTGTGTGTGTGTGTGTGTGTGTGTGCATGTGTGTGTGTGTGTGTGTGTGTGTGTGTTGTTGCACAGTGCACTTCCCTAGGAAAAGGCTTCTAAAGGCTGGCAGCCCTATCACCTCCTTACGTCATCTCTCTCTCTTTCTCTTTCTCTTTCTCCCTCTCTCTTTCTCTCTTTCTCTCTCTCTCTCTCTCTCTCTCTCTCACACACACGGCTCCCTCACACACGCACATTCACACTCTTGTCCGACCCCGGTCTGACGAAGACTCCGCACGCAATCGTGACTTTGAGCCTGCGTCACGGCAGCCAGCCGTCGCCGTGAACACGGGGCCAGGAAGCGTTTCGATGCGTGCTTGGGTCCAAACCCTCCTGGCACAAGGGGCCTGGCTGCTGGCCAGGCTTCCTGCAGACTCCCGGGTCTAAGCGGATGACAGCGTCAAGGCCAGACTGAAAGGCCATTAAGAATAACTTTTTCAGCACTGCCAATGTCCGTCACCGGGAGATGGAAAGGGGTATCGAGCCATGCTAATCACCAGGACCTACATGTCCTGAAAACACAGGCAGTTCTGTTGTAGGGGAGTATTAACTGAATAATGAATTTACCTATTAAGACATCGGATTGCACGTGGATGTTTACCCTATACATTTCTAGCAATGAAAAATAAGTTGTTATTTTTTCAATTGTGGGACGGGAGAGCTGAAAGGAAAACAGATACCACAGCAGGAATGAAGGGATGGATGGATGCAAGGACAGAGGAGTGAAACAAGTGCACCAGAGAACAATGGGGAGCACATTTTTTCATACGGCCAAGGCCCTTGCCAGATAATCCTTCACCTTCGCCCGTTCAGATCGCTCCCCCCACTTCTATTTTTGTGCAAAATATGGTACCAATTTCATTTTGATGCAAATGCCAAATGTGATGTATCTTTCTCTCTCTGTGGACTTTTCATTGTGGGAGAGAATGAGAGGGGGGATTTGCACAGTCTTACTCGGGGTGAGTGTGTGTGGTGAGAGAGAGAGAGAGAGAGAGAGAGTGTGTGTGTGTGTGTGTGTGTGTGTGTGAGAGAGAGAGAGAGAGAGAGAGAGAGAGAGAGCGCAAGAGAAACAGAGAGAGAGAGGGGGGATGAAAAAGAGACGGTGAGAGTGGAAAGATAAATATAATGTATTCCTGCTCGAGTCCACGGCGCCGGCAATCAGCAGTGCTCACCTTTATCCCAAAGCCTATATGGCCGGAGCTTCCACTGTAATATGCTCACCTGCGACTTTCGCTTTCCCATAAAAACACAAACCGCGGCTAAAGATGCGACACTTGCCCGGGAATACTAAATGCGCCCGGCAGCGCGGAGACGGCCAGGGTGCCCCGTGCTCCGCCAGGAATAAATCTGAAAGTGCAGATTACGGCTCGGCGATCGCCGCGCGCGCATCCGGGGGTTGTGGGTATAAATGCGAAGGTTTCCGGCATAAATCCGAGAGGCTTGAACATAACCGTGGGGGCGCCGGATGCGAAGTGTAAATCCGAAAGGAAAGGACTGCAAAGCTGGGGGTATTAAATGTAAAAGTGTAAATCTGCAACATCGGCTTCTGTAAATCTGAAGGCATCTGAAGTTAAATGTGACACCAAAGGCTTGAATGTAATTGTAATGACATTGACTGTAAAGATTAAGTTTTGGATTAGATTAGATTAAGTTTTACTTGGAGTATTTTAAGGGTTTATTTTATTTTTCATGAACAAATAAATATGTAGAATTTAGGCGCAGAATACAATAACAAATTAAAAAGACCAGAAAAGAGGGTTAACAATCAGGGGAAAAAAATAGTTATTTTAATCCCTAAACAAGAAAATGATGCCACCTTAATGCTGAAATGGGATGTTCCTCCTCTCAAGTTCACAAACACCCTTCTGATTTAGGCATTTATACTCTCTGTTTTATAAACTATATATATCTCCTTTAAGTTCTTCTTCGAGCTTGTGGTCTTGGGGGGCTTGTGGTCTAAGGGATTTGCACATTGCAAATGTTTAAAATTATGTTTCCAAGATGCAGAAAAGTATAAATCTCAAAGTTTTGTTAGTAAATCCAAACACATTGAATATAAAATATAAATCTGAAAGGGCTAAATGCATTTCGGAAGTTAAGATGGCTCAAGGTTGTTAATCAGAAGGTAATGAGAGACCGCTTGATGGTGCTGACTTTATGTCTGAAGGTGCTGAGAGAACATGTGAGGCCACTGTATGTAAACCTGAAGGTAGCGAGGAAAGATGATAGGGCGCTGACTATGAATCAGAAGGGGTTCAGAGAACGCCTGAGGGTACTGATCCTGTAAACTGCAAGCAGGGGGTGAAAGACGTGAGGGGGCGTGGCCTGTGAGTCTGGAGTGAGCGAGGGGGGCGCGGCTCTCACCTGCCCAGGATCTTGCTGACGCAGCCGTGGCTGACCCGCAGCTGGCGGGAGATGTCGCAGGGCCGCACGCCCTGGTGCGCCAGCTCCACGATGCGCTGCCTGACCATGTCCGGCAGGGGGCGCCCGTTCACGAACACCCCCCCTAGCTGGTTCACCCCGCCGTGTCCTGTGGAGACGGGAGATGTTTAGGGACACACGATGCGGACCAATGAACTGCAGTGTCTCACGGAGTCACTCGTCACTGCTGTATAGGAGCAATATCATCAGAAAATTATGCACAGGGTTGTCCTGTGACCCTAGGAAAGCGTTTGGTTAGGAACACCACATATTAGTACATTGGCCTTGTAAGGTCCATTTACTTCAACAGACATGGTATGTCCCATTATTCATTTTTCCCTTGGCTTCATTGTCTAATACTTACTGCCATTTTCCACAAAAAGAATTAGGGATGCCTGCTAAATGTACTTGTTAAAAGTTGATATCTAAGGTAACGTGTAGCTGATTGCATAAAACGGGACCACATTTTGCATTACGTTTATATGCCCGCAGCCTGCTTTTCGTGACTGCTAAGAATGGGAAAAGAATGTGGTTTTGTTAGGGGGATAAGCACTGATGGTTTTTTGTTCTGTGAGTGGTTATAATGTAATCACAAAATGATTACAATATGATTAGAATGTGATCAGCATATTTGTCTGGGGTGCGGTTAGAATGCAGATTAGAATGAAATTAGAACACAGTAAGAATTACATTAGAATGTGGGTAGAATTAAGATTATAATGTGGCTAGAATGCCTATTAAAAAGTGTTCAGAATGTGATGAGAATGCCATTAGAATGATGATGATAATAATGTGCTTAGAATTCCATCAGAATGGTGGCAAAACAAATGATGATGGTACCAATCAGAACATAGGCAGAAGAAAAATCACAGAAAAAAAAGGAATCTAAGAATTTAAGTTTAATAATAATTATCACATTAATAATGATAACCCTAGAAGACAATTGTGTACCTATGAAATAGTGTGACTTGCTAAAGAATGGTCCTATTTAAAGTGCCCTTTAAATAATCCCTATGAAAAAAAATTGGTAATCCAAATCATTATTCTACATGTTGATTGTGAGTTTTGATTAATAACTTGGGGAAGAATGGCAGTGATTTGGATTTGTTTTGATTTTATATATGCATTTAACACATTAAAAACGGTGTTATGATAGCAGTTTGATACTCATACTGGACACAAATCTACACCACATATAAATACACTAATGGCACACATGGTAATATAATAAAAAAAAGTCATCAGCAGTCTTACCACATATTTATGCCTCACTCAACACAACAAACAGTGACTTATGTAGATTAATTTCTCAATCAAATAAAAGGTTTAATATTTTGTATGTTGTATTGAATAACACAAGACAGACCACAGAAAATCACAGAAAATGTTATGAATATTGAGACACGTCACATTTCTTTGTTTGGTTTATTGTTTGACAATAAGAACAAACCACAGTCCACTACGTGTGAATCCAGGCCTGAATATAAGCTCAGTGGAAGGTACTCTGTGATGTTTCAATCTGATGCTGCCTACATAAGATTATAAAAATTAACAGAGACAGGCCACCAGCCTGTCACCAACAATCATATTTATTAGAAACATCAATATTTTTCCCTTGATCTTTTTTTGCAGTTGCCTTTTCATTCTGTTAAGAATGATAACAGAAAAAGAAATTTTGTACAGTTGCACAGACTGCCATATAATGTATAAGTCAAATCTTCTGTATTAACTTTTTTCAACCACAGACACAGTTTAGGCACCAATTAGCCAATTTCCAACTACATGTTAAGAAAATCCATACATTTCAATGAAAAATGAAAACAGTTGTAGTGTTTTATAAGTAACAAGAAGTAACATTTGCTGAAATGTTTCATATCTGAAGGAAAAAAGCTTCTCATTTATAATTCTACCCTGCAGAAACATGCTATTTGCACTCATATGCCACATCTAACATATGACATGCACCAATGTATAACATTGACTAATAACACTAACAAACATGGCTGAAATTGTACGATAACTACAGAGAGACACTGAATTCTGTTCTACTGTACAGAGAATAATAAGGTGGGAAACCTCTGAAGTAGGATAAAAACAATAAAAGTTCATTTTTAATTCTTCATAGCATCTGAACAGAAAACTGTTATCCCTGAAATTGATAGATTAAGAAAAACAATTTGTAAAGCACCTCATATTTAGTGCATCAGAAGGAGCCATTAATCACTGTGGAAGTTTGTCCTTAGATGACAATGTCATGAAAGTGACAATACAGATGTCAACCTTTAACAAATAAATATTTTGACTGCAGTAACCTCAGAGAACCGGAGCCAAATCTCACTACATTTCTGGTTGCTTTTCAATTTCAGTAACAAACAAAAATACAAATTCATTGTTTCCAGCACACATCCAGTCTGACAGTGTTAAGTAAATAAGGACAAAGTAACTCTTTCAGAAAGTATTATTGACTGCGGTACCATCTGGTGGAATCCCTTATAACCCTTGTTAAACCTGATCAGGGATGGATCACAATGATTGACTGACCGGGGTAACCCTGCCAAAGTGCTCTCAATGACAAGCAACTCCATTCCTCCTCGGGCTCAGGAACACAAAGGAAGAGGTCAGTGTACTTCCTCTCTCCATTTCAATGTTCTCAGGGACTGCACACTGCTGCCACCAGTGGTCACTTCCTGCACTGCATGGATGCTGATCCTTTCCCATACACCTTGGTGCCGCACAGAAAGTGTAACATCATAAAAAGATATCGCGGATAAGAGGAAGAGGAAAAGGAAAAAGAGGGAGATCTTAAGCTCGATATAACCGAGCAGGAAGAAGACTGACCTCTGTATTTACCGCATGTTAAGTGAAGGCTCTCCTTCACACAACATTCCAGTTATTGCAGAGCACGCATTTTACTTTGTTCAGTTCACTCCTGTTTGCGTGCTGCTAAACCCTGCTGCGAAGTGCAGTTTGAACACCCAAGGAAACCTAATGATCTCTCATGCAGGCACACTTCGTAATCCTGTTACTTCACAATATTAACATACTGATTGCTTCTTTTGGGGGAATGTATTAACAAAACAGAGTATGAGGCTGTGTAATCTTAGCTTTGGGGGTTAAGGATTTTAAATACAATGCCTTGATTTTTTTCTCCAAGCTTTAAAACAATTCCATTTGTGGTAAACATTTCTGATTTTATTATTTTACACATTAAAAGCCAGCGGGTTTGTTTTGTTCAGGCTTTTGCAGAACAGAACACTGTGTGAGGACCCTCAGTGGTAAACATCTAGCCTCTATTCAATCTATTTGCAGTGTGTCTTTTGTCCCTAATTTTGAGCAACTTCTCAAAATGTTTCCATTTTAGGTTAAACAATACTGTGATCTTGAGTGTAGCAGAAACTAATGAAACAAAGAAACCTTAACACTTGTTCAGATTTGTTGCTAAATGTTTAGGACAAAACCACTTTTGGTGGTTAGATCGACAAGGTGCTTTGATGTGCCTGGATATGTCTAGTTTTTATAAGGGTGACCATCCGCTTGATCCCGGCTTCTGTCTCACTCAGTAATAAACCAGGTAGCGCTGAACAGGATTCCAGACTCCTCCTTGACCGAAGTCTGAACCGAAGTCTGACCTGAGTCTGACGGAAGGAAGGACGAGCGGCCCCCACTACTCACCAGTCACGCAGAAAATGCCCCCTTCAAAGCTACAAAATGCAGGCGGCTCCTGACAGCTCCCTCTCCAGAGGTGCTGGGTAATCGATAAGGAGAAGCCACATTTCAGAGGCAAAGATTTTCTAATGATCCGAGCCGTTACACCCAACACCCCCCCCCCAGAAAAGCCGCTGACACCTCCAGCACACGCGGACAAAAACTCAGCGCTGCCACACCCAGACGCCGGGAGAGAGCCTGTGCATGAGACATTGGACCCTGAAAGCTTCAGCATGCTGCACTGGGGATGAAGCAAGCAGAGCTGTGAGGAGAGACACTGCCTGGGCCACAGTGCTGCTGACCGACTTCCTGTCCCCTTAATAAGACAGGAAGTATCCATACATTGTCCTAATATCTGCTTTGTAGACATCTTCCATAATGATCTTATTATTATTATTATTATTAGTAGTAGTAGTAGTAGTAGTATTACCCCTTCATAAGCATTTAAGTATTTATTGCCACAGTTCAGGGTAAGCATCTTGCTCAAGGTTATGACAGCAGTGGCAGTAGCCTGTTACTTTCAGGTTAAAGGTCCAGTTCCCCACACGCTACCCTAGAACCACATGCACTGCAACCCATATAAATGCTACATCATCTGTTTTGCAAATGTACTCATCCTGAGTCTCTGTCTCTTACATAGCCTGGGTTATTTGTGCAGCTGAATACAGGGACCACATAACTATCACACAAGCAGTACCCTATCAGGGAAGTGAACCCACAACCACTAGGTTCACTGAGCCATCCCACTCTCCAATGCTTCATGCTGTCTGCTGAACATGTTCGTCCACACCCTGTGACCTTGCCAGTCACTAAAAACCAAAAGCAAAAGTTGCAGCCCAGTTCAGCCCCCAGACAGGACGGCTTACTTACATGGACTTACAAATTGCGCTGGCTTTGGATATATGTCACTGAGCTCGGAGAGATCGATTAAAATTCAGAGAGCGGCACGTCGACTTTGTGTGGCATCCTGCTCACGCAAAATTAAAGGTATATTTAAGTTGGCAGTCAGGTGTAATATTTTCCCATTTTATAGGAAGCGTACCAACCCTTTTCATAATTCGAAGGGCTGCAGCTAAGGAAACAACGAAACACCACAGCTCGGTTCCATTTTCAACCCCATCCACTTGATACGACTACACACCAGAACCTTCTTAATTGTGAACGGAGGTTGAATATGTCTCCCGTTGTCTTGCTAACATGTGATGTGCAGGTAGAAAATGTGCGGATATGTGCGGAAAGGTTCCGTTAAAGTGGGATTACGAGCAGGATTTAACCGAACTGAAATGCACTTCGTCCTTTACGTCGAGGGAAGTGTTAATCAAGTGTTACATTTTTATATTTTCAATTCTTGTTCTGTTTTCACACTGAAAATGTTTTAACTTTTTTTTTTATTTATGTATAGTAACAGAGTCTTCATTCTCTGCTACCAAAGGAGCCATTATCCATGTCTTTGATGCGTTTCGTTACCACTTTTCCAAGAGTTCATTTAGTTCGCTGCCTCAAGCAAAGCTGTAGACAATGTTGCAACCTTCATCTCCTTAGGTGGTTTATGAGCTGGGTAACACAGATTTATCATTTCTCACGCTTCTGAGTCTACGCTGAGCAGAAACCAATTGTGGCATTTACCGCGGGCGTATAGTCGATGCCAGCTTCAACAATTCCTGCACATGAAAATAAATATCTACGACTTGGTCCTATATTGTTACAGTTTAATGCTGAGTCGGTACGATGGGGTTCCTGCGGATGCTCCTAGTTGCGGTTCGTATGGACATTCGGAAGAGGACAGCGAGAGATAGAGAAAGATTTAGAGATTTCAGAGATTTCCACCATCTAGTTAAGTTCTCCCATTCAGAAAATATGGTTTTATGAGATTGTCTCCTCTATTTTCTCTCTGTCATTTTATCTCCGTTCTCTCCGCTGTTGGAGTTCGCGTAATATTTCTCATTAATGAGTAAGACAATAGGAGCATATAAAAAGGAGAAAGCTACCGGCAATCGACCTTCCACAAATTGGGAGGGGCCACAAGATAACCTTCTTAGTGCGAAAATTCTTTGAAAATAAGGAATTGGACATCCACAACATATCGTGCCCAGGCGTTTTTTTCTTTATCTGAAATGTCTTCGAAGCCATTCTATGACCACCTTCTTAATTATAAATGGTACAAATGAGTTTTGTGATTTGTTTGTGTGTTTGTGTATTGAAATATAACAGTGAAACACGCAGGGATAGTGAGCAACAATTATTTAACTGTTGCAACTTTTTTTTGAAAAATACAGATTAGGTCAGTCTGCATGCGTGCTCTGCTGAGTTCTCCGTTTTAACAAATACCCGAAGTTGAAAATTCATAAAAGTAACTCAAAGAAGCGTTATTCAACTTTTTATACAAAGTATGTAGGCTAATAATAATATTTATAATACTATTTGAAACGGCTTTAAAAAGAAAGATGAGAAAGGTAAATCATAACTAAAGCACCATTAGTCCAAATAATTTCAAACAGTTAAAAAAGATTACAATGCAATACGTTTAAGAGTTTCAGAACTCGAATTAATTACATTGTTCATAGCTATTTAATAAACTACAACTGCCACCACTGCTACTAAAAAGCTACAACTACTGGTATTACAAATACCAGTAATTTTAGTAATGTTGACAATAATAATAACGTAACGATTAGATCATATTAAATGTTTTATCTTTCCCTGATTAACACTTAATCGCAAAGAAGTCGTCTTAATACGAAAATATTATTATCAATATATTTAATCAATCTCTATGTTTTTGTTATGACATAAACAAGTGCCCTTTTCCAGAAGAAAAAAAAAGTGGTTGGTTTCCTTTGCCCAAAGTTCATTTCTGTTTGGTTGAGTTAGCCACTTGTCTGTGACATCTCTGAACTCTCATATTTATTAAGGGTGGGCCTATTTTCTGATTTTGATTTTCTGGAGTTGAGTGAACAAAGGTGAATGAAAAACCATGTTCAACGAACTTTTTTCTGGGCAAAAAACAAGCAAATAAACAAAACGGGGACTCGTTCTGTAATTTTGTATCTGTTGGACGTAGCACTGGCCTTGGTCCACAGTGTTATTACAGACAACAATGCGTTAGCCAGGCGTTTTCAAAGAGCCGCTTTATTAACCCGTTATGGCCAATTTACTGCCGCTTCTTCTCAAGCTAAAAATGTGAACACTTCACTTCACAGGCTCCCGCAATTCAATTCCTGCTAAAGAATAATGCTCTCTGTGATGACTGCTCCCAACATACGAACAAGCAAGAAATTATGCTGAATTAATACGTGTCGTTTTCAAGCTTTAGATTTCTAGAAGCACACAGACTATAACAGTTCCTAAAGCAACAAAATCAAGCAGACTGTTCTTGCATAAATTACTAACTGATGTGCAAACATCTTATTGGTTCTTTCATTCATTGTTTTACTTGGCGGAAACTACCTCTACTATGTTTGCAAGGTTTACATCTTATAAATAATTCATTGAGTGGAAGGGGACGCTAACATGGTTGTACTATAATTGTCGTAGATAGGAACGCAACTATATATTTAAGTCATGGTTTGATATCATGGCTTTATGACCAGAAAAATCGCATCAGTAATCGCAGGCCGATTTTCGAATTAGGCACAACAGGCAAACGTGAGATCTGAAACTTTAAGTTGATCCACAACGGCCACGGACGGCCACACACACACACACGCACACACACACACACACACACACACACACACACACACACACACACACACACACACACACACACACACACACACACACACACACACACACAAATAGGTTATTCAGAGGAAAACAATCGTATCATTTTGCTTCGATTATACGTCACTGGAAATGTGACGCTCTCGTTAATAGATCCCACCATTTATCCCATTTATCACGTATTTATCAAAGACCTCCTGTTCATGTAGTATAGCTTGCCTCGTAGGTCGATGCATTGTAAACCGCGTGCTATGTCCTCAAATCGCCACTTTGATACGAGAAAAGGCCAGCCTTGGAAGGAAATGTGATTAGTTCTAGCTTTTTGAGGGCTGTATGTCTAATCCACCATTTAACCTGCCGTGTGCGGCGGTGTCATTTCACATAACTGCGTGTGAAAGGATAAATCTTCCCGAGGTCTCTCAAGGACGGCGATGCAAGAGAAAACATTTTAAACACAAAAAGCGTTAAGTAAAAAAACAAGCTTCGCTCCCCTCAGTGTGTGATGGTTGAATGACACTACGTAAGTGCTATAAGCCGCATTTATGTCTGTCAGAAATGCATTAACAAAGCGGATGAGATGGAAAAATATCTTTCATATTTTATTCTTTACTTGCTTGGACAACAACAAAGCGAAAAGTTATTTTTTGAAAATAAAAATGCTTATTTTATTTTTACTGTTTAAATCTTAAATTTTAACAACATTAATGATAGTAATAATGCTTCTGGTAGTTGTAGAGGTGGGATAAAATGCATATATTCATCCTTCGACGCATTTATTGTTGGGATTTCATGAAAGCGGTTCGTTATTTTCTTTGCCTACTACAAACGTATAAAAATGAGGTGAGTGCTGGCCGAAACAAAATGGGACAAGAGCATGGAAAAGACAAACAGACTCAATTCAAACGTGGCCTGACTCAATGAAACCCAAAGGCGACAGCCCCTGAACGAATTCTACTCCCAAGATGCCGTGTCCGACCCGCAGCAAGCGTGTAACATTACTATCTACCTATTTCGCGGTCAGCGTGGCTGATGGTGTCTTGAGTAATAAGATTTGGAGTTGGAACTCGTGTTTGTTGCACGGCAGGTCAAGTTCATTGTTGCTTTGTTGCGCTTGGTGGCTTGTCGTTTTTTTAACACCCCCCAACATGAGCGACATTATCGTCGGTGCACACACTAGCATAAAGATCCCGCACCGGCTCGCACTGCAACAATTTCACGCAGAATACACACTCGGCATTTAACTTGTACACCTATCCTGTTTCGTTGCAAAGTAGTAATGATGTTCCACTGGAAAGTTGTACAACCTAACACTTCAAAATTAAATAATTTTAGCAAGTCATCCGCGAAATCAAACATGTCTTCCACCTATCAAAAGCTATTGAGGTACTCGTTTGTCGTGTAGCGGAAACACAAAATTGTTCAATCCAACTTTGTATTAATACAGTTAAACAGTACACACAATTTCAATTCTCTGAGAAAGGAAGAAGCAACCCACTTACTATGCATTGCTGCGAACGGGTCGTGCTTACAGTGTATATCCATCGGAGAAGTCCTTTAGCTGGGGGGGTGGCCCGGCCACTTTGTTCGAAACTCCTTCCCACTGCGTTTTTAAATCTTTCAGGGCGGTGTTGATATGAGACGGAAGTCAATGACAAAGATAATAGCCAAATCGCTGCGAAGGGAACACCCTCCTTGTCCGTTAAACTCCAAAAAGGGTTATAAAAACGTGGGGACGAGCGCCTTTTGGATAAAAAAAAGTTATTTTGTTCCCCAAAAAATGTCAGACCAAGAGAAATTGTGCGTGCAAGAAAAACATTCGACAAATAATTGAACGAAGTTATAGTGATGGTTGCCTTAGATTTAAAAATGAATAAAACAGTCCGTGGGAACAAAAGTCAGCACTGTATGGTTGTATATATGTATATTTTAATTGTGTGTGTGTGTGTGCGTGTGCGTGCGCGTGCGTGTGTATGTGTGTGTGTTTGTGTGTGTATGTGCGTGCGTATGTTTTTGCTGTTTTAATTTCACGGAGGACTGCGTGTGTCTGCTATCGAGGGGGCATCATTCTCCAGTGCCGAGTTCCTGCAGCTGGCTCGTTACACTGCTATTGTCAGAAACGGGATGATTAAAAAAAAGTCCTGGAATCCTGTAGAGAAATTCACATCTATTCTCAATATGCGTCTTAATTATAGGGAACGTCAAACACGATTCCACACAGTTCTGAATTTATAAAATTAAAAAAAAAACCTTTTTCAATTGGCTTAAGACGTGGGTCTCTCCTTTCCCCGTTTCACCCGGCTGTCCAGCCGCATTTCTGTCTGGGAAGTAATAGTTTCAGCGACCGAAACCGCTTCAAATGTTTTTGCTTCTGACCCTCATAGAGTCCTTGTCTCCATTTGATTTTTTTAGGTGAAACTATCGCTGTTTTCACAAATCCCTCTGCGTTTGAGTCGTTCAAGTCAGTATAGAAAAATTAAAGACGCCCGTTAGACCTCAGTGTGGAATGTTACCATCTGAAAAAGCAGAGATTCCAAAAAATACAAAAATAGGCTAAATAAATAAAATTGAAAAAGACAAACCAGCAATACCATTCAAGCACAGCTTTAAGTACTCGGCGTCCAAGCTTTGTAAGTGACCGAATTTAGGAATGTAAAAAAACAGACGCAAATTCAAAAAAATAAATATAAATCCAAAATGTGAATATCCAGCGCTGTGAGAAGAACTTTGCTCGGTCTGCCCGAGTACCCCAGATCAACTTTCGCCCGTTCGCAGTGCCATGGGGTGAAATGTAATCCACGGAAGATCCCGCTTGGCTCTTTTTTTTTCTAAAGGAATGCCATTCGGCTGCCTTTGGGAAGACTGCAAAAATGCAGGATTGATCGGTCCTCGTGTAAAATGTTTCGGAGATTCCCCGTAGTGATATATTGCGCTGAAGTTACTGTGCGGCTGCGCCCGCAGTAGAGGCTACAGCCATAGTGCACGCAGCGCGTTTCAGAACCTGCACTCGTGTGGACAGCGCCGCAGGCTAAGCCCCGAAACCTACCATTCCGCCTAACGGAGCCTGCCAGTCAAAACCGGCCTGCCAATCACGATGCGGCGGGTTCCGCTTTCAGCCAATGGGAGGCAGGCTGCGATATTCTTTGTCGAAGTCGCCGGCTATTGGGTAGCGCGTGGTCCAGTGGGTGACTTTCCCCCTCTGTCCGAATTGTCCATTGACAAATGAAACATCTCGCGAACAGGACCGGTTTTTGGATCGAATTATCTGTTTTAATTTCAATTGTGAAGGGGGAAAAACCGAGGCGACCTGTCGCGCAGTTAATGCTTCATTCATTAAGTGCGCACGCTAAACAGTTTATTAATAGCGCATTATTAAATATGAAGTCAATTCATGATGAATGAGTGCAGGGTTTCTAAAAATCCAGATAGCCGTCGGTTTTAGCGTAACAACAGTCTATGTCATAGAAGATTCTGACCCAATTAGAAATATTATCTGCACGTTGGAAGAATATGACGCTTCTCGAATCCTATTGATATTTTATTCAGGAATGAAATTGATTGGAATGTGTGTTGATGTGCTACTGTTAAATAGATATATATCAAATATATCAAATATATCTGTTTGTAAAGGAAGTGACAAAGAAGCCACTGTCAGATTTATCATCAATGATAGCGCGAATGCATCAATCCATAATGTAAAAACAGTGTTGCTTTTGCTATGAACGTTGATTACGCAGAATATTTTCCATATGAATAACGTTTTGTGGGAAAGAATTGACTCAAAGTTACGTTCCCTATAGCTGTTGAAATTACAACATAGAAAATATTCTCATTTTACTTGCCCTCTAGTCTGTACTTTTCCAGTAAACTATAGCGCATTTACAAGAAAGCATTGCAATTGCTGTCATGCGGGTTTAATAAATGCAATAAAATATCAACCGTTGGTTCTTAATGCCACGAATTTTGCGTTATTTACATTAATATCTGACATTACTATTTTTACAGGAATCTAGGCACTGTAGGTCAGAAGTAATGCACATTGACACACAAATAAAAAATGTGACATTAAGTTGAACATAATTCATAGTAGTCATCATGGTTCTGAAGCAGCTTCTGTCTGTTACTCATTCAGTTGTCTTCCAATTTCAGGCCTTTAACATTTCAGTGCAGTTACAGCAATCTATTTTCCACGGACACGTTTTGTTGGCAATTAGCTAATTCTCGTCGACAGGAATATATGTGTAAATTATAAACATTTCTGTCCGACTCCGTCATGACTTCCATCACGAAATATGTGAATGTAACCCGCGCATATTCTGCAATTCAGTTATCTCCTCACATTACATGTAGGCATGTGATATTTTATAGTGTTTTTTTTCAATAACCCAGTTATGAGTTCGGTTTTTGCTATAACGTAATGCCTGCTACGTTCAAAAACACATTTTGCCTTAACCACTCTGCTGGAGCAGGAGTTTAAGAGTTTAATTCAACTTCTTTTAAAACAAGATGAAAAATGCTGTCCACTAACAAGATGAAGGTAGAGCAAGTCCTCCTCTGCCTCTATGACATTGCTCAAGACAGTGGTGAAAGAGGGGGATCAAAGGGGAATATTGATCTCACTTCTCTTCAAATTTCCCACAGAAATGACAATCACAATGTCTGACCCAGAGAATGCGCAGTCGAGCTGGGATTCATCTAGACTTTTTGCTTTGTCCATAAGCAAAATATCTCCACATGAACGTTGGTACAAAAAATGTAAAACCTTTTATTTTCCTTATCAGTCTTTGCTTTTCGTGTGTGTCACCATGTAGACCACCACGAGGGGGCGTGCAGGGCTGGATCTCGAGCCGTTACGAATCTTAACACCAACAAGCTTTTAATGAAAATGCCGTAATTAAAAAGATGGAATTGGAAAAAATAAAATTAGTTTAAAATCCCTTAAAGGGTTTCACATTGTATTTCACTAACTCGTTTTCTTCAACTCGTAACAGCTTTGATTAATTAGCTTGATCAAAATAAGACCAACTTAAAGCATTTCAAATACATGCACTCCTAGGTTGATTTTGAATGTTCAAGGGTTTGATTTTTTTATGCAGGAATTGGTTGCATCGTAGACACATTATGAAAGGGTTTAGATGCCGTGTATATTGTCCTTATGACCAGCCAAAAACAAAGTTACAACTGAAATCAAAATAATGTAGGCTATTTTCACAACTAGTGGTGAATTCGACCACTGAAACAACACATACACACACACACACACACACACACACGAAAACATAGAAAATATGTCAGCAGAAGAGACAGATTGTGTAGCAGTGTCGAAACAAAAGTAAACTGACCACTTTGGCATGCGTTACAATAGGTATGCAATGTCAAGTCTATATCTCTTGATTTCTGTGTTTGGTTTATTTGTTTGATAACATTTATTCTAAAAATAGACACATAAACTGGACTGATTGATATAATATGAAAATATATTGAGTATACATTGACAGCTGTATCGTCCAATTTTTCAGTATATAAAATGTGTAACAAACCAGTAAACAAATACAAGTAATTGTACAAAACGTACAATTAAATTAACACAAATTCAGTGATTTAATTTGGTAATATCCCTATCTGTTTTCCGAGGAAAGTAGACGAAATTTTTCTCATGGGAAAAATGTCTTTGCTCGGAAAGTAGTGGAGGTATATTTAATACTTAGATCCAAATTTCTTTCCATCACCGCCATAGCATTTGTCTTCAACCATTCCTGTCTTACCTCTAGCCTATTCGTGCTTTTATGAAATGTACTCATTTGGGGGAAAGGGAAGGGTCGTTTCTTCCTGAAAGATGCTATTGAACTTCGATGTGCAGTTGGCATCCGAGCTGTGGCAAAGGTTATGAAAAATTAATAGCGCATGTAAACACGTTTGCAAGTTTCTTTATTATTATTACACGCCCACTGACTGTAAACATAATGAGAAATCCGTATCTCTTAAGTTCATATTAATTTGTTTATAAATAAATAAATAAACAAACAAACAAACCAAATATTCACCCCCCTAAAGAAGGCTTACTTAAAGTTTAGTAGTTTTGAAACTACTAAACAAAACAAAATTGTTGCTTCCGAGTCTAATTTAATACACAGACTTCGTAGTTCGTTTCTTCACTTTCTTTTTTTTTTTTTTTTTTTTGAAAATACTCACAAATGCTGGCGCGGCATCAGTTCATTAGTTCTATTTATTTTACATATAACAAAAGAAATGACCAGCACCGTCTTAACCCCACCCATCCGTCCAGCGCCTCCGCCCCCAACATACACACACGCAAACAGAGAAGGCCGTGCTCATTTAAAGGTGAGTAATTTGTATGTGTTTTACTTGAACTGGTGGGTCGTCGCTGTACCATTTTGTTTTATTTCTATGGTACTGCGCTTTGACCCCGTGGTCGCCAGGATTCCCAAATGACGGTAAAACAGCGCTACCGCTGGCGAGTGTTGGCAGCTAAGCGTTCGTTGCAGACTGCTCCTAACACTTGGAGTCAGCCACTAAAACAGAAAAATATATACATAAATACATTTTTTCATAGGCCACGGAAGACTTCTTTATGGAAATGATGCCGGGAGGAAATACACTGCGCTCCATCTGCAAGGCAGTGGCACAGACCTGAACACCACTTGGTGACGCAGAGGTGGTCACCGTGCGCGTGAACCCTGATATGCCTTCTCGATAATGAAGCGATGTTTTCAAAATATCGATATAAAAAAATTTTGTACAGTTGCGCTCGCAAGCCGGATGTTACGCCTAGGACAGTAACGATAGGACAGAGTCACGATGGAATAGAAATTAATGCTATGTAATTCAAGCGGTTTTCGTCGATTACTAGTAAAGGATACAGGTTTGAAGCTTGGAATTTCCAGGTCTCATCGTAGGGCCGCCCACGAGATGTTACGAGGAAGCGTGTTTCTTTTTCACACAGTGAATGAATGAGCAATGCGTTACTGTCGAGTCTTAATTTCATAATCAACATTTTGGGAAGGGAACCAAAAGGACGTATAGCGATCCAGTTAAAGCAGACCTATAAAAAGGATTCCGCGGTGAAATCTATGCATTTTATTCCAATGTGCGATTTCAGTTCTAAATTCTTAAAGTGCTTGGATTACCATTAAGACCACACACTTGACTTGGCCATTATTTATTAAACATGTGAAAACAAAAATCCTAACCAAATTAAAATTTTTGGGTAAAAAAGGGCTGACAACATTTTGCATGACGCAGGGCATTTTGTCAATCGCTAACCTGAGTGGGAAATGAATGATAAAATTTCCTGTGACCGCACATACTGCGCCGCTCAATGGTGCATTCTAATGTCCTCTAATTACAAGGCCCGCGGTTTCCATGCACGCATTCCCGCTCATCTGGAAAACCTGGAGAAACCTGTTGCATCACTGACTCGAAGGCTCGACACACACCTCATAAACTTGAATATATAAAATGAAGAGGGCCCTCGCCGTAGAGGAGATTACTGCCAGTCTGTGGCGCATTCGCTCTCCAGACGTCTCGCAATTCGGAGCCTCGGAGAGAAAGCAAAAGCGCGAAATCGAAGAGATATTGGCGTTTACAGAAAACATGGGCAGGAAAAATAAGACAACGTAGTCTTAGTTAATATTTAAAATGAAACCGGGATTCTGTACGAATATTAAGCTGAATTCTGTGCAAAAATACCTTCTGGTCGAATGCCGTTCTTTAAAATACAGGGAGCCGCAGCGTCTTTGACTGTATATTAAAAAATGGACAGGGTTTTTGGCGATTTTTGGGAATAATTCGTGAATTGTGTATCGCTGGCGATATGGGGTTCAAATGGACGGTTGGAAAAATACGTACATATTGCGGACATTTTCTTTAAATTATTACCAAGGGTGTTTGTAGTCTACACCTTTCCCTCGGTTTTATATATATAGTAATACAAATAACTAAAAGTTTGGATAATTTGAGTCATGAATATTCACTCAGAGTATGCGTTTACATGCCTTTGTAAAAACGCGCTCAGGGTCCATAGTCCATTTGCAGTTTATAACATAGGCCTACTACACTGCTCTGTTGAGGCCAAAAGGAAATTTAATTCGAAAACAGCCAAAGAACAACGCACATTCCTGCGAAATACAACACGATTGTGAAATATTTGATTTTGTGAGAATTCTTCTAATTGAATATGCAAACGAAATTAATTACAACCACAACCACAATAACAAACCAGCAAATTTAACAAAACACTCCAAAACACTGCAATAATGATGTTACACTGTTGCAGAGATCGCTGACACAGTTCACAGCGAGAATCTCAGCCCGTGCATCGATTGCCCGGTCCCGCAAACTGTGCACAAAATGATCATCATTGATTTTCTTTCCTTTCCTTATTTTTCCAGGGGTAACAAGAAGTCCAAAGTTGGTCAAATTTAGCGACCCAGAAAACATTCAAAACATCAACAAACGCGCATCCGGATGATGGCACGGGGCTTTTGCTAGCTGTCAAGAGGAATGCAAAAATACGGTCACAAAGGTGAAGGAAACGACACTACAACCAGCAAAGCTTTGTGTCTTGAATCAGTGCTGTGAAATTGTTGTACGTGTCAGACAATACAGAACAAATAGATGTTCAGTGTACTGCAAAACGCCACTCAGAACCTCGCAAACAAGAGGAAGGAAAAGAACGTAAAATATAAAACTTTGCCCAGGCAGTGTTTGACACCAGAAATTTTGTTTCAACATAGTCGTCGTACACAAACAGCACTGACAAATAAAAATAAAAAAGAGAGGTATTAATAATCAATGGTTTAAACAAATAGTGTGCGTTCATTGCACTTAAATCACCGTGTTTGTGTTTTTTTCTCAGTTCGAAACAAGCTAAAAAAAAGCTACCCAAATCCAACCGTGACAGTGTTTATACCGAAAACAAACACAAATACACGCATGCGCGCGCACATAAGCAAACACACACACACACATATATATATATATATATACGCACGCACGCACGCACACACACACACTCTCACGCATAACACAGACACACATTGATAAATACAGCAATACCACAATAAAACTATGTACTAACACTTCGAAATGTAATGTGTTATGAAAGTCATGTTGAAATCAAACAAGCAGAATTAGGGTTTCAGTCCTCTTTCCGCCAAAACTTCAGTTTCTTTTCCTGGAGTCGACTTTCCGTTACTTGGAGGTCGCTTAGGTAAATTATTATCTATAAGTATATATATGGCTGTTAGTAGGAAAAACACTTGAAAGTGAGTAAAGGGTTTCCCTACCTGACCTTCCGCTCCTGTGCGATTGATGCTTTTGGTCAAATTCCATACTGGCGCGCGAGGCAGGAAGAGATAGAAAATTTAGTCAAAAAAAAGGAAAGAACAAAAGTTTTTTTTCTTTCCTTTTTTATCAGTGGCTTTTGGCGAGCTGCAGGTTGAAATTATTCGACTCTTCCGCTCCCTGTCGCGCTGTCGCGGTTGATCACCGAGCTGAAACTAAACGTTTTAGGCTGGAAAAAAAGACTCGGAGGAAACCGTGAAACGATTAAGGAACTAAAGAGCACCTCGCAATGTGCGCTCATGTCCTCTTCCTTCACAACATCACACGCCTTCCCCAGACACGGCCACAGTCCCTAAGGTCTGACATCTGTTACCGAGTTCCACTTTACTAAACTTTTCTCTTTCTGTCGTTCACATATTCCTCCCACGGCGGTAGAGGTCTCTTTTGTGCAGCACCCAAGGGGGGCGGCGAAAGTGGCACCATATTTAAGATTTGTGGCGGGACAGGGCCCAGGGATGTAACTACTGTATGCCAACGTGTACATTTCAAATCATCCAACAGTTTGTTTTTTTTTTTTTTTTGGGGGCATTAAAAGAAACACTGACTGACAGGTTCTATATGATTTTAAAAGGGAGAGGTGAACTTGATCACAAAGTTAGTTTTTACAAAGCTGCTGACAACGGCACAGGAAGCATATGCATCCCACAGATAAATATAGCACTAACAATTCAAATGACTCGAGACGAAGGGTTGTTAGTTATGTTCATTGTGGTAATTGTGTCACTTTAAATCTGCAAGGGCATGTAGGCCTCAAGGCTGTTGTCTTGCAATTTGTTTATTCACGTTATATCCCCTTTCATGCATACAAAACAAACATTGGGTACTGTTATTAAGATCTTATTCATAGGTTAGACAAGTATGATTTTCTAAACAAAATTGCATTTTCAAAGCATAAGACTACCTGCGTGAGAACATATTTTTACTATGCAACCAAGGCACAGGTTACCTATATCAACAGCAGATTTCAAAAGAGCGCTGTGCCATTTTCCATTTGTATATTTCAGTGCCACCAAAGCATCATAGAGTTGGTGAAAGCAGATCTTATGCTTCACGGATTAAATTCAACTTACTTCCTGCTCCTCAAAAGAAAGTGAAATTATAATTAAGGTAGAACTTCACTCATGCAGAGACACTCTCTCTCTCTCTCTCTCTCTCTCTCTCTCTCTCTCTCTCTCTCTCTCTCTCTCTCTCTCTCTCTCTCTCTCTCCCTCTCTCTCTGTTTCTCTCACCCTTCCTGGCTCAGGCCGGTTTATTGAACAGAAATAGTAACATTTGTTCTAAATATTTGACTTATGAAATTAAATGGGGTCCAAAAAGTAAAACCAGTGCTTTCTATTGATTGTTGGTCTTATATCTTACTGCACAAAGGCAGTAAAACAGCCACAATCTTATGATTTAAGTGTAGGCTATAGACAAACAAGGAAAGCAGGGGAAGCAGGCGAGGCGAATAGCCCTCATTTTCATATTATAACCACCACTCTGTTGAAAATAATTTGTAATGAACAGCGTCCTCCTTTTTTTCTTCTTTTTTTGAATTGGCCACACCGCCCGAAAAGGAATTCCAGCGGGTAATGCAGACAGGGTGTTGATTACATAATTACGCACAAAGGACAGTAACATAGGCCTATTTGTCATGGGGAGAAAATTGCGTGGGCTGTGTGGAATTGAATCATTTGGGCATCACATGGGCATAGCGTGATCTAATGCTTCGGTCACCTGGGGTGCGCGGCGCGCTGAACAGCATCGCGCTTATTTGCATGAAACATTGAACGGCGTAGTGACGTTACGTTAGTTCCCCGTGGGTACTTTACAACGGTCCGTGGATTCTGGTACACAACGCGATCAAAATATGGACGTCCACTCATTTCTCATTACGTTTTTTTTTTCCAAGAGTGATACCCACACGAATGAGCAGCTAAAGTTTGCCGCTCCGTGCTACTAAATGGTGCTTGGTACTAATTTTATGTTATAGGCTCCGGTGTAACATTTTAGCAGGCTTCAATACGACTTCCCTCGGCAAACAGAAATCCAGGGGTGTGGGATAGGCTATAATATCAAAATGAAATCCGCAATTTGTTCTAGTCCTCGAAGGTTGATAGTAAAGCTACACCAAATTACATTTCATGTTGCCTAGTAGGCTATCACTAGCATTTGTAACGTACAGTTTCTGTTCTGTTAACCTCCCCTTGACAGTGTGAAATCGTTCATATTCCATTTAGAAAGTCCTTCCTCGTGCCCCTCAACGGTACAGAATTGAATTCAGTGGCCGTGGTCTATAAGAGACCCCACTCTCCGTTTTGTTCATGCTTTCATGTATTTATCGATTCTTTACAAGCTGACAGAGTCTACTCCCAAGCTTGAGCGTTTCCTCTGTAAGTCTGTCGATGTGTGGCGTTTTAAAAATGTAACTTTCAATGTAACAAATGTTCCATGAGTATTACGCTTGAACGACAGTCGACTTTAGACACATGTTCGGCACCTGTGTTCATGTACTGTCGGATCTGTCTAAACTATTACGAAGAAGAATAACAACTGACTTTTTTGTAAGCCAGGTCCCGATTTGCTAAATGATGAATAAATAGTTTATTGAAATTAATCAACTTCTGAAATGTTTTGGATCTGTCAGTTCTGTAATTAACGTCACATTGCTGTAATTGCCTTTTGTAAATTATATTTTAGGTTCATTCAAGACATGCTTATGCTAACAGGCTACCCTAGTGTCTGTCCAGTGAAACTGAAGCTGTTAAATAAATTTATTATAAAATTTCACACGTCCAAACAAAACAACGTTGTACAACCGGTTGCATGTATTTTTCTGTTTTTCCAATGACCGTACTTCAATCAAGGAAAATGTTTCATAAGAATAGGAATATGAATGCGATCCTATGATTTACATGGGGAGCTCAATGAAAGAATATAAACCACAGAGCCCATTTAAGCCGAAATTTGGTTTTACTGTTGGCGATTGGATACCCCACACCTCACGCTCCAAGCACCCCCAACACACATACACAGCTTCACATGTCCAGTAAAACGAATATTTACAGTATGTATTCTTAAATTCATCTCAATGAGCCACAACATGGCTCAGAGGAAATCGTCGTTCCCTGTATCAGCACCATCCCTGTGAAATATTCCTTTATATTATACATATTATAATGAGCATGATAACAACATTGTCATAATTAGCCTGGTTGTCATTTTATGTTATTTGTGACAGTGACTTCAAGAGTGTCAGTGAAGTAATAAACTGCGTCTAGGCCAAGTCGAACAGCGAAGCCCAGATTTAATCTCATCGCAATGCTTATTTTCGCAAAATTGTATGACGAAATTCAGTACGACCTGAGTTTAGCGGTCCTAACATCGATGAAAAAGACGCATTGTGGTTAGATGGAATATGTGCCTGAGATTAGTCAGATTGCTAAAGGGCGCGCATCTCTGCACTTAAATAAGGTAAACAGATAAAAGGAGGAGACCTAGCTACTTCTGTGGTAATGTAATCGGTGGTACACCCTTAAATGTTAATCAAAACATTTAAGGGAAGGAAAAACTATAACATAAAAAAAGATCATAGTGTGTGCAAGATTATTCAAACCACAGTTTACATAGCACGACTAGTTACACCACACGAATAAAATTTCCTCTTTAGATTGGCAAGGTAATTGGGTTATATGGTTTATGGTTCATTATGTTGCTGCAGGTTAATTCTTTGTGAAACAATGGAAAGTGCTTTGAAATAATATGATTACAGCCGCCATTCAAAAATGTCACTGCAGAACCGGCAAGCTTTTCCATTCGAATAATACTGCCTACTGAATACAGTTGTTTCTGTGTAGCTCGCAATGCCACGGGCAGATATACCAGAACCATCTAATGAACAGGAACAGAAGAGGAACAAAACTTTTCAAGTTTAGTTGAATAGTCGGTAAACAAACAGATTATGTCCTAAACGAAAAAGTGTAAGAGTTATTTATTTGACACCGTCAAAAGGGTAAGCTATTCTGTCCGTCCATTAAAGTAAGGATACAAATGTCAGCCCACAACTACAACACGTAAGTCAAATACCGGACAATGGTGTCATCCAACAATTTAGTCAATCAGTAATTAAACTGAATTCGAAAAAAATGATGAATGTCTCTTTATTCTACAAATCAATAGAACGCAACAACACCTAAACAATAAGTAATTTTAATGATTTGTTCACATAAATGAGTAGGAATTAGCTTTGGATTCATTGCACTGCAATCAACGTGGTCAATATATGTAAGTGATAATAATAGCAATAATAACTTTTAATATGTCGGTTTAACTTAAGGATTAAACATTAAAATCCAAAAGGAATATTTGACTGAAAGATTGAATTTAGGCCGAAATACACTACAAATATTCAAACTTCAATAAATCTTAGGTTCACTTATTTACATAATTGTGCCAATATTACGACACAAAACAGGTTCATTTTATACATGACAACAACCACATTGATCAAAGTCCTGTGGTCTCTGTGTGTTTATTTGTCTAAGCCAACATTTCTGTTGGGTTGTCTTTATTTTAGCCGAACTGTCGAATAAGATATTAATAGGCCACAATACTGCAAACACCGCTTGGCATTGAATCGCCAGAAGGTGATCGCCCAGGTGATAAATAATTTTATTCAGCATAGAGTATTTTCCACAGCTTTCCAGTGACTCGGCGGGGGTATTCAATTGAACCCATCTTTGTTTCGTTTTGACGAAATGAAAAGGGGCTTCTTGTTTTTCTATTCAAAGCAAAACGACTCTCATGTGCTCTCTCCCTTGTTAAGTTAGAACGAGAGCTCTGTGAAGTTCGCTGTTAACTCTCAGAGAGTTCAGTCGATTCTAGACCTTGATCCCTTTGTCAATGGCCATTCTCAGTTTCATTTGTTACACCTTGAATCAATACGAACGACTGAGGCAAAAGCATGGCTTCAGATGTGCTGTTGAAAGTTAAGGCGCAAAAAGAAAAAAGAAAAGTTGTCTGTATGTTGAGTTCAGAAGACATCCACTGCAAGCCATGTCAAGTGCACAACCAACGACCAATAACATGGATACTACTTGCTACATGCTGTCCTACTTCACGTTTAATTCCTTTGAGGGAGAATACATTTACATCTTACATTTATTCATTCGGCAGACGCTCTTATCCAGAGTGACATCAGGCAAGATACATACGTATAATAAGGACCAAAGGAACAACAGACCACATCTGAACAAAAGTGTCAATGCATCACACGGTGCTACAATAACCTGCGCCATAATTGAAACACAGTCTAAATAAAGTGCTGCAATAATCAAAAAGTCAATAATATAACTGAAGTGTCAATGTGCCACAATACCCCCTTAAGTGCTATACAAACAGCAAGACTTAAGTGAAAAGTCTCATTAGATTCTAAAATGGTGCAACGGCTGTGGCTTTGATTTCAACCGTCTCCAGCATGTGGCCGTTTCAGGTGTCGGTATCTTTAAATAAGGATATTTTTTGACAGACATGCAATGGAAAGCCAGGTCAAATCGATTTAGAGGCACACCCTGACGCTTTTCTATAATAGGTTATGTGAAGACACAGCCCATTTCAGCGTTGGTTTGTGAGTTCATTAAAGATTTTAAAAGTGTAATCACATGGCAGCACAAGTATCTTCTTCCCCAGAAGTTTTACTTTATTAGCTCGTTTTTTTCAGCTAATTTCCAGAGTGACACGGAGACTTCGGACAACAGATAAATAGTAAAATAACAACCGTTAAAGAATACACGGAGAAGAAATACAGCACTGAAAAAGACATTTCATGTTTATTTAATGTATTTTTTAAAAAATCATTTTCCCAGAAGAAATAGTTCACATATTTTATCTTGTTTCGTTTATTTTACAAAACAAGTGGCATGTATTTCCTTGGATACAGATTAATTAAAGTCAACAGATATATAACCTATTTTTCATGCAGTTGTAGCCTACACAAGTTAGACCTAATACGACATACAGTATTTCTTACATCACGGTTTAATCTAACATGACATGTGAATATTGACCAATATATGTCATTAGGATTACTTTTAAAATATTATGCCTGTCTTGAAAAAAAATTAATGAAAGTCCAACGTTCTCAAGTTTCCCTGAGCACATATTCTATTAGAATGAGCATTTGAAGCAACAGACGGGAGACCAGAAATGCGAATTATTAGAGGGGGAATTCAAGAGTCACGTTTGTGGTCTGCATTTATACCATTCTTGTTGTTGGATCTGAATCATATGAACTGAAATATGAGGTTCACTCGATTTAACTAGAGGCGTTACGGTATTGTCTGGTCTATATTCATTTGAATATTATTCATATTATTCGAAAATAAGTGTAAAAAGACGATTCTTAAAATTATATAAATTATTATATAAGTCTGATATTATTTTAGTATATTACACTGGCACCTATGTCTGATTTGACTTAATACAATATGTTTCTTTCACAACATTCTTAGGATCATTTAAGGATGGCCTTTTCACAATAATATCTTTGAAGGCTTTGAGACCTCAACAAATTAGTGCCGTGACGACCCCTCGCCAGCCACGTAGAACCGGAAATAATCACATGAAAAGCGAGACACGGCTAAGAAGTCGGCAATTATGACCACAACAAGCAAACAAACAAATAATAAATGAAGTCCGCTATACAAGTGCCCGAGTCGATGTTCTTCATCCTTGGAAACTGTTTATATAGTGGCGTGTGCTTGGAAACGAAAAAGGATCCGAAGTTACTTTTATGGAATTATTTCTTATTAATCGCTAATTAAGAAGACAATCCCCCATTTCAAAGTATAAGAACTACCTTACAAGAGCTGCCTTACACACAAGACATGTTTAAACTTGACCCTTAAAATATGGTCAGATAAAATATTTGAGTTACTGGGCACTTTTCGCTCACAGAAAATTAAATAAATGAAGCCTGTTGCATCTGGGATATTAAATATGCATTTGGGATAGGATCAAGGATTAATTATTTTTCGAACTTATAGTACGAATGTAAAACATTTTATAAATCTGGAATTTAAAAAAAAATGCCAGATTAAATTCAAAAGGTTTTCTCCTAAAATATCATGTTCCAAGTAAAACGTGGCATTTTCTTGTTGAGGTGTAATGTAGCCTATGTAATTGCCTTACAAGTCTTTTACATGAGTTTGTCTTATTGAAATGAATGAATTGAAAGCGTACTAACATGGAGGTAAATGACGTTTTAATGTATTTTGCTGAAACAACGCGAGTCACATTAAATTTGTTTAGTGAATTGCCCAATATCGTTTGTTTATAGAGAATTTTAAAACAGATTTAGTGGTCCCAAAGCTATACAGTTATCTATACAGTTTGTGAGCTGCCAACAAACTGTATAGATTCCCATTCATGAAACTATTCCGTGACAGTTTACGGATTTACGGCCATTTTTCATATGGAACATTATATTCTTTAAAATTGCAGTGTCACTAAGGTATACATACATTCCGAGTTACTAAAGTAACGGTTTAAAGGTTTTAAAGCCAACCATAATAAATATAGAAATCACTCAGCAACAGCGCGCCGTGAAAGAACGCGTTAAGGAATTCAAAGGAATTTTATTAAAGTTTATATTTTGTTGATAATTACATTACGTGTGCAGTAATTAAATGAAAAAACCTTTTTTTCGAGACTTGCCACAGAAAATGATGAAATCAATGTTCGTTGATGCAGTCAAATAATTTGTTTTGCTTGTTTAATTTTTATGAGAATTTTTCAGTCTTCTGACACCACTCGTCTAATTAAAACAACAAACTCCTTGTGGTTGTTATTTAACTAAAATGTCCGATGAGATCTGATACAGCCTGGTTGAGAATCAGTTTTTTTAGGACGGCTCTTCCCCCAGAAAGCTATAAAGCAGTCAGATTACATTTTAAGTTAGGTGTAAAAAAATGGTAACGTTTTATAGGGGTGTCAAATCATGGCCCGGTCCATACACAGAGGATAAAAACTACAACCTGTCACTGGACGTGATATCTCATCAGCGCCTCTGCGAAACGTTGTAAAACTTTTGGGATGACCACACTCGATGTTATCTGAAGAAGGTGTCCTATTTATCTAGTTTTTTAATTAATCAATCAGTCAATCAATTGCCTAGAATTGGCTTAGTCCAGCATCCTGAATAGTATTGCCCAGTGGGGAAAAATGAGAACAGAAAGATAGAGTTCAACAGTGTAATCCGCTGCAGCATTAACAAAGAAATTAAAGATAATTCTCAGAGCAAGGGTGGTAGTACAATGTTGACATAAGGGGACTGCTTTTTAAATTAAATGACATTAGTGGATAAAAGCAACAAGATTCAAATTAGAATTACATGAGGTGAAAAATTACCACAAACAACACAAAATCCTAAAAGCATTACCACAAAATTTGTGTTTCTGGAGCAGTAAAACGAATTAGCGGAACAAGTTTCTAACAAATGAGTAATTCATTGATGAGTCAAGTGTGAACTGTTTGAGGTGGTTGCTGTGCAGGTAAACTCAAACTTGTCTGAAAGAGTTACTCATCATGGGATGATATGCTGTGAAACAATACCAGTACAGCAGTGTTGTGCAAATTCACACGTCAGGAGATCTAGCTCAAAGTTCAGTTCACACAGATTAAAAGTTCACGTTCATAGTTCACAATTCTGAATTTTGAACAAGTTCACAGTCCCAGTTCATTTCTTCCATTTTTTAAATGAGCTGCTCCAGGGACTATTTTATGTGTACGAATACATGCGCAGTGATTGTTACGCGGGACATGGGCACTTGGTTGCGAGCTGTCGAGCTGTCTATCTGATGAGTTGCACTGATGAAAACGTCTCAAGTATGGAATAACGCCGTCCGTGTTTATTCATCAAGCAGTAACTCTAACACACCCAAGGATTCGGAATCTCGCGCAAACCTGAACGAGCTCAAATTCACGTTCTTTAGTTGCAAACGGATACGTTCAAGTTCACCGTTCACCGAAAAAATGAGCACGTTCAATGAACGCGCTCTTTTAACGCGTTCATGCACAACACTGCTGTACAGTACAGTTGCAGGTACCTTTGAGTTGAAACCACAACTGTGGAAGCCAATGATGCCAATTATATAGAAATAAGAAAGAACATAAATCTATTCTCCTTTTGAAATTAGGGCATTGAGGCCTGTTCTTTAGACCAGGGACAGACCACCTAAGGACAAACCAAATTTACTGGGAGTGACCATCAGCCTCATGCCAGAAGCAGACCCACGGTCCTATTACAGTTTCTCTCAACAGTGACCATGAAGGAAGCAGTGGCCATGAGTGAGGGATTCTGGGAAAACAATTCAACAGCATAACCAGACATTTGACGGCAGGCTGGTGTTTTGCTGCTCAATAAACCACCACACCCCATAGGTTTAACGCACACGGTGGCCGGGGGAAGACTGAAGAAGGTGAAGGCGAAGGCACAGCAAGCAAGCGTTATCGTGAGCGGAACATCCCCACGAGGTCGACCAGAACGCTCGACCCCCAATCCCCCCCACCCCGCATTTAGCATAATCCTGACCACTGGAGTATGAGTTCGCCATCAGAGAAGATCAGTGGCGTTAGCGCCGATGAGTCAGGGGACCTCCCGGCTCTCTCCGCCATTATCAAACGATTGACAGGCCTCGGCCGGCCGTCAGGCCAAGGCCAGGGCGCAGACGGACAAAGGTCTGCACGTGTCATGCGAACAGGACCATGGCTCTGAGGCAGGGGACCGCAAGTTACGGTGCAGTGATTTTCGGCACTAGCTGTGACTTCCTGGCAAACGCACTGGGTAATTTTCTTTCCGCATAGGTGCCACATCGCCAAACCAGAAAATGTGAACATTACAAAAATGCAAAGAAAGAAGTGTCTGCAAAAGTAGGTGGGTTTACACTATCTAGGGGGGCTACAAAGCCCTGCTGCTTGATTGTTTGTCCTTAACGCTAACTAGCACAGCTTAGCAAGTGTCAGTGTGTTACTGTGCTAATGTTGAAAGTAATATGCAACTTTTTTGGGTAGGGCTCAGACTGTTTGAACAGCCCCTCTAAACAATACTGTCTAAAGCTGCATTATACTGATACATTTCATTTCAACATTCCCATTTCCTTATAGACAAACTAAGACAAAGGCAACAACAAATAATAATTTGATGATACCCCAATATTCAGAAAGGTGACCTTTTGTGAAGCCTATCCCCCACATGTCACCTAAAGGAAGCTATAGGCACATAGTAACATTTCCTTTTAATACACAAGTGCCATACAAGACAGGTAAGCCCAGAGCCGACCGGGCAAAATCCTTGCTGTGAAGCATAACATCTTGAGTCTATGCTCAGACTAAGGATGCCAAAGCTCCGGGCCTCGACTCCATCTTTAACAGCTGAATGGTCGCATTCAAACAGATTAGTCAACGGAAGACTCTCCACTGCTCCATCTAAAATAATAATAATAGTAATAGTGGTAAATAAATAGGGGAGAAATCAAGCCTGAATCTCAATTTCCTTGGAACAGTGAGCCACTCTCACCTGCATCCAATTTAGATAGGGACCTCCTCCTGGAGGAGAAAGGTGCGGCGGAACCAGGCCCCGGGCCCATTGTTTGGAATGTAACCTTTGGAATGAAACAATTTGCGCGTTTGATGGCCTTTCTGGCCCGGGACACGCATGGCAACACCCTCCAGATCAGATGGCATTCAGGGCTGATTTCCTATCATTTGCCAAACGACACCAGCTCATAACATGCTGATGCAGACAGGGAAGGCAGAGGAGTGCCCCCCCCCCTCCCCGACGCACACACAAAAATAAAATGTAAACACAAGTCTGTTGCATTGACGGGGGTGGGGTAATCCAGGAAATGAATGTGTACCCGGAGTGTTGCAGGTTCAAGTCCGGGGTGGGGCACTGCTGTTGTACCCTTGAGCCTGTTACCCGGAATGCTTTAGCAAAATATCCAGCAAAAACAAATGGATGAAATGTTAAATGTAAGGGAAGAAAAACGTAAATCATGTAATTATACAATACAAAGATACACATGCTAAAGAGCATCAAGGGTAGTTTTTGTTCCTGAAAAATAAAATCTCAAGTCCACTTTTTGCATTTCATATTAAGATATGCGTACAACTTTCAACAAAGTCATAGTATCACATCAAACTTCAGTTGGTTTGTAGTGGTTTGTGAGAACTTGTTGATTTGCACCAAATTCAGTTTTGTGCTATTTGAAAACATTAGTAGAAGGCTAGAAGCCACTTGTGCCACAGTGCTGTCTGTTAGCCTGATATTTGTCAGTAGCTGTAGCAGTAAGTGCACTAGTACAAGGTGCATCCTGTCCTGGTCTGCAGCTATGCATACAGCTAGCTCCTGTATTGCTGCATATTGTTGTGCCAGACTGTATAGGCTATACAAGTATAGCATACTTTTATACATCTGACGTCACATGGCTGTCATGAAAAGTTCAGTCGAGTGCAGACAAAGGTTTAATTATAACCCTTCCCAATTCTAGTTTTGCCTGTGTACTCTCTCTTGGACTGGCTGTATATGTCAGGTTCTTTCCAATACCTGACAATTAACAACTTTTTCTCATTCCATATGGTGCATGAAATGTTCTTTGGCTGTTTTTCCCCTCATGAATAAACATAAATATTTGCATTTTAAATATGACGGACCAAACGCAAAATATCCCCGTGATTATGAAAACTCCCCCTCTAAAGATTGCACAATGTTGTGTGTGCAAGCAATAACAACAACACTACACCATGCGTTACACTACACCATGCTCATCAGTCCTGGAAACTCCAGGAAACGCATGCCGAGTTTATAGTTGTCCAACCAGTAGCTGTCATGGCTATAGCAGCCAAACCCCGGGAAAGACTTTGATTGTTCGGACACGCACGTGAGGTTCCACTTGAAAGTAACATGCGGCTGCTGCAGTAGCGACAACACTGAACTGTAAGGAGCAGTATTTGCAGTGCAGGGTTGGTTTATTGAGTTTGGTATGTCTTTGCAAAAATTACTTTCATTTGGGAAGCTGGCTAGTTTGCTAGCTACATCGTAGCGGCTGTGAGCTATAACAAGCACGTGGGGACTGGTTGACGTTCGCAAATTAAGAGTACAATACCAGCAGAGAACCAACAGCAGAGCGAACTGTCATACCCTGTAATCTAAGCCTTTCCCGTTTTACTGCTGGCTAGTTTGCGACTTTACGTAAAATGTAACTTGGTAGCTAACGTTAGCTGCCAACCGGAATTAAGTGTGCAAGCCAGCTTGCTAGCTCAACAGTCAAAAGTATATATGAAATAGGAATAGTTAGCTGGTTAGCTGGCAGAGTATCTTGTCAAACAGCAGTTACAGCTAAGATTTACCTAGCTATTTTGGTATGTCAGTTTATACTGTCTGATTTCAAAGGTATTGACACTCAGTGGTGGTTCCTTAGCTGGTGAAAAACTCATACATCCGCTAACAAGCAGGCTAGACAGTATCTTATACACTGGCTGTAGCGAGGAAATATATGGGTAGTTAGGCAGATAGCTACTTGGTCCAATCTGATAACCCAAATACATTTTTGTTGGGAACCAGTTGCCAAAAGTTTTCAAAACTTTTGAAGTTGTTATTCCTAATATTATGTAATGTTTTTCCTAACACCCTGTAACTGTTTCTATAGCAATCAGCACCGTAGTGCTACCCCGGCTTTGGTTTTGACAGCGTGGTGGCAGTCCCGCCGTGCTGGCAATCGGACTGATCCCTCTTGCTTATGTTCAGTACATCAGTCAGAGTGCCAATGTTCAGGTCGCTGCTCAGGGTAATGCAACAAACCGCCGCGCATTAGCCATTAGCCTCCCAAGTTTCCCCTTGGCGTGTTGACGGACAGGAGTCGTGAATAAAGGGAGTAGACGTGGGTGCCTGGACACATTTTAGCGTCATTCTCCCCAATCCCCTCTTTCCGCCTCTGTTCTATTCCCTGGTTGCTGGCTTGTGACCACCTCGCGCTGTCTGCTCCGACCAGCCGGAGGAGTCATTCATCAGAGGTGATCACATGGTCACGCTGGGTTGATCGGGGCGATGGCCCGGCAGCGAGGGGTTGCGCGCTGTCCCCTCCCTCTGGTCTCTGACGTTTAGAAGACTCTCCACTGTGTCGAGTGTAATGTTACATGAAGGGAAAGACACATGTTAAAGAAGACAAATCGGCACCTGCCCCTTTGGGACAGTGTATTGAGGTCCCCATGAAACTTACCAGGATATAATGTAATGAGACACCAGGCACACACACAAAAAGGGACCACTTCTCTATATTTGGTGCCACAAAGCTTGTTTACTTACAAATGAGATATTTTGCTCTTGGCTGAGGTTATGTTGCAGTAAACTTGTACACAGACCCCTGAAAGCAGTTTGAATGAGCACCTGTGCAGTGTCAGAATAATGTCTTACCACATGGACAATTCATAATGATGTGTTCTTGTGTAGAGTTTTTGTTTACAGAACTGTGCAAGGTTTACTCCTCAAAGATCAGGGCAACTCAACCTGGATGACGCTAAATATTTGTTCAGTCACAATGATGATTAGTCTAAGTGAATAAGGTTCTTTACAGCTGGAATTAAAGCCTACAGATACAGTAGTTCTTAAAGCTCATGGTGAAATAGCTCTGGTTTAGGTTTTTAAAGTTACCGTAGTGATGATGATTGTTGTGAGTAATTCCTACTTCCTGTTTCCTCAGGAAGTGGACTCCACTTTCAGAATGTTTGGAGGTCACCAGGAGAAGGAGGAGTATGAGGATGAGTTGTACCAGGAAGACAAGGGCTCCGTCGCCTCAGATTCGGACAGCGAGCTGGAAGCCCGTCTCTACAGCCAGGTGCACTACTCCGCCTGCCTGGGGGAGGGAGAGGAAGAGGAGGACGAAGGCCTGGAGCAGGATGAAGGGGGCCAGGGCGCAACGGACGGGGGTTCTCGGTCGCCCTCCTCTCCTCGGCAGAATGCAGTGTCACCCAGGAGCTCCAGCGGAGACTCTGTGCTCAGCTCGGACCTGGACCTGGACCTGGGCTCGCACTCAGACTTGGTCTCAGACTCTGATTTGGATCCTGACGGAGTAGAGAGCTGGATGCTCTTGGACGGAGAGGAGCAGGAAGGAGACGCCAACATCCAGCTCAATATAGAGTTTGAGGCAAGCAGCAGTTCTGCAGGTAAGCACCCTGATACTGGCACAGGAGCTGTACTCTCACCTATTGAATAAGTCACTGAGTTTGGCTCATTTGCAAGCGTTATCAGATGAATTCATTGCGAGGTTTCCTGGCACTACAGTGTATGTAGTTTGCAAACTTTGAAATGTTGAACTGAGCTGGCATCATGTCCATTGAGTTGGGTATGTTTTGTTAGATGTATTTAAAAAATGCAAGCCAATTTTAATTTGTAACAGTTTAAAGAGAAGGCAGTGTTTTAATGGAAATAACTACATACATTACAGTAGCATTGCGTGTAGGTTTGCTCATGTAGTTCCACTACAAAGTCTACTAATTGGCTGGAACCCATATGAGTAAGCCTCTAAGTTAGAGACAGTAATGTATTTTAATACAGTTCCTAACAAAAATTATTACACTTAGAGTGTGTATTTAATACAATTAGACAGTCAAATAGTTTAGGCTGGAAGGTTTGAATATTCAAATATTTAATGAGAAAATGGAAAGTGTTTTGTTGAAAAAGCCAGTCATTTATGAATCAGCCTTTAAAAGGCCATTGATATAATACAGGTTTTTACAGTCCACTAATCGCTTTCCTTGGGGTTCATTTTCAAGCGCTTAATGGCTTTTTCCAAAAATATTAAAATTAATTTAAACCCCCATGCATGTATGTTAAATGATAATTGTGAGGCAAACTGCCGGCAGTTTTTCCTAAAAGCTAACGACACCCTTGTCTAACCACTCATGGAAACCCTCCTATTGTCAGACATGCGCAGAAACCCTCTTATTGTCCAACGCGCATTTCTGCAAAAGTGCGTACTCAGGCACACCTGTGCTTACACGGCCTCTCAGTCACACACCTGACCCACCATACCTTGATGACCAACGGACACCGACATTCCAGCGCCAAACCGCAGAAGACCAGCGGTGCAGTTCTTTTGCCGTTTTATGCCTTTTACAAGCAGAGGAAAAAAACCTCATTCGAATCGTTTGTGATTCCTCTTGCGTGCAGAGGGAGAAAGTGTGTTTTTGCTCACTCAAGGAGGGAAGGGGGGAAGGAGCCCCCTGACAAGTCACATGAGGAGCTGTAGTGGCTGTAACGGTAGGCCGGGCGGACCGGCGAACGCAGTGGGCGACGTTCCCGGCATCCTAAACAGGCAGGCTCGGCCCTTCTGGGCTATGGTCCTGAGAGGAAGCCTGCGGCGCAAGCGTTTGCTCCAATCAGAGGTCAGGACCCGATCAAGCTTCTCTGCTTCTCCATGGCGTATCCCACACAGGGGAAAAGGAGGAGTGTTATCCTTCTACAAACTTGTGTTTTTCAACTGATCCGTGATTCTGTTTGAAACCAACTTTTTTTTTCTTCTTCTTTTGGCTTATCGGATCAGTTGTAGCGGGGAGATTGTTTTGTTATTGGTCGTCGGTGAGGCTGGAAGGAACCGGAATGCGTAGTTTCAGTGGTAAAACTGAAAGCTGAAAACACAAAGGGTTTGTACAGAAAACAAGCAACTCCAGCTTTCACAGACATCGCTGTTTTGTACAGAAAACAACCACTGAATTAGCATGTTGTCACTTTGTCCTTCGCTGGCTTAGTGCTGAATCATACAATCCTAGTACACTGAATCATACAATCCTTGTACGCTGAATCATACAGTCCTAGTACGCTGAATCGTACAATGCTAGTACGAGCTTGGTATACTGGATTGGACCCAGCTGGGTTTGTCCCTTTGTTTTTGACAGTAATATGTGTACATGTGATACAAGACCTATCCCAGTGTCTAGAGACAAAAGAAGGGCGATTTGTAGAGTGACCAGTCATTTGCTGTGAAAAGCAATAAATGTACGTTGTCAGAAATGGGGGTTGGTGGTGGGCCACGCTAGTATTGTCACAGGACTGTTAATCTGAGGCTGAGAAGATGCTGAAGGATTCTGAATGACTGGTTTAGTTTATAATGTTGAGGCTGGTTGTCAAACCAGTGTTATGCTGCGACACTCTAACTGCTTCGTCGATTGAAGCTGTCATCGGTGTCGTACAGACTCATAACCACTGCCCTTTATAGTGACTGAAGCAGCGTGTCATTCGTGGTGTCCCCAGCACAAGGAGCTTACTGTAACTCTCTGCAGTTCATCGACTTAGGACAACTGGATCTGTTATGCCTTGACATCGGTAAAATCGGAATGCTTTGCGATTATCGATGTTCAAATGGCCTGCCTGTTTCTCTGGATGAGTCAGTGCTGAACCGGTACAGGTGTGGTTTTCCTGAGTCTTGGCCTGTGTCCTGAGCATGCATGCCGGATGGGGTAGGTCTGCAGCAAATCTGGGAGGTCCCGCACAGACACAATGGAATTCCTCCTGAATGCAAGCATGCACAAACAAGAGCCCCTTTCACCTCTGATCAGTACCCTCTCTGTACTCTCTCTGTCCAAGCCGAGTGCGAGATTCCTGAGAACACCTGAGCAAGGGTGGGACACTGCAGCCTTTCAGGGCTTGAATAACACCGTGTCCAACTCAGGTGGAGCTGGTAATAATGGAAGAGTTGAATGTGTCTGATACTGAAGTGCTGGTTAAGCATCATTTAGAACCTGGTAAATTGTACTACACGCTGCTGTGGGTGGTGATGCCACAAGGTGCTGAGGTTGTAATGTTATCTCCCATTGGCTGATTAAGAGATAGGCAAAGTGGTGTTTCTGTTCCTGCGGGCAGTAACAGGCTGCTTCCCAGCTTTATGTTTTTTGGGGGGTCGGGGGGTGGCAGTGTAGAGGAGGGGCGGTTGGGGGAGGATTTTGTATTTCCTTCACACACATCAGTCGTTCTTATGCATTTTTAAATGATGACCGTTGGCGAAACAGTGGCGTATTAGGAAGTTCATCTGCATGCATATGCAGACATTAAATTAGAGGGAGAGAAAGGTAATCTGCACTCTTCTCGGAAGGCCGTAAAGGAGGAGAAACGAGAAAACAAAACAGAGCGGGGGTGGGGCGTGGGGGTGTGGGGTTTGGTGGGGAAGACGGGATTTAATCATAAAAATGAATGAAAAACGTCTACGCAAATCTCTGAAGATCTAGACATTAGTGTAACCTGCAGCCTCAGCAAAGCCCCCTGCTTTTCTCTTTCTCCTCTCTGCGGATGCGTGTCCCCCCCCACAGCCCCCCTCCCTTTTCCCATCCGGCTCTCTTTTGTACGCTCTCCCTGTCTGCGTTGGCTGCCTAATTTAAATTTCCCAGGGCTTTGGGTCTCCAGGCTAGGATTTCTGCAAGAGTGGCCATGCTTACATGGCCATGTGTGTCGGGCGACGGCTCCGCTTTGGTGGGGATTTCTCCGGGCCCCGGCTTTTGTTGTGCGGGGAGAGGGGCGCGGCGGCGCCTCCGTGTGATCTCTGGAGCCTGTCCCCCACGCCCCGGGGCCTGGAGATCACCGCCCCCGGGGGCTGACACAGCCGCGCCCTCAGACAGGGCCACAGAAAAAGGGTATTCTGAAGGGCACCCAGAGCCTCCAAAATAATAATAAAAATGATGTCATATATATAGGTATTATTCATAATGTCATGACGTTTATATATCTCTGCAGTACCTTGCAGTCCATCTATGCAGTTTACCTTGCAATTATAATTGAACATGTAGATTCACCCCCACAAGAGGACATGAACTCCACAGTTCAACTCCCGAGAATGGTTTTGTTTTGAGGTGTCATCATGTCCGGGTGTTACAGCGCAGGCAGAGACAGTTCATCGGCGGAGAGACCCACAGAACTGCGCTTCTTCCTCTACTGGCTGGAGAGTCCCAGAGATAGCCTCCCTTTATGCATATTCATGAGCAGGTCGACCGGAAACATATTTGGGTTCTGGGCGATTAGCCGTTAAAACAATTCTACGCTTATCCACAACGATTACAATCAGAGGCCAACAAGTAATGGTCTTGATGCTGTTGAATATTCATGCTGGGCCCATGGTGGCTGGAGCTCCTTTTGTTCGGCAAGTTGCAGGGAGAACTCCAGAGGGAGAAGTTTCAAGGGTCTGAGGATCTCTTTACTGAGCAGGTGAAGCAGTGCAGGTGAGTACACCTTGTGGGCAGCAGGTATAGGCTGGCGTACCTGCGGCCTCGGCACTGAGCCGTGAGAGGATGCATCTGTCACACCAAAACGCGTCTCCGTTCGCCAGGAGGGGTCTTCTAAGCGGAACGTGCTGAGCGGCCGTACGCAACTTCGGCTGATTTAGCCATCTCGTCTCCTGGCCCGTTTCCTGACAGCGCGCCCAATATGGCTCCCGATCACGGAGGATGCCAGCTTTGCCACGTCGGCACGCATCTCATGCACACTCCAGCGGCTCGCTGACACCGCCTTCCTGGCGCGCTGCGACAGATTCCCGCTCGTTTGTTGAGTCTTGTAGCTTTCGTCCTGTTCGGTACAGCAGACTCAGTTCCGTGATTAATTAGCAGCTTCGTGCTGAGCCGCTCCAAATGTTAGGAGGTATGCACAGGACCAACCCACATGCATGCTGGGTAATGTGCAGGATCACACGGCCCTCTCTGTGCAGCTCTGGGTAATGTGTACACAGCGTCAGAGGGCGTTTTGTATATGGTGGTTCAGTCAATGCGCAGAGGGCTCAGAGAGTCTCTTGTCTGTGGCTTGTTGACTAACTGGAAGATGGACACAGTTATGTGTAACTGCATGCACCTCTGTCTCTGAGTGGGCTCTTCTTTCTGTGGCATTTGTTCTGTTTTTGTGCACTGTAATCTGTCATTTTGCCCCTCCCCCTAACCCCGCCCAGTCTGGTCCCAGAGTACTGTTCCTGTGCACGATCAGGGCTGCCTCAGGCCTTGTGCCGCGCCCAGCCCTACAGCTACGATTTGCTCCTGCCACCCCTCGCACTGCACCGGCACTCATCCCTGTGACCTAACCCCCCCCGTCCCACTCGCCCTCAGGTTTCTCCTCAGGACAGGAACAGGGCCGAGTAGATCTGCAATAAACATTACAATCAGAGCTTAGCCACAAAGCCTGTTTGTGTCTGAGGCTTTCAAAAGCCACAGTTTCACAGTAATGTATGTGTAATACAATGTGTAATGTCAATGCACAACACACAAATGGTTAGGGTGCACTAACAAAGTGAGGCCTTTGCTGTGATTGGTCTGACCAAGAGAGGCCGGCTCCCGGAGGCGTGTGTTGAAGCTGTTGAAGCTGAGAGAGGGACAAGTGGTGAATGGTGATGTCATTGCAGGAACTAATGTCTTTAAATGTAAAATGCACGTGTTCATAAACACTTGCTATGTGTTTTTAAGATGGACCTAGAAGTTAATTTCCTTGGACATCTAAAACATATTACAGTGATTTCATTCTCTATAACCTGGGAGACCATTTGAGCATCTGCTTTTATGAATGCTGCTTTTTTCTGTTGCATTGTGTGTAAGCGTGTGATGTAAAGAAGCAGAGGCAGCAGGTCTCAGTAACGCCACAGTCAGTGTGTGAGAACCGACATGCTCTCCTTTCCACTGAGTCTGAGTCAGAGGAGAGTCAGCTCTAACGAAGGAGGAAATGAAAGCCTGCCTTTTACCACACATATGCGAGTGCCACACACACACACACACACACACACACACACACACACACACACACACACCACACACACACACACACACCACACACACACACACACACACAAAAACACACACACACACAAAAACACACACACAAAAACACACACGTGGCACACAGCACACACACCACTCAAATGCGCACACAAACACATACCACACACACTGACACACCATGCACACATGCAAACACACAAAAGCACACACTGTCCATGCGCTGTTATGCCTGAGTGTCATCGCATGTGCAATTGCGCCTGTGTCTTAGTCTTCATCGCGTGCGTGGGCGTAGCTGTGTGTCGCCGTGTGCGGTCGTGCTTGTGTGTTATAAAGTGTGTGGTCGTACCTGTGTGTTACCGTGTGTGCGGTTACCACGTGCGGTTTCCAAGCGTGTCACCATGTGTGGACCAGCCGTGCTGTGGGGGCCTGGCAGTGTCAGCCTGTCGGGGGGGGGGGGCAGGAGATGTCAGAGCTCAGACTCAGGTCTCGGAGATAAAAAAGCAGCCTGATCCATCAGTCACCTGTCACCAACGCCCCCCCCGGCAGCTGCCAGCAGGGCAGGGGAGTGAGCCCGGGAATGAACAGGGGGGAAGAAATCCTAAATCCTTGCAGGATATCCAATTTGCCACCACAGCCCAATGGAGGGGCAAACTGGGGACCCCTGGGGCAGAGTGGCTGATTGGGGAGGGAGGGGGAGGCGGGGGGGCCCCGTCTCCAGTGAGATGGAACAGGCCGCCCCAGAGAAGCTTCTAGCGGCCCGTGTGGGCCTCCAGTCTCTCTCTCTCTCTCTTTTTTTGGGGGGCTCCTGCCTTAACTTGAATCACTGAACCCCAACACTGGTCACACTTTTTTTTCTCTCTCTCTGTCTCTCTCTCGCTCTCTCTCTTCTCCTTCTCTCCCTTTGTTGTCCTCCTCCCCTCTCCTCTGTCCCGCTCGGCGCACGCGAAAACTTTGTTGAGAGCGCCGGGCTCGGAGCCTGCAGTAGCGGTCCGGGAGTCGCCCGGGCGACCGCGAGCAAGGGCGATCGGGGGTCGTGAACTGGAGATCCTTGGAGGGGGGGGAAGGTAAGACCGCGTTTCGTTTCGTCTCTCTGGTAGAAAAGCGGGTTGAGACTGGTCGGGTCGGGGCGATGCTGGGCCGGGGAGTGCCAGCGGGCAGGTTGACGCCCGGCTGGGTGACCCTCTGACTGTAGGCCAGTTTGGACCTGTTGAGGACAGACCCTTCTCCTCCTCTCTCTCTCTCTGTCTCTCTGACCTGCACCCCGACCTTGAGTTTCCCTTCATAAGCACAACGTCTCCTGTCTGACTTGGCACTTCCTTGCTGTCTCATTCTTTTATCACACACTTTAGACACCCGCAGCCTGCTTAACTGATGTATTGAGGCTGTTAGCGATGTCTGCGGTTTAGGAACTTGGCATACTCACATGGTGTAGACTGTATGTGTGTGCACATGTTTGTGGATATGTGGCTGTGTGTGTGTGTGTGTGTGTGTGTGTGTGTGTGTATGTATGCACACGCACACATGCATGTATATGTTTGTGAAACTAAAGTACGTGTATTTGAGTTGTTGACAGTTTTTTGTTGTTTGTGTTTGCAGTTAGGTGTGAATCTCTATTTCTGTGGAAGTGCTGTGTTACTATACCCAATATTTTACATTATATATGAGATACTGCACCTGATGTCCTTCTTGCTTCGATGCCAGTGTTTTCCCATGTATAGCTGATGTGATGAGCTGAGTTCAGTCAGGGCAGCAACAGTACAAGCAGCAACAGATGCAGTGTGAACTTCAGCTGCTGCTCCTGGAACAGCCTGTAGCGCGGGGCGGAATAAACAAAGCAGAAACGCGTGTAGTAATTGCATGAGTGAAGGTTTGTGGGCGATGTTTCCCTCATTAGAGAGTGATGGATGGGGAGAGATTTGCATGCCTGTGATCACTGTATGTACCAGAGCATACGTGTCCAACGCTGTATGATTTATTCATCACTGTTACGTTCACAGAGAAAGGGAGGGTGAGTGTCATCTGTGTGTGTGTGTGTGTGTGTGTGTGTGTATATGTATGTGTGTTTGTGCGCATGTGTGTGTGTGCGCGCATGTGTGTGTGTGTGTGTGTGTTTGTGCGCATGTGTGTGTGTGTGTGTGTGTGTGTGTGTGTGTGTACGTGCATCTGTGCGCACATGCAAGTGCTCACATTTGTATGTGTGTATATTATTACGTCTGTGTGTACGTGTGAGTGTGTTTTCGTATGCGTATATAGATGTGCATACGTATGTGTGTGTGTGGGTGTAAGCAGATATATGCAGAGCCATACACTGACTCAGGGACAGACCATACCTTCTCTCCCTGCTGTCCCTTCTCCTGTGTCCTGTTCTCTTTTGTTCTTAGGGCAGGCCTGGGGTCAGTGTTGGCGCGGCCCACTGAAATGTTACTCATATGTGACTGCACATTAACGCAGCAAGCTGATTGGGTCGATGTTGACTGTTGTGCATGAGACTGCCAGTGGCTGCCAGGGGCAGCAGTGCTGATGCCAGCATTGATTGGGTGCCCGCTGGCACCCGTTAAAAGAAGTCATAGCATACCTTTTGTCGTTTTTCACTACTCATCCTGGTACTTCATAACAGCAGCAACAATGACGGTAATAATAACGCTGTGATGATAGCAGCAGTGAGCAGCGTGTGTTTTTGCTCACTGAAGTGTCCCCGCCACACGTGCGGAGCGCAGGAGGTCTCTGGGTGACAGTGTGGTGACGGGATGCAGGCTGCCGGGGACAGCGGGGAGATAAGGGCTCTGGTTGCACCGATAGGGATCGGGCCTTATCGGGGCCGCCCAGTGCCCCGGCGCGCAGAGAGTCACACCCCCTCGCCACACCGCCTGTTTGATCAGGCACCAGGCCCACCACCATGCCCAGGCGGGAAATCACTGTGTGTGTGTGTGTGTGTGTGTGTATGGGTGTGGGTGTGTGTATGGGTGTTGGTGTGAGTGCATGCATGCGTGTGTGTGTGTGTGTGTGTGTGTGTGGTGTGTGTGTGTGTGTGTGTGTGTATGGGTGTGGGTGTGTGTATGGGTGTTGGTGTGAGTGCATGCATGCGTGTGTGTGTGTGTGGGTGTGGGTGTGGGTGTTGGTGTTGGTGTGGGTGTTGGTGTGGGTGCATTCGTGTGTGTGGAAGTGCATGCAAGTGTGGGTGGGTGAGTGGGTGTGTGTGTTTGTGTGGGTACATGCGGATGGGGGTGTGTGCAGGTGTGTGTGTGTGTGTGTGTGTTTGTGCGTGTGGGTGGATGTGTGCACGTGCGCGCAGGTGTGGGTGGGTGTGTGTTTGCGTGAGGAGGATGTTGTTTTTAGCAGATTTTAAAATTATTTCCCTCTAGAGACAAAGCTAAGCATTTTTATTGCTCAGTATTGCTTTTAATAATTTGTGTGCGCGCGTGTGTGTGCGTGCATGCGTGCACCTGAGTGTGTGCCGTTTACTGTTAGCTTTGATATCATTCCATGGAAATGAAACCGATTCTAGAAGGCAGGTTGTGTTGATGATGTTGCAGACTCATTTTGTGTGTTTCTACATGAGATGCCGGCCTTTCTGTGACTAAATGAAACTGAGAGGGATTATCGCTCCTCATGTTTCTTGATCTCATGCAAAATCAGTTGGTTGCATTTGAAGTGGATTTCTGAGCTGCTCATTAGATTTTTTCACCTTGCAGCATCTGAGAAAAAGAAATAAGAAGTGACATACATTCATTTTCCTTCAGATGTGGATTTTGTAATAGTTTTGTTTTCAATAACTTGGGTTAACTTTTATCTCAACTTATGTGTAGCAAAGATTTGCATTCCCAGCAAGATGAATATAATCGGCCCCAATACAAATGCCAGTAGATTTCAAGTGTGATTGGCCGTTGATTGAGTCTGACCTTCAGACCAGCGGTATGTTATTTGGTTGAAACAAACACCACTGGTTCCTCAAAACAGGTATGTTCATTGCCACAGTGATGCTCTGGATTTTAGGTTGCCGTGACGGCAGAAAGCGTGAGGCTTTGTGGTTGTTCACTGTGTGTCTGCCATTGGCAGCATACAGGCAAAATGAGGTGAGGCATGGTTGTGGGTGCAGGGAGGGGGAAACTCGGGGGTGAAGACAGCACCGTGGAAGTGGAGTTGTGTTTTGGGACAACCAAGGGCAACATTAGGGGAGAGGGGGGTGTCCGCCAGCCTACCCATGGGGTGCAGTGCTCGCAAAGAACCCGTGGCCTCGCAGGAAGACCCCGGTGATACCAGCGTGGTACCAATGTCCCAGTTTCCAGAGAAAAATATTGGTCTGCTGAAAAACTAAGCCCTTCTCTGCAGCATGGCTGTCGTTTTGGGCGATCCCTTTGGAGACCGCGAGCATCTCAGAGCTTCATGCCCCCAAACTACCCAGTGTGGGGTGAGCCGTCGGCCTGGAACCATGGAAGCCAAATACCGCTCCGTCCTGGGAGAGCTTTCAGACAAGCAGGCTAAGAGTGCCAACATCCTGAGTGTCTGAAGTGAACTGATGTTATCATCGCCACAATCTGTGTTTTAATAAAGGAAAGTCGGGTAATGCATTTATATTTGCATTTTGTCTTTAAGCAGATGCTCTTATCCAGAGCGATTTTCAATGTGCAAAGACAAAGTGCATTTAACAGAACGTGCATTTAACTGAAATGTTGCGTAAAACAAGGACATGTACATGACTCAACACGTCAAATGAAACGCAACAGCTAAGAAAAAGGATACGTTTTCAAGAACACTTTAAACTAATTCAAAAACGAACACAACGATAATGATTCAAAGCCTTTTGAGCCCAGTTTTTGTTTCAGATTAGTTGACGTGACCCCGACCATAACCGTGCGCTCCAGCAACAGTTCCCCATCTCAGTGAATCCTGCAGATTCAAAGAGCAGTCAGAGTGAGAGATAAGCCCTACCCAAAGAATTAATGGCGGAAATGACGCCGTAATTCACCATAAGCTTTTTGCATATTTTTGTATCTGCTTTTATTTCAAATTTCTGAAGCGGTTGTACCGTAACACATAACAGTGCAATTTCAGACACCTATACCGGCCATTGTGTGAGGAGCACATAATTTCCATTGCAGAGGGATCTGCGACAATATCAGACCAGCCCCTGAGTCGGTTGCCGAATTTCTCTGCGCCGAATTATTTTTTTTTTTTTACGGGAAGCGTATTGTCGCCATTGGTTTTCATAGATAATATTGCGGTGCCATCGTGTCCCTCCATTTTCCACAGCCTCGCCTCGCTGAAAAGGCGGCTCGTTTAAAAGGCAGGCGGCGTTTCACGCGCCCTCGCGGCGCGCGCCGGGCTCGCTCGGATCCACACCTTTTTTATTTAAGGCGGATTAAAAGCACTCCACATCGCCGCGCTTCTTCTGCCACCCTGCCCCGCAAGGAGTGCCTAATCTCTTCGCTTTATCTGCATATCTATAAATACCGACGGTATATGAATGCGCGGTGTGTTTTCCGTAAAGCTTCAAAAGCCACCATCTGCTGTTGTGTGCAGGTGTTTATCTGATTCGCTGCGGGCGTCGGGTCCTGCGCCGATCCAGATACAGCCAAACCGCGGCGATCATCTGGGCGGCCCATTTCAAGATCTAACAAAAAGTCCATTTCGCCGCTCTAACCAGCGAAGCTTAAAACTGCAATAGTATTAATGATACAATAATTATAATAGTGCAGTGAGATTATTTATACACACACTACACACAAACCATTCACTCGTCCAGTCACATGCTGAGTCCTCAGGAATCTTCTATCCTGAAATCCTAATCCTAAAAAAGGTGACATCTGAACCCTAGATTTTCGAATTTAACCATGGTAAAGATAACTTAACTGATAACTAAAGAAAACCTAAATTTAAACCAGAAGATTGGTGCAGTGTTTTAGCTCAATATATTCAGCACAATTTATGTGATGAAGATGCTTAAATTTTGATACAAAGAGACCGGAATATGGCTTTTAATAATTAATGAGAATTAAAGAGAATTAGTATTTTCATCATTAATATTCCTACAAAACCCAAGTACCTTTTGTTTTTTACATACTGCGAAAGGCAAATCTATGAAAATCATTTATCGTTTACTTCACAATGACCATTTCACATGTACATCCAGTCAGATCATTGAAATTCACGTGAACTTGAATATATGTGAAAACAGCAGGTGTTTGAGAATGAACGGCGAAGGTCTTTAATTGAAGGTGCTGTCCAAATCGATGGCTCTTACTGCATGGATTTGCAAAGGTTGCCCGACCCAATGCCTTCCCTGGGTTTTATTTCATTATTGCACCACCCAAGGAGCCTTTTAACTGGCACAGAGGAAATTAAAAAACCCTAAACCTTTTATTCTCTCAATCCCCTCTTTGTGTGTTCTCCTCTGACAGACGGAGAGCATCCTCTTTCCCTCCTCCTCCTCCTCTCTCCCTCACTCCGTTGCCCGTCTCAGAAGCAAGTCAGGTGAAGACCCCCTAAAATGGATGTTACAGTTCCCGGGTATGGAGGTTGTAATGAAGCAGTTATTTCACGTTAATTTCGTGTAATTATCGGGGTGTGATAGAGGTGAGCTGGTGTGCTACCAACCTTTTTTTAAAGGGAGATTTTTTCCTTTGCTTAAAAAGGGGATTTCAGGGATATTCGGTTTATTATCCTCTAGCCCAAGGTGGCGATTTAAAAAATAAATATTTACCCGTGGGCGGGTCCTGTAATTGGGCTCCCCTCTGCAGCCCATGTGAGTGAAGGTTTGGGTAGGGGGAGTGCCGGGGTCAGCTGACCACGCCAGGCGTAGCTCTCACAAACGCGCGTGGCAGATGGCTTCAGCGGAGCCCGCTTAATTAACCAGAGCTTCGCGGCTTTTCCGCTAACCGACCACCTATGACCGCCTCCCTCCCGCGCGGCTCCCGAAGACCTACTTAGCAGTAATTACCTTCATTATATCTCTCCCCCCACAATGCCCTGCTTCAGGGTCTGCTTCGGCTTTCTCCCGCTCTCCCCCCTCCGGAGCGTTTTCAGGTGCAGGCAGAGAGCCACGCCCCAGGACCTGGGCCCAGCCTGCCTGCAGGCCAGGTAAAGGAGAAGAGAGGCGAGGGTGTCTGCTTCAGCGCCTGGTCGTGTGACACCAGACCCGGCGGCTATGGGGGTGCTTAGGGGTGCATTGCACCCCCAGACGGACCTCAGTCCACCCCCAGTTGTCTCCTTATATCCTAATGTCTACATAGTATTTATAACTTTTTGTACACCCCCGTGGATTGCAGTTGCACCCCTCTGTATTTTCTCCTGGCTCCGAGCCCGTGCGACACCCTTGTCCCCTGATCGTCTCTTTGGGGACAGAGCTGGCCCTGTGTAACCGCGTCCGCTAATCTGCCACTGTGTGTTTGGAATGCCACCCTGTGTTTGACTTATTCTTCTCTGCAGCAGAGCCTAAGGCAGGGTGTAAAAGCGTTAGGGTAGCTACAGGGTGTCACAGTATAGCCTCCGCAGGAACAAGCTCAGAATCGGTATGCTTTTAAACACAGTGATTCTGTATTTACAGTATTGAATGTTCAGAAAAAGCATTTGAGGAAGGTATCTGGAGTGAAGTCAGTGTTGTGGCTTTCTTATACTACATATGTAACCATTTTTTCTAGTGTTTTGTGGTTTTATGGTCTACAATTAAAATAACATTCTTGTATAGATGTTTTCTGTGAATAGTTTGTTGAATTATGAAACAGTAGAAAAAAGGAAATGTCTGTTGAGATGTGGTCTTAGTGGGCTCCCTGATCTAATCGCAATCAGTAGTTCCTTGTACACTTCTGAGTCATTCGCTCGTGAGACCTGTATGATTCATCACTGAGGTCTGTGTGATTCACTCCCGAGATCCGTGCGATTCGCTCATGCGGTTTTATCTGGAAGGGTCCCTCTGGAGATCCATGCGATTCACTCCTGAGATCCGTGTGATTCATTCCTGAGATTTTCCGATTCTCTCAAACGATCCGATTCATCTGCTCCTGAGATCTCTGCGACTCGGGGAGCGCACACAGCAGCGGGGGACCTCGGCGCCGCTTCTCGGGGCGCCGCGGAGCGGGGCAGCCGCTCCGGCAGAGCTGTGGGAATGGAGGGGGTGTCGGAGAGCGGCGGTGTGTCAGCCCGCGGCCGGGGCGCTAATCTCCCTGCCACACCCGGGCCCCCTGGGACCCGCTGTGAAAAACACACCCTGCTATTATTAAAGCCTCCTTTGCATACTGAAGCGCCGCCAGCTCTCCTCTCCGGGACACCCCGCAGCGCGGCCGTTTCCTGCCCACCCGGGCCAAAACAACTTTTACTGCATTTCGAGGGGGGTTGGCGAGGCGCGGAGGCCGGCAGGTGTCCCCTCCGGGCCTCCGAAGTGACGACAGAGGGGGGTGCGGGCGGCGGACAGCGTGAGGCGATGGTCACAGTGTCAGCTCAGAGCCTCCGTCAGGCCTGCAGGTCAGGGTTAGCGGCTAAGGCAGTGCAGCGTAACGCTGTCTGAGAGTATTTATACAGCAAAACAACCCACGTCAACTCAGCTCTGAGAGACTTCAGATTAGCTTCCCAGAGGGGACCCAAAACTAGTCTTACTGCTGTTTACACTGTTGTTGTAGAACTGATTGTTGAGACACATCAAGGATGGGTAGAGCATTGTGTTCATCGGTAAATGCTACACTTTATTATAGACAGTAATGTTAGAAACAAATTAATGAATAAATCCTGCACTCGCTTGTAATAGTAATTCAGTGCAGCTTTAGCACAGGGATGTCTGTTGTATTTGTGTAAGACGTTCATGTGTTGGGTGAGTGATAACACAGCACCCTGAAAGTGTCATTACCCAGCATTCCGAGCGCCGAGCTGGCTGGCCCCCTGTGAGTGTGTGCTGTTGTTCCCTCCTGTGGCGGGGTGACTGTTCTCAGGGCTCCTGTGTTGTGGGGGGTTAGACAGATCGCACCGCGGCGCGCCGACCACAGCGTCGTCCCGCGAGAACGCTGGGCGCTGCCCCCCACACAACCCCCCCACCCCCACCCCACCCCTGCAGGCAGCTGGGCAGAAGTCGGCAAACAGGGGGATATTTTTAGAGGAACGGCACCCGCGTAGAGGCGCGCGCTGTGCACCTGCCCCTCTGTATTTATAGCGCGGGGAGCCGTTTTCCCTGGCAGGCAAATCGAGCCGGGGCGGCCCGGGGGAGGGGGGTGACCCCAGCATATCCTGCCGATGCAGCGAGGGTGTCGGAGCCGCCCGCCGAATGCCCCCGCCCCGTGCAGTGGACCCCGTCCTCCCCGCCACGCGCTCCCTCTGTCACCGGGCCCGCCGTGCCCAGCCAGGCCGCGGCAGTCCGTCGCCATTCCCGCCGGCGGCGTGCCGTCGAGAGCCGCGCCGCCCCGCCGCCCTCACGTTCCCCGGCTTCCCTCCTCCGTTCCTGAGTGGATTAAGCCGAAGCGTGATGCGGCGCGCTCTCTCTCGCTCACGCGGTCGCGAGCTCGAACCCGACGCGCCTCCGACGTGCCTCCCCCCTTCCCCGGCCGTGCTCCCCGCGGGGATTCAGAGAGGCGACGCAGTAAACTCATTTCCATTTCTCGGTCTTGCTCATAACGCAGCGGGGATGCTTACGATAAGCACAGCGGTGTTTAATTGCAGGGTTAATCCAGGGCACCCCATTTCCGTCATGTTTCCCACCAAGAGTTTGAAAACTGATCATTATGTTGAAGAAAAGAGAAAAGGAAGGCCTGGGTACAAAAACATGTTGTAATTTTGAAGCCCAAAAGCTGATTTCTGTCTCGCTGTTTTTTCTAAAATGCAGTCATAATGGTGAAATCAGACGCACTGTTTATTAGACATAGAGCCCTTCTGAGATCGAAAAGTACTATTAACCATGTGTCTGTTTTTGATTAATATCTTTTTGGTTTCTAATGGATTATCGTTGTCTTTGTCGGCCTACGTACTGCAGAATCAAGTGTTAAGAGGATCAGAGCAGAATTTCACAGCAAACTTGCAAAAATGATCATTTTAAAATTATCGGATGATTTTTTTTTTTTTTGCAGTTTTTTCCTTTCAAACAGTATGTGAATATGTTCCTTTTAAATTTTTGCATTTTTAAAACCACCAGCCAAATAAACAGTCTCTAAAACAAATGGAGCTGCTATAATTTGTTCATGTTTGAGACATAATTGCATCCATATTGGCAGTTTACTCCTACATATTCTGAATTCCAAGGTTCATATTCATGCATGATTCAGATTTATCCCCAAGCAGGAAAAAGGTAAATTGCGTTTTAAATTGAATTGTCTTCACCATTAATTACTGCTCATTTTAAAAATTGAAAATTTCATTCACAGTATAAGGTAACAACAAAGACTTAACATATATATTACCCTTCGAGCAACTGTAGGCAAATGTATGAGGAGTATCAATTTTATGATTTATGTTCAAGGCACAAATACATTCACTTTTAAGATAAAATCCTATGTTATCCTGCATGAAATCTCCATTATCTAGTTATATGTGCTGTATCTGCATGAAGCCAACAAGTGAACAGCATAATTAACAATAATTATCTTTAAAATATTTCCAGAGTTATGAAGAGTCTTTTCTCTGATGACGGACTTTCAATGGTTTCTCTAGACCTGCTTCTTAAGGTGTCAAACCCTATCCTCTGCTCCTGTTTAAGTCTTTGTTATTCGTTCAGGACCTGCTGGGGTTACAGAATTCCGATGAAAATCAGAAACACTAGATTACATTCAAGCAGTGTCGCAGTGGTAAAATATTTTCCCCTATGTTGCAAGTCTGACCATAATCGTCTGATGCCTGCATTGTTCTGCAGGCAGACATCATCACATTTAGCTGGAAGTTGTCCTTTTCTTCACATCACACCTACCTTCTGTAGTTGAATGCATCTCGTGTGTGTGGGTTGGGGAAATGTTATTTATTCTGAACAAAAGCTGAATATACTCTAAAGCTGATGTGGAGTGTGGGGGATTCTGCCCAAAAGTGAATAGGGCAAACCGAACGCTGGATTTGTTTTCGATATATATGTCACACATGTACATCCAATGCATGTGAATTGTAGCCATATGCATGCATTCATTGCTTGGTTTGTACTGTTAATGCTAACTGTATGCAGATGGGTCTGGGCACTGCTGGAAAATCTCCACTCTGGTTGAGCATCTCGTCAGGGTTGAGTAAGCTGTTGTGAGGGGAGACTGGAGCTGACGCATTAACCCATATACATATTTCCAAACCTGTGATATTGCCAGCTGCGTTACCCTTTGATCAGGGAGTGTTTTACGTGTGCAAGGCGGTTAATGAGGAGTCCAGGCTTAGGCGTCACGTACGGGTGTGTGCACAAAGCTCAGCTAAGGGGTGTGCACTGGCCGTGCTGCATGCATGTGGACATGTATGTTCACACGTGAGAGGGAGAGGAGAAGAGGAAGAAAGGGGAGAAGAGAGGGGAAAGAGAGAGAGTAGGAGAGAGAGAAGGAGAGGGGGAGCAAGGGAGAGAGAGAGAGAGAGGCAGGGGAGGACGGAGAGAGCTGCTCTGTTTGTTTGTTCAGTGGAGTGGAGCCTGATCATAAGGTACACTGCCCCTCTCTCTGAGAGTCTGCAGAGAGGAGCCCGCTGACCGTCCACTCTGTGTGTGTGTGTGTGTGTGCGTGTATGTGTGTGCAAATATATGTGCATGCATGAATTTGTGTGTATGTGTGTGAGTGTGTGTGAGAGTATAAGTGTGTGTGCACCCAAGTGTGCATGGATGTGTTTCCATGTAAAATTGTGTGTGTGTGTGTGTGTGTGTGTGTGTGTGTCTGCACGTGCATGCTCCTGCATTGTGTAAAACCGTATGTGCAGTAATTGGATTCCTGTGGCTTCCCAAAGAGCCACCCAGGCCGTGCGTTCCTCATACAGCAAACTCTCATCTCGGAGGCACCCTGAACTCCGCACAGTACACAGTGTTTCCTCAACTCCAGGGTCCATCGGCAGTGTCCATTCCGCATGGGGCCAGGCGCACACACACACACACACACACACACACACACAGACACAGGGCCACGGAGGGCTGGCATGGGTAGCCACCCTGAGCCTCTCTGTCTCAGGGGAACCTCAGGCAGTGAGCATGCAGCAGGTCGCTCTCAGTGTGCATCACCACGGAGTCTGTACCATAACACATTCCTCTTTATTGCACAACGTGTAAAACCGTTCAGCGAACTCAGGGAGACCAACGGCTACATCACCCCATAGCACCAAATTCATGAACTCCTATTGTAACTGTCGTCACATTGTGATCAGGAGCTGAAGAATATGAAGTATAAAAAGCACCACTTTACTATATATACTATATAATATTATATGTTTCTGACTTGCATTTAAAGGAAAGTGCATTGAAAGTGTTTCTGAGGCGGTTTAAACAGGTCTTTGGTAAATGGCGAGCGGATGGGGAGTCCGGTGAGCCGAGGGGAGGTGTGCAGGCATGGTTAGCACGCAGCAGGAGACAGTGCAGGGAGGTCATTATGGACGCTATCACATAGCATGCGCTCCCCTCATTTATTCACTTACTGATGTTTATTGCTTACTTTGCATCACGCTGAGGGATCTCGAACTTTGCCTCTCACCTGAAATCATGCGGTATCTAAAGAAAAAAGATGGGTTTTAAGGCTGGCCGTGGATGAGCAGACTTGGAACAAAGTATGATTTTCCTGTGGTTTCCTAAGCTTTTTTTAATGATGGGGTTGATGGGCTTGGATAATTTGGGTTTTTGTGTAGGATTTTAATGGAATATTTCAGTTTAGCGCTTTTTTTTTGCCTTTGCGGCAACTGGAAAAAATTATTAATAACAAAATGAAAACGGAGCAAACACGAGAATCGTCTGAAATAAAACAGAACAAAAAAAAAAGTGTGGATTGATGCTGAAATCAACAAAGTACATTTTTAAGTATCAGAAAAAACCTTTTTTCATCATAAAGCATAACGAAAAATTCTCACAGTCTCAAGGAGATTTGTTGGTGTAGACATTGCCCACTCATGGTAATAGATAAATGCTCATGGTAATAGATAAATCCTAATCCTGTCTGCAATGTCTTTAAAGAAGGCTCTACCGCATATATTACTGTGTATGTACTCCTAAGGAATTGCAGAGGAGTCAGGCAGGAGACAGGCAGGAATTTGTATTGATTATGCATGGGATTGATAATTAATCACTTGTGAATTTATTACTGTATCTGTGTCAAGCCTGTGTTCAAAAATCAAAGTGGCAACCCATCAGCTATGAAACATTTACTAGAATTTTTTTTTTTTTTGTATGTGTGTTTTTAAGGCTCATGGCTTGGCTTACCATACAGTTTTAACACCTCAGTTCTGCTTAATAAGTTGTAACTTGTATTTCTGATCTTCAAGAGTCTTTTTGACATATATTAAAAAACATTAACATTAAAAATATATTAATTTTTAAATAAAAATTATCCAGGTGTACTGTATTTACATATTTTCTATACCAGCAAAAACACTCTCATTTTGTAGCTCTGGGCATGAAAATACATTTAGATAATCTGCAGGTTTAGGAGGAATCTGAATTAATGTACTAGTTTACACTAAAATCTGCCTAATTTTGATTAATGTATAATGTAATTTTGTATTATTGTGGATTACAAGAACAACTATTGATTATTTGTTGAACTGAGGCCTTAATAAAATATTTATCTCAAGTAGAGTGATGATGAAACTATTATTTGAGTGTACAAATATTTATTTCAAATAAATAATGATGAAGATATTGTTTATATATTTATTTATCTATGAACATTCATTTATTCTATTAATATTAATACAAAATATTGTTGAATTATAATTTAGGTGTAATTTAGGAGGGTAAATTTTTACACGTTAACTTCATTTTGTGCGTAATTATTGGTATTGAGTTGCCATGATATTACATTAAATCATTTTCAGCTTACAGGCATTGTCCCCATGTTTAATCGTGGTTGGCATACTGTATTTAATCTTTGTTAAACAGCTCACACTCCTCCAGGGTGGCATGAGGCCTGTGGGGCCTTGTCAGCCTCAGGCTTTCCTGAAGATGCAACCAGAGAGAGGAGGACTGAGAGCCAGGGAAGCCTCAGTACTTTTCATGGACTTATTTTCACAAGGGACCAAAGGCGATATTCATTTTACAACAAAACATTTGCAGAGAGTAGGATCTTTAAATGTGTGTTGAGCAAAAAAGGCATTTATCTGCTTTATTTGCATCTCCTGTCTCCTGTCTACATTGACGACACCATTTTTATGCATTGAGTTTATCAGAATTGTACGCTTTGGAATTTCGGCACAGTACATACTATTCAACACAAGTTATCATTTTTGACTGGTTATGAAATTGAGGGGAGGGAGAGAAGTAATAATACATCACTTGACAGTAGACCTACTTTTTCTGAGTGACTACATGAATCCCCTTGCAAAAGATATCTTCCCACCCTGTGTCTGTTGGTAAAGATCTGTGTCAGAGTCTCCACTCACGATTGTTCATTTGTCACTGTTTGTCACTGTAAATATGGGACACATATGCAGCTACCTAAAATGATCATGCACGTTCGCTCGTAACATCTGACTGGGGAACCTCTCAGAAACATCACCTTCAAACTGCCCGCGGCCGGTCGGCGTTAAAACCTAGCCCAGAGCCACAATGGCCGCACACGCTAATAAGTCGTAGTAACCGGCCGTTTTGAATGGCGCTGGCCGTTTCTACGGCGCCAAGCCTATTGTCATCGGCGGGGAGAAAATGGAAGTTGTTTACGAGGCGATAAGCGTGACAGAATCTCCCCGCCAAATCTCCTGATATTTATTCAGCATTAGTCCTAATCTAAAATCTTTCCCCTCGTTTTTTCCTCTTTTCTTCTTTTCCCTTTCATGCGCTGGAGGGGACGTGCTGTGAATGAATGTGCTTTTTCTTTTTTTTTTAGGGGGGGGAGGAGAGAGAGAAAAGAAACAAAATGAAATTAAATGAATTGTAATCCAGACATGTGGATAAACCGCAGGTATTCCTTGATGAGGTGGGTAATGGATTTTTATAAAGCTTTACCTAAAGTGACTACATTCTAATAAGCTGCATTAAGAGAGCATTAAGCAAAACTGGGGGGGAAGTATATTAACATGTTTGTTATATGATCAGTGGAATTCAATTTGCAGATTGGATGCTGTAATGGGATTCCTAGCTTTGCACCAAGTGGGGGGCCAGACAGAACACAGTGAAAAAGCGAAACGCACCTCCAGGAGATGCCTATAGTGTCTCTTTAAGCCTCCAAGCAGCCAGAGCCTATGTCCTGTCCTCATTGATCAGTTCCCCTGCATCTCAACTCCCTTTTTTTTTTGGTAGAGCACATTTAAGCAATGGGTTCTTGATGAACAAATGTATAACACGCTTCAATAAACTAATTTCAGTTTTACTTCCCTTAATCAAGAAATGGTTCCCGTTGACATGTATTTTCACTGATTTAGATGTATGTATAGAGTAGCTGAAGTATCATTTTTTATAACGTTTGTATAATGATGCAGCCTTTCCAGAAACCACCTGACTAAATCTTGTGTACCACTAATAGTGGTGAACGCCCCCCCAGTTTAAGGTCTGTTGCTTTCGGTATACCTAATGGTTGGGATTTTCCTCTTAAAACTGACTGGGAAATGCACCATTAACTGAGTTTGTCAGATAACACATTAAAGGTCACCTGGGGTTGTTTTATTTGTTTTTTTTTTTTTTGAAAACGAATATTGATACTGCACTCCGCTTAGAATGTATAAATAATACAGAATTTTCCTCTGGTAAAAATATCTATTTGGAGCTTGAAATTCGTTTTTGATTCTCTGGAAAAAAGTATTAGAAAATTAAAGTCAGGAAAACTTCAGCTTACTTCACTGTGGTGACTTTCTAATGTGGACATGTCCAACTGAATGCATTTTCTGGGTTTTTCACAGCAGAAATATAGATGCCCATTGAGTACATAAGGAAAATGATGTTATGCTGAACTTCAGTGCCAGTTTTTTTTTTTTTTTATTAGGACTGTCAAGGTGATTTATAAATAAATATAATTGTTAGAGAATCACTTAAAAAATGATCATCTTCAAGGTACATGCAACAGAATTCATTATAAGGTCAACTCTCTATAACTGCACTTGGATAATTGCCCATTTCTCTTTATTGCATTGTGCTGTGAGCAGCAGGTCATGATTTAATCCCATTGACTTTACTTACTCCTGCAGTGTGCATACTCTGGTTAAGTGCATAACATCACAACAGTCCCATGCATATGCAGTTATAAGGAGTACACTGTTTGTCATATGTCTCTTTATTGCATACACCAGTTCATGCATTGAAATTTCACCACGTTTGTAATGTATAGTTCTGGCTGAATGTATCCTATCAGTATAGGACAAGGGGAGAGTCAGGATAGCCTGCGTTTCAGTGTTTCCTTTGGTGGAGACTGAAAACAACAGCCTGTCTGTGGCAAAAACACTGCAATTGACAATGAAATATATATAGATCAACACCTGGACCACACCCCTCAGATTCTAAAAGAATTACATTCTTACTGCTGTTGCTGTCCTGCTAAAGAGTGAATCTGTTTTCTCTACATATAACTTAGCAGCACACATGCAAAATAAGTTTATGTGAAAGTTTATAGTGCCCTGAGAGCCTCAAAACAATATATCATTATTTTACTCGTCAACAAAAAATTAGTTCCGCAAAACACTTATTTTCTTCTATTTTGGTAGCCGATTATACAAATTCAAGTTTTCAAATGAATATTAATTTCCGTGCTTGGGCTGCAGTGGATACACAGAAGTAAAGAATGTGAGATTCAGTTTTCTCCAGAATATGAAAATTTCACTGTCTCGAATTACCTGAGAGGGTCATATAGGTGAGATTTTAACCTTACCACTGTCTAGTAAAGTCGAAGGACTGTCCGTAACAGCTGACTGGCCCAAACAGCACTGTCCACGACTGTGACATCTTTCTGCTGGTTCCTGCACTTGTGTGTCTCAAAGACTGCAGTAGTTTCTGGCAGTTGTTTTAGCTGATTAAACCAGTAACACGTATGAAATAAAGGTTGGAGCAGTAGGTTCTTAGTTAAGGATGCTGTGTACAGAATCAGCTTGAACAGGGATGCCTTTGTGGTCTGTCTACAGACACACCCTTCTCTTTGGGTCTCAGATCCTTTGTGATGTTGCCCACATAGTCACATACAGAAAATGTTATGGTATGTAAACAAAATGTTAATGCAATCAAGGACAGTACAAGCCTGTCCTCTGAAAAAGTGATTATTGCTTTGCCTGTTAATATAATGTTATTAATGTTATTTAAAAGCTTAATTTAAAAAAATGTAAAAAGTACTTAAAAATAAAACCTGAGTAGATCTTTGCAAATATCAAGCCAGTGACTCTCACAGGCTTGATTTCTCCTTTACGTATTGTACATGTATGTCCAAACACCACTTTATCTGCTTTATATTTTTCAAAGCACCTCCATATTAACAGCAGAATCCATTATTACAAATTAAAAAGCTGTGCAGGGGTACTAATTTATCAATTAAAGTTTCAGTATAATTTAAAGTGTCAGTATAATTTAATAAATGGGAATTTGATGGAAATTGTCTTTTCACAGCAACAAGTGATATTTGCTCATTATAGAACACTTGTGTTGACTTCTGTTGTAGCTGAACATGAGCTTTAAGTTGCCTGTCTGTGTTCAACACTGTTTTTCTGCTATTATCGTTTTTTCTGTTTCCAAACTGCTCAGGTCTGTGTTCTCTTTCTTGTAGCCTTCTCTGCGGGTGCTAGCCTTCTCGTGATAGGGCTGTTGGTTTTTTTGAGGGAGTGTGGAAGATGAGCTGAATCTCTGTGAATGTACAAGGTCGTGAGAGGTGGCAGCGGTCAGGAAGGGAATAAATGAGCCAAAGTGAGACAGGGACAGAGATGCGGGGGCGGCCAAATTTGCATGAGGGCCTCTGTGCACGATATTTACTGTATGCCCATCTGCATCTGTGACTCACTCTCCTGCCTCCAGTGATCTTTTGTGTAGGTTGGAAGTCTACAGGTTCTCAAGCCATGCGTTTTGCCTGTGTGTTTGTGTGTGTGTGTGTGTGTGTGTGTGTGTACAGACCTACATGCATGTGATCACAATCGTGACCTCGTTAGTTTATCGCACTGTGTTAATTAGTGTGGCAACCTTTCCACTATTGTCCTGTGGAAAAAAAATAAGATGGAAAGTATAGAAAAAAAAATCCATGGATGAAGGGAATCGGGTGAGAGGATATGGAAGGATGAGGCCTGAGAAAGGGAGGAAGATAACTGGAAACGGGAGAGGGCAGAGGGGTGTCGTGGGGGCAGGGGGGAGGAGGGGCACACAAAATGAATTATTCTATAGTACTGTTATTAAATCCCAATTCAAATAGGCTTGACAGGATCGCTCCAGTTTGGCTTTTAAATTGCATGCCAAAAAAGAGACATTTTTGCTGATAGAATGTAGTACAGTAAATGAATGTTCCAGAACCCAATCAGGCATTTCTTATCCCCCCTGCTGCTGCCCTTTTCAAATTTTCATTCTCTATCTGTGAACTATCATATTTCAGCACATAATTCTTTTATGAATAAATATTGATGTTCAAAAACAGTAGCAACAACAAGGGATGGGGTATATATATAGTATGTGTCCCGTTTAAACGTTTTTTTCTGTCAAACATTTTATGGTTTCTGAACACTGAAACAGAATTGAGGCGAAAATAGTTCATTCATAGGAATGATTTATGCCAGGTCATGGAAAAACAATACAGGGCAGGAAAATTGATTTTTAATAGATACGGAGTCCAGCATTGTGTGAAAATACATGTTGCACATTTCTGACCAGTGTAGTGATTAACAGGTTACAGAACTGTGTTGCCTGGTTCCGCCTCTATTAAAATATGGCTAATACACTGATCACCGAATCAAGACACTTTGAACATTTAAGGCGGTCAGGTGGTGTCACCATAAAATGTTGAAATCGTTGTTCGTGGCATTAAAAGCTCCCTATGGACAGCCCGTTTCCTCTGAGTAAAGCAAAGTGTTTTTTTCTTTTTTTTTTGTTAGAAGAAACGGTGAGAAAGAAGGAGGGAGAGAGGAATGAGGCGAAGGAGGCACCGATGGTGCTCGAAACGCAGGGGAAACTGCAGGGGTTGGAGAGCGGTCGGTGGGGCCCAGGGGACGGCCGACCCTCATGTTTCACTTCCCCAACTGAGACCCCTCTCGGTCCTGCCCCCCGAGTCCCAAGCCCCGCACGGTACCCCCCTGGGGTGAGGCAGGGGGCTTCTTCGGGCCTCGGCTCCAGGAAGCAGCTTTCTGTTATCTGAATATTTTTTTTCCAGTAATTAAGGCGCCGGTGAAAGTCCTCATCGACATCTGTGAATTCTGGTGAGCTCATACATTGCCCAAATTTACAGGAAATAATTTTTTTTGTAATGAAAGAAGGACTTTGATCAGAAACGCCTCTTCTGCGCTTTTGTTTAGTCCACGTCAATAGTGACTGATTTTCCCTTTCACAGTTGGTAAAGTTGAAGCTGGTAAGCACCGATCTACACCCGCTTAAGTGTTGTGCTTTCTGACACAAAGTACTGAAAACCACGGCTGCATCATGGATTACCGGTACGATCGTAGTCATGCTATTTACTAAGGGCCGATGTGTGCTTTCAGACTGCCTACCCGGCACCGTCTAATTCTCCCGAAGGAGCCGGCAAGGGCCGGCCATAGCGTTTCTGTCCAATCGCCGACCGTCGAGCAGCGATCAGAACGTCCCCATCCTCCCACCTGTTCCATAAACGAAGGACATTAACCTCCGGTCATGAATGCAGGCGCGCAGTGATACAGCACCAAATCTAAATTAAAACTTTAAAGCGCCATTATTTAATTACCCCAATGGCAGTGGATTTGGGTGGTGGAGGAGGAGGAGGAGGAAAGGAGGGGGGAGAGAGAGAGAGAGAGAGAGAGAGAGAGAGAGGGAGAGAATGTGTGGGATTATTCTGCTTTTCAATTTTCCTGTTTTGCCATGCTGAAGAGCAGGACCTCCTCCCCCCTGGCCCCTGGCCCCTGCTGACGAAGCGCCGGCAGATAAATGGCATTATGGTAAATTCCACTTAATGACAAATTTTTAATTTCGCCGAACACGGCCTCCTCTTTGGCGCTCTGAATGGAGGCTAATTACAGCGAGATCCGCAGAAAAAATAACCCCTCTCCCACGCAGATAATGGCACAAGAAATGTTGCAGATTAATGATGCTATTTATCTTTTTTTCATATAATAATAACAATAACAATCATGAAAATTCTATCTTCCTCCGAGCCCGATAGCGGAGCTCCCCGAGGAAAATATTCATAAAAATGAAATTGAAGTCGCAACTCAATGGGTTTATTGAAATATTGTTCTTTTTTTTTTTCTTCAGCGAGAGAGAGATAGACGGAGAGAGAGAGACTGAAAGAGAGAGGTAGAGTGAAAGAGAAAGATAGGAAGAATGAGGGGAGAAGAAGCAGAGTATTGAAAGGTGATGTTGTCTTTCAGTTTATTATACTGTATGTGTGAGTGACAGAGTGTGTGTGCGTGTGTGTGTGTGTGTTTATGTTTTGATTTGTGTGTCTTGTATGTGTGTCTTAGCATTTGGATGTGGTGTGTCTGTGTGTGTATCATTGTGTGTTCACGTGTGTGTGTAGATTTGTGTTTGCGTGTGTACTGATATGTATGTATAAGTGTGTATTTGTGTGTGTGTGTGTGTGTGTGTGTGTGTGTGTGTGTGTGTGTGTGTGTGTGTGTGTGTGTGTGTGTGTGTGTACCTCGAATGTGTGCTGCTTGTGCATTTGGATTTTCATCACCTCATATCTGTGCATGTATAATGACATCACCATCATGCATTTCTTACAGCATGTTCCATTTTAAAAACAGCAAAGCACCATGGGAGGCTTCACCCGTCCGCCTACCCGTCTGAACCACGGCCTCACCCGAACCACGCCCGTGTTTTCACGGTGGAACGTGGCAGAAAGGGTTCCTCAGCGGTCTCTCTGTGTCCCCAGGGCAGAGACGGGGCGCGGAGTGAGAGGGAGAGAGAGTGAGAGAGAGAGGGAGAGAGAGTGAGAGAGAGAGAGAGAGAGAGACGGGGCCCGGGCAAGCGGTTTGGGCGCGCTGCTGTCAGGATGAGGAGGGCCTTAATCAGATCAGGGCTGTATGCTTGTTAGCCGCACTGTGAAATGGCATTACCAGCTCCCAGCGGGTCCCCCCGGCCACGCTGCCGGAGACGGGAAGCCGCCTCTTGTTAGCGTGTTTGCACCGGGGCTTTGAGGAGTGCTAGGGAGCGTGCCGCGGCGCCCTGGGTATTGAGGCGTGCGTGGCTCCTCCTCCTCCTCCTCCTCCTCCTCCTCCTCCTCTTCCTCTTCCTCTCCCTGCCATTCCTGTCTGCAGTGCTCCGCCCCACCAACCACCTGTCCATGTTGGGTCAGGTGAGCTGTGGTCAGGCCCTCCTCGTCCTGCTTCCTTTGTAAAGCAGTTATAAAGCAGCATGAATGTACTTTCACATTTTACATTATTAGCATTTAGCAGACGCTCTTATCCAGAGCGACTCACATCACTTACAGTTTTATTTTTTTAACAGTGTTATCCATTTATACAGCTGGATATTTACTGAGGCAATTGTGGGTTGAGTACCTTGCCCAAAGGTACAGCAGCAGTGCCCTAGCGGGGAATCGAACCGGCAACATTTCAGTTATGAGTCCTGCTCTTTAACCACTATGCTACATGGCCGCCCCTTTGCTACACTTTTTAGTTTGCAAAAAAGTGCAAAGTAAATAAAGTTATTATTATTATTGTGAAATATGCTGCTGTTAATTGGTGCTGTCGGCAGAATTCAGGTTTGTCTGGCTTGATTATGCCAGGCAAGTGACTGTTTGAGCACCAGGCTGTGAGAGAGCAGGCAAGTTTGGTCTTCAAACGTGAAAACTGCTGTGGCTGCACCGCTGGTGAAACGTTCTGCCGCGGCAGCGTTCAGGAGCTCATTAAAGTAAACGCGGCGAGCTGAAAGCGAGGCCCAGCGCCTCGACGTTGATCCGCGGAGGCCCGAGTCGAACTGACACCAGGCGTGACACCGAGCGGCGGCGGGTGGCGCCGCGGGCTCCCGCGAGGGCCCCGTCCCGCGGCGTGACCTGTCGGCGCGCTGATGGGAGCGTGCCGTCGCCATGCCGCCGCCATGCCGCGCCCCGCTGGGCGGTAATTGCCCTCTGCGGCGTGCCGCGTGGCGCGGGGGTTTGACGGGCAGGGCTGGCCATCTGCCCCCGGGCTGGCAGGGAAGGGGGTCGTGGGGGAGGGGGGTTGTGCCAGAGCTGGGGGGGTGAGGAGGGGATAGGGGAGGGGGCGGGAGGGCTGGTTTAGGATGGCGGTTATCCTCTGGGCGCGCTCATCCCAACGGCACGGCTCCCTCTCCCCTCGATAGGGACGCTCGGTCAGCCTCGCATCACTGTCCCCGTCACCCGACCGTGTGTCCCGCGCACAGCGGCGGCGTGACCTGTCCCCCGGGCGGGGGTGGGGGGGGTGCGCTTTCGGTCCGTCTTCGTCTTGTCCGGTCTGCTGGGTGTGATAAAGAGGCCTGAGGGTTTGGAGGGGGGCACTTTCTCGCCTCTCAGAGAGAAAGGTGGGAAGAGAAGGAAGAGAGGGAGGCGGGACGGGGACAGGGAGGGCGGCCATGAGTGACCGCGCCCTCGCTCGCTCCCTCTCTCTCTCTCTCTCTCTCTCTCTCTCTCTCTCTCTCTCCCACGGGCAGGTACAGTAAGCAGCGGAGGCAGATAGCATTGCCCACCGATAGAGATATCAGCGTAATCCATCCGGCTCCGCTCAAGTGCCGAGGAGAGAGAGGGAGGAAAAAAAAAACGAGTAAGTGGAAGGAGCATGAAATGAAATGGAATGTGGCGCTTTAATCCATAATAGGCCTGTAAATGTATCGATCGAGGAGGCTGCCGCCGTAGCGGAGCACCGCGGCGCGTAGGCCCCCTCCCCCAACCTCCTCCCCCTTCCGGCACCGTCACTCCCGAGTCCGCCGCCCGGGTCACGTCTTCGCGGGCCGGCGGCGACGCGTCCTCACAGGACGCCGCGCCCGGAGTGACCCGTTTCGGACAGCGGCCTGCTGGTGTCACAGATACCGTCCTTAGGGCCAGGCCGAGAGGGATTTTCCTATCAGTTTAGTGGCAAACCGAGGGAAAACACCTGCTCTCTCTCAGAAACGATCGTCGCTACACTCTGCTGTGCAAAATACGGCGGCCTCTGGTCCAAATATATGTAGAAATACTACCAGAGCGAATGAAAGCTATCGTGTTTCTTCTACTGACTAATCAAGGCTCCTCGTCTCTGTGGGGCTTCAAAACCAAGGGGAGAGACACTGCTTCCCTCCACAACCATCCATTTTCAATAACACAAATCAGTTTATATCTGTGAATACGACAGTCATCGTTTCACTGTTACTTTGTGTTGTGCCTTCCCCTTGTATTCCAAGAGAGAATCTTCATCACTGACCTGTAGGGACTGTACCTATAATGCATTAACACCACCTCCCAATTGGGATGATAAGGCCCAAGGGGGATGCCAACAGTGGTGTCCTCAAACAAAAACCCACAGCTACAGACACACATGACTCCAGGGGGACGAGGCAGGAGAAAGGCCGTTTCTGGTGAACGAGGAAGACGCTTTTCTCTATCACTTCTCAGCTCCGACTGCGCAGACTCTCTCCCCGTTTGCCTGTTTTGCTGCCCGTCACGTCCCCGCTTCCTGCTTCGCCCCGTCGGGGTTTTTTCGGCCGTGGTCTCGGGGGCTCCATTGTGCCCAGCAAACCCGCACCGAGGACAGATGTAGGGACGCAAGGCTTCCGATGCGGCGTTTTTTTCTTTTCGGGGACGGCCCCCAACAGACCCCCGGAACAGAATGGGCCCGCACCGTTTCGCCACCCCCAGGGGCATTCACATGCTAAACACTTCCCCTTTTGTTCTACTGGATGTTCTACTGGAGTGGTGTGCATCCTTTCTCTTGTGTTTAAAGGCAGAGAATGCTCTGCGCTCTTTTAGGCAAGGGCGGGGGGGGGGCTGGGGGCGTTGAAAAGGAGCGGCCGCGAGTCGAATCGGCCACGCAGCCATTATTGTCACTTCCTCTTCCAGGCCTAAAAGACGCTAAACAACGCCAGAGCATCATGCTACACTCTGAATAGTGGAACTGCAGAATTTTGAATGGTAACCACATGCTGAAATATTCAGTGTTGGATTAAAACATTCAGTATGGTGTGTATTTCATATAAACAATCAGCACACTTAAAGATACGATTGTGCTGTAACATTTACTGTTGGGTTCAAATATTCAGTTTGTAGAGTATTTTATATAAACCATAAGCACACTTACAGATATGATTGTACAGTAACATGCAGTGTAGGCCTGAAAGATTCAGTACGGTAAATATTTCATAGAAACCATAAGCACACCTAAGGGTATGACTGTGCTGTAAAAGTACTTATTTATATTAATGGGAAAAGTGGATGCAGGGGAATTTCAAACCTTTTTACAAACTCGCTTGTGTGGAAGATTTAGCCTCTGTGTTCTGGTAACTCTTTTATTTTTTGTCTTAAATTAAATGTGTAAAATGCTTACTGTAAAGATTCCTAATTTTGAAATTAGTCTGAAATAATCTATGTACCCTTTGTGTGAGAAGAATCAGATTGTGAACGGCTACAAGGGAGTATATGTGTGTTTGTGTGTGTTCAGTCTGTTTTTGTGTGTGATATTAGTGTGGGTTTGCACATTGTTTTTTGCATGTACATGAATTTTTTGTTTGTGCTTTGTCTGTGTGTTTTTGCATTTGTTTATTTGTGCGTGTGTGTGTGTGTGTGTGTGTGTGTTGCGTGCATGCATGTGAGTATGCATGTGTGTTTGTGTATGTGTGTGTGCATCTGTGTGTGTGTATGTGTTTGTGTGTGCGTGTACATGCATGTCTGTGTGCCTGCCAGCATATATGCGTGTGTGTGTGTGTGTGTGTGTGTGTGTGTGTGTGTGTGTATGTGTGTGTGTGTATGTGCGTATGTGTACATGCTGTGCGAATAGCCCTGCTTTGTTACTGTGCAGCTGAGGATACTGTGCACTGGGTGAGAGACAGGGGAAGTGTACTGTACACAGTCAGAGCAGGGGGCTGCTCCCTCTGCTGCTCCCTCTCCTGCTCCTGCTCTCACTCCCGCTCCCCCGCGCTGTGTTTACCAGACTTTAATTAGATTAAGGCCTCTTCACTCGCCCTTTTCTTGGCCCCTCAAAGCCGTGCTAATGCGTTTGCTCCCTGGCCCATGTCCACGCTTTGTTAGGCCGTACATCACCCTCCCTGACCCCCCGTGTTCCTCTCCTTTAGGGCTTTTCTCCTCCGCTCACCCCTTTCACCGGCCCAACACTGACCAGACCTATTCTTCCCCGCTCTCCCTTTCTTCCTCTGTACAAAGGGGCTCCGATTGCAGCCGTGTGTGTGTGTGTGTGTGTGTGTGTGTGTGTGTGTGTGTGTGTGAGAGAGTGTGTGCGTGTGATGGTATGTTCAATGCCGTATACTCGATCTGCAATCACCTCAAATTCAAATTGTACCAGGTTGACCACAGTCTGTAGCTCAGTAGTAGGATCATTTTTGCCAGCAGTAAATTCAAATTGCCGTCCTGCTCAGCATTTATCCTCCACATGCAGTGTAGCGCATAGAACTCCTTGCCCAAAAGACCTGCTGCACAGGAGACTCACGCCTGCCTGACATCGCTGCCTGTCTCTCTTGTTCTGTGGTGTGAGAAGAGATCCTTAGCAGCCTCCAGAAAGCTGGAAGCTCTGCACCACATTCCACTTTAAGTTACAAAAGGTGGCTGTGCTCATCTTGTAGGGGGTGGGATACAGCCCTCGAGGCACAATTTAACCCACATGACCCACGTCAGGGAATGGGTTCAGAACCCATATGGGGAAATGGGTTCAGAACTCACATTGAGAAATGGGTCCAGAACTCACATTGAGAAATGGGTTCAGAACTCACATTGAGAAATGGGTTTGGTTCCCAGATTGGACAGTGGGTTTGGAACACATATTGGGAAATGAGTTTGGAAACCGTATTGGCAAGTGGGTTTCAAACCACTGCCCTAAAATAATCTGAAGTATGTGAAGTGTATCTGAAGTCTTTGAGGAGCTCATTCTGTTGACTAGGGAGAAGAAAGGATCACAGAATTCAAATTATTAAATGTGGTATAAAATTACGGTGCAGAGTTGGTTGGTTTTTATGTGTTTATGTTATCAGGTTCAGCTTGTGTAATCAGTGTTATTAAATGAATGTATGTTATTAAATTAATGTGAAGTTTTTACTTCCAAAAATTTCCCCTGAGTTTGTCTTTTTAGGACCAGGAACAAAGCATTAACACAGATAATGATGATGATGATAATAATAATAATACATTTATTTTACCCAAACCTAACCCTAAATGCATAATATAAAAATTATTTCTTGACAATGATGTTTATTATGATTATTATGATGATGATTATTATTATTATTATTAATAATAATAATAATAATAATAATAATAATAATAATAATAATAATAATAATCTATCCTCCAACATTTCAGTACCTCATTTCAGTCACATAGCTAGATCACAGCATATATGCGCTGGGGCCTTTATATTTACATTGTTCCTCATGCCATTGTTGCTGTTGTCAGGCTATTGTTTCAGCTTTTATCAGCAGTCGAACAGTTCATCGGAAGCTGCTCCCCCAGGTGTCTGTGCCCTGCCTGTTTAAGCAGGAAGGATTAATTACACAGAGCTGTGGTGTCATCTGACTCCTTCCACAGAAACGCCCCCGGCGCTGACGAGCACGGCCCCCCCGGCACCCATTGTTATGTATAGGCTTGCTAATCCCGCTGTGTCCGGGCTGTATCAAACATCACCTCTTCTTGGGGGCAGCTAGTCCCCTCTTCCGCTTTCTTTGTCGGGGGAGTGGCCTTAATGGGAGAAGTCAACAGGGCCGGACAAAGAGGGGATTGGGGCGGCTGTTTAATCGGGGTCAAGCGAGGAGGGGCGCGGGCCCGAGGGGTGAAAAGGCCGGCCTCGGCAGGGGCTTTGATCTGTTTTTTTTTTTTTTTCGGAGGGCACAGATGCTCCCCCCCTTCCCCTCCAACCCCGCGTCCCAGCCCAGCGAGGCGCGGTGAGGCTCTCTCCGCCCGGGATGCCGTGAGGCGGCGTGGTTACACTTGAGGGGGGTTGTCAGGGGAGACTGGCGGGGGAGGCCCCCGTCGGCGGCGTCCGTGCGCGCGTGCGTGTGCGCGCGTGCTTGCATGTACACGTGTGCTTATGGTGTGTGCATGTCATTGCATGTGTGAGTGGATGTGTGTGTGTGGATGTATGGTGTGTGTGTGTGTGTGTGTGTGTGTGTGTGTGTGTGTGTGTGCGGGTGTGTGTGTTGTGTCACTATCTGGCTTGGGTTGTAGAAAAAAGACGATCCTACTTTCTTTTTTTCTTTCTTTTGCATTCTTTTCAGCTCCCCCACTGCTCTCTCTCTTTCTGTATCTCTTTCTCTCTTCCTCCATCTCATTCTGTGTATCAGTCTCTCTGTCTTCCACTTACCTCTGTGTCTGTGTTGCTGTGGCTGGAGGATGACTGTTCCTCTCTCAGAGCAGGTGAAATGACCTGTTTCTGGTGGGATTGAATGAGACTCATGCCATTCTGAAGAATCACACTTATCAAACTCAGCATCAGACAGTCTCCGTGGGTCAAATCCATTACAGCAATATGTGCCAGCGGTGGCTCCTTTTTTTGGTTTCATTGCGCAAAGACAACCTCAGGGTGTGGTAGTTTGGGGGGAGAGAAAGGAGCGGAAGTTGACGTTTTTTCCTCAGGAGACAGCGCAATCCTTTCCTCTACTCTCCAGTTTTAAAAGTCTCTCCTCCTCCGATTCTCTCTCCTCTCTCTCTCTCTCTCTCTCTCTCTCTCTCTCTCTGTCTCTCTCTCCCGGGAGAGCTGGTGTTCATGGTTAATTAGCCACACGTACACAGCCGTTCTGTTGTCGTTGGTGCCTGGGACGGTGGGCTCCCTGAAACCAGCTTTTCTCCCGCTCAGGCTATTAGTCAGCTGGAATTCATTAGCTGCTCCCCGCTCTGCCACCACTGACGAACCGGCAACCCCCCAATATGCCCCCACCCCTCCCCTCTGCTTTTTCTCCCTGCTATTTTCCTTCTTTTTATGACTCTCTCGTTCTATTAATTAGCGTACCTATGAGACAGACAGGTAGCATCTGTTGTGTTTACTCCCCCCTGCCTCCCTCCCTCTCTCCCTCTCTCTCTCCCCCCCTCCTTGCATTGTTATTCCCCTGAATGTGTTGCTCCTACTGTAAACTGTGTGAGGAGCCTTCCCTGTATTGTTAGTGCATCTGAGCACTGTGGCCTTTTTGGGTCAAACCTCATATTTTTCCATGCTTCCCTTCTCTTTCATTTGATCTATATAATATTAACAGAACCCATGTCTATGCATTACTGTTAGCAAGGTGTTTTTTTATCATCTTTGCTAAGGCAATACTGCCTGTTTGCGTGTCAAAAAGACCAATGACTTTAAGGCCTCAGGCTCCAGCAGAAGTCTTGAATAAGTCTGGAGCACAGTTTCAGTGGTGGCAACTTGGCTGTCATTGTGTAACATGTATCCACGTGGTTGTATCTGTTACCAATCATGGATGCAGTCAACAACAAGGGACCAATAGACAGATTTTCCTCGCTAACATCTTCATAAGAGAAATGGAGCTCTGTTGAGCAGCGTTTAACCTTTCGCACGTGAGTCCTCTGACACTAGCAAGCTGTTGCAGTGTTTCAAAGAAGCAGAGTTTGAGTGAAAACTGAATTCTCCATGGATACAATTCAAATCCAGTCTCTAGTGAAGCCGTGTCGTGTTGCTTTCCAGCATGTTGTTTTCCGACCCCCTTGAGCTCGGTTAGCTAACACAGCTCCACCATGGACGGGAGCAACAGAGATGGCCACCGCATAGCCCCAGACACCCTGGCTGTTTCACATGCCTGCCCAATGACCTTGGATCAGTGCATCAGGCAACAAAGAGGGCAGCTGGATAGCTTTCCATGCCATTTTATTCAGTGCACCCTGTAAGTTGGTCTGGATAAGAACGCCCGCTAAATAACAATTAGGCGATGTAATGTAAAATGTGTCCGTTGTTTTGAAATGCTATGCCTGATGACCTGACCCAAGGGCCGGTGCAAAACCCGGTCAGCTCAGCCTGGCCCTCTGGCAGCATGCACTCCCAGCAGTGCAGCCTACACTCACACTGCAAGTGCACAACGTAATCCATTTTTATGGGTGGCGGGGTGTGTATTTTTAAACGGCATTGTCCAATCGGTGCCATGCATTGGAGAATGCCTTCCCTCCGCACGTTTGATTCCGAGGCCCTCAGTCGTGTTTCAGTCTAAGCGTTGATCCTCTCCCTGTATTCTGTACCCCCTTCCTCTCTCCCTCCCTCCTCCAGGAGGGGCAGATTAAATGAACGTTTCCTCTCCTTTGTGGCGGGGTTCCATAGAGGGAAGCCCAAAGGCCTTTGTGGTGTGGGGCGTGACATTTGTTGGGCCAATCCCCCCCTCCCACCTCTTCCCCCCCAGCAACCTATTGGCTAGACAAGCTCTGGTTCACACGATTGTTTCTCATGACCCTCTACCCCACCCCCCCACACACACACGCATACGATATTAGCGGCCATAGACAGTACTGTTATTTGAAGTAATGTGTAATGTAGCAGTGGGCCTGCTTGAAACAAGCGGGTGGAGGCATTGATGAACATGCAGCTGCCGGGCTGTAGGGGTTTGGGCAGGTTTGTGCCGCACCTCTCTCTGCTGGGGCGGGGGGGGCTCCTCTCTGTGCCTCGCCGTGTGCGGGAGGGCGCGGTCACGAGGCGGGTGGCACTGTGTCACTTCGCCCGTCCTCGGGGGTAGATCCAGCGGAGAATTCTCTCAGTCTAACGGCCATCTGCAGAGACAGTCAGACGAGAGCCGCGTCCATCTCTCTGACAGGGAATTAAGGTGTTAACCTTTCCAGCCCTCAGTCAGTATATTACAGTAACCCTACAGGGGAAAGTACAGTCTTTATACACCCCTGACCTGTCTGAACACAGGATAAAGATTTTCAGCTTACCTCTGCTGTTGATCTTTCAGAGGGACTATGCCATACATTTAAATTTGATGAACAATATCAAACAAAATGTCTGAATACCTCAGTAATTACATTTTAATTACAATGTAAGCATTCTGTTACACACTAGCCAATTTGGGACACAAATTTAGGATTGACTCAGACTTTTTCCCTTGTGCTCACCATAACCCCCAACCCAAGCTGTTTTTAAGTGCACAATTGTGAATGCATGTGGCTGATTGAGTACTCCCTCAGGCACATACTGTAGTGCTAAACTAACAGAAAATATATTTTCAACTGCTCCTGTAACAGCACATAGGTGAATAGGAATCAAAGGGACAGAATGTCACTGGAGCAGATAGACTTCCATGTACTGTGTTTGTCTGCAGTGACAAAATGTCTCTTGTCACAGGTATTTCTTATAAAGCCAATGCACTCAGTGAGCAGTAATAACATCTTGGGTTCCCAGGACTGGCTGGTAGATGGTTGGGTAAGGAGAAGGGTATATGAGCTTGCATTACATGGGGTGCTAATGATCACATTTTATTGATTCAATCACTGTTTCCTTTTTTGCAGAAGATGAAGATGATTCTGACAACTGGACAATTTCCAAGAGAGATATGGAGGTATTATGACTCTGTGTTTGAAAAAGCACCAATTATGGCAAATGTCTGATTATAGAGAGACCGCTTTTTTTGCAGCTCATGTTTGCTGATGTTGGGCTGTCCTCCGTGTTTAACAGTGGTTTTCTCTCATCCTGTCACAGGCTCAGATCAGCAGCCGAGGCCCAGGCTGGCGGCACGCTAACCGTTACTACACCCCAAATGAGAGCATCACCTGCCGGAACTGTGGGAAGGCAGGGCATCTCCCAAAGAACTGCCCCACGCCAAAGGTACACAAGGCAAATCCAAATGCACCCCTCACCCGACTGAGGTCACTCACCCTGACCTCTCCAGCTCCTGAGAAAAGACACAACACAAAGACTACATGACCCATAATTCATCCAGGGTTACATATCACTAATGCACATGTGGATGCACACCTACACGGGCACACATTAAAACACATAAACACAAGCGCACTTGAGCACATGGACCCATCCACACACACGCAAAACACAAATTTACACACACAAACACATTCATAAACATTAGGACAACCAGTCTTGTTCTGTCACTCAGAAATGAAAGTTTGAAATTCATCCTCAGCAAAATGATATATTTTTTAATCCAGTATGGACTTTTAATATTGTCAGATGTTTTTGTGTTTTGAACATAGTTATATTATGTTGTGTTGTTACATACCTTATGATTATTATTGATAATTATTGATAAATTGCAACTTAAAAGTGGTATTAAAATAATTCTGGGTTGATTTGAAAAGGGCACTTGGGGAAAGAACATAGCTGAATACACCAAGCTCATACCCAGTTAATACACCAAATTTTGTCCCCACAAGGTTGATTGAGAAGTTCTCATTGTGTCCAGAAATGCATTTCCCCCCGTGTTGTGTCTCCTTCTAGAGAAGCCCTGTGTGTCTTTTAAGCATATGGTGCATTAACCTGCACTGAATTCCCCTCTGCGCAGAAGCGGCTGTCCTGCCAGCTGTGTGGAAGCTCGGGACACCGCCGGCGAACCTGCCCTCACGTATACTGCCCCAACTGCGGCCTGCCCGGCCACGGGTACGAGGACTGCCCGGACCCCTCCAACCTCCACGAGCAGTGCCACCGCTGCGGCATGCCCGGCCACCGCCACGACGTGAGTGTCGCCACGGCGACCCCCGGCTGGGGCCGAGCCCGCGGGGGCTTTTGGGGAGCGGGGGGGTTGGTGGTATGGCGGGGCGTAGCTCCGCTCCGGCGTTCGCCGCACAATGCTAATTGACTGTAATGGCTGACCCCGAGGTCAATTACGATTGTGTAGAAATGTAATTGATATAGTCGATCAATTACGGCCTAGTTATGTCTCCGCCATGCTTGATATTTTACAAGTAAATGAGCACGCGAGCCGCCGAAGGGTGAGTTTAATGACTGGCAATGACAATTACAGAACTCGTGTCCCCGATGCCTCAGTGTTTATTACATTTTAATGTAACTGTAATCACTTACACATAATTACAATTCTGACTGAAAACACTGCTCCGAGCTCATCCGCCCTCATTAGAATTGTATAAGGCCTGCGTTGGGAAGCCTGCGCGCTGGAGACAAAGGTGTACCTCTTTACGCGTTAGCATGTCCATGCAGTGTGCTCTGACACAGTACTTTCAGTGGGGAAAGCGGTCTGTCCATGACAGGGTAGAATTGGGTACCAGTTGTGTGCAATGTTGTCTATTTGAATAATAATTTTTCATCTTTTGCTCTGTATGTGTATGTGTATGTATAGGTGTATGTGTATGTGTGTGTGCCTTTTCTGTTTCTCTGTACAATTTTTGTAGGTGTTCTCCATCACTTTTTTGAGTGTGCTTGTCATTTCTTTGTTTGAGTAAGCGTGTGTGTGCCGTCTCAACATGTGACTGAGGGTGTGTGCATTCTGAGAGAGTCTTCATTCTCTGTTGCTCTGGATTGGTGTGTATTCTGAAATTCTGTGCGTGTGTTCTCTGCACTTCTGTCCAAGCATGTGTGTTCTGCTAGAGTGTTTGTATTTTCTGTTCCTCTGTATGGGTGTGTGTGTTCTGAGAGAGCGTGTGTTATCTGTTGCTCCGTATGAGTATGTACGTTCTGAGAGAGTGCATATGCTCCGTGTTGCTCTGTATGAGTGTGTGTCTGTGTGTTCTCTGTTCCTCTGTAGGAGTGTGTCTGTTCTGATAGAATGTGTGTTCTCAGTTGCTCTGTATGTGTGTCTGTTCTGATAGAATGTGTGTTCTCTGTTCCTCTGTATGAGTGTGTCTGTTCTGATAGAGTGTGTGTTCTCAGTTGCTCTGTGTGTGTACATTCTGAGAGAGTGTTTGTGTTTTCAGCACTGTGATAGTGTTTGTGTGTATGGTGTCTCTCCCTCCCGCCCTCCCTCCCTCTCTCAGAGAGCGTGGCTGCTGGCAGCAGGTCCCCTGTCCCCAGGGCCAGTTCTGTCTCTCATTAAGACAGGCGGTGTGCGGGGCCCAGAGTGTGACGTGCTCCGTGTTGTGTGCGCTCCGCTTGTCAGCCCCGGCGCGCCCGCACCCCGATGTCAGTCTGCGTTCAGGGGAGGGCGAGGGTCGGGGTAAGGGGGTGGGGGGTTGGGAGGGGGCGTCCGCTTTTCAGGATTTGACAAGACAAGCTCTTAAATGGTGTGTGTGGCAGCCTACCCCGTCTGCCACCGCGAACACGCTTGCTTAGAGCGCTGTCACTTCCCGCACCCCCACCGTCTCTCCCCTCTCAGTCATACCTATTCTCGTTTCCCCCGCCATTGCTCTGTTCTCCTTTTACCTCCCCCTCTCGTGCCTTCTCTCGTAATTCCTCTTTCGGTGCATATTCCTCTCCTGTTTTCTTCCTTTCTCTCTGTTTTTTTCCTCTGTTGTACTCTCCCCATTCCCTGTGCTGCTGTACGTTCGCTGTTACCTGTCTTCCTTTGCCCTCTACCTCCCACCTTTCGACCGCCGGCTTTGATCGCCGCACTCAATTACATTATGCTTGCCTTTCGCCTCGTCCCTTACTCCTTCCCTCCCTCTTCCCTCCCTGCTCAGAACCCCCCTCTCTTATTCCTCTCTCTCTCTTTCAATTTAAATTCAATTAAACTCCATATGCATTATTGGCTTGAAGTACATCTTGCAAATATTGCCAAGGCGTTATATACAAGTAGCAGTGGGCGTAAAACAAATACACATTAAAGCGAATGAACATACAAGATAACCGCTGTCATTGTGACGAAGGTGACAGTTTATTACAATGTAAAATCAGTGAAATCATAAATACAGAAGATGGAATTGATTGTTGCCTCTGCAGCATTCAGTGTCTGCCTGTCTATTAATTTTTAGTCAGTACTTGTAAGCAAGTTTTTTACTTTTGGTGTCTATACTTATTCATAGTCTTTCTCTGATTTGCATCTCACACTGAATAGATACTCTGCCAGTTTGTATTGTCTTTTTTGAGGCTTGCTAACAGTGCATTTTATTGTAGGATTGGGATTCTTTGTTTCAATATTCCAGGCAGGAGGCTTTTGTTTGTTTTATAGTATGGTTGACTGTAATTGGCAGAGCTCACCTAATCTTGGTTAGTGGTACAGTGTGTTAGAGTGCTGAGGTGAAGCACCAGCTGACTGTGGGGACACGTTTTCGTGCTGAGCTCTTGGGCCTTGTATTGCAAAGAGACTTATGGACCTATTTTTCATGCTCTATAAAATGCACCGCTCTCTGTGGATCTGAGTAAGGATTGTACGTCTCCGTGTTTCAGCCTAGCAAGTATTGTCAGGGGTATTGTTTTTCGTGTGGAAGATTTGAGCTCGATGTTTTTCCCATTTAGTGTAGTCTTACTGAGTGGACCCATATTTCAATTCCACATAGTGCAGTGGGCTTGGTGACACAATAAAAAAATAGACCAAACGTAATGGGTGTATTTATCGAATAGATTCTTATTTGGTTGAATCTGTCACAGAACACAGTGCAGTTCTTTTTTAAGGGACTGACTGCCAGTCCGAAGCTGCCCAATGCACTGATTTTCAGTCCAAGGTAATCGCAGCTCATTTAACAGGATAAGTGTATGTTAATAGATGATGCTGACTGAAGTAAAGCTGCACCCGCTTTACTGAGATCAGGGCTTTTAAGAGGATCATTGTCTTTGTCTTGTTAAAAAACGCTGCCAGGGCTCAGCTCTTAACAGTATTGCTACAGCATATTCAGGTACTGCAACCCTGGTTCAGTGGGTGACAGCCAGTCAATGTGCACAGAGCAGGAATTAAAGTTCTTGTGTGAATTAAGTTCTTGTGTGAATAATTTCAGTCTTTTTTGCAGAATTTTGTAAATTAGGCTCTCGGGTTTAAAGCCATGTCTTTTCCATTTTAAAAAAAGGCTAATTCTTTATTCTTTTTGTAAAAATAGGCAATTTTGGGGGTTTTTTTGCTCATATTTTCCCTGCTTGTTGCACTTCTGTTTCGGTTTTTTCAGTTATTGTTTTTAAACCACTTTCCCTCAGTCTACTAGAATTGGCATGTATATGAATAAAAAATAGGACAACATTATTTCAAAATCAAAGCAAAATCAAATCAACTTGTATTTGTAGTTCGCTGAGCTTAAAAACAGGTTTGTCTTGGGTGCGTAGAGTTTTTCAGGAATTTGAGTCATGACTGCTCACGATAGTCTGGCAGTTTCCTATCATCATAATCAAGCTGTTTTCAGAAAATGAAGTCAAATGCATTTTATGCATGTTTTTGTAAAACAACATGGCAGTCAGAGCTGAGGAGATTATACAGAGGTTAATCAAATCTAATAATTATAGATTTGTTTAATTTTCAAATAAACACCTTTAGAAAAGACACAGTCCCATCATGACCCTTTATTTTAGAAGCTGAAATGCGGGACACTGCTATGACATGCTGAGAGTATATAAAAGTGTGTCAGGAATAACTGCACTAATTGCCATGAAATAGATTCAGTGGCTACAAAAAAATTAAATCCAGTTGAAATGCCAAATTCCCCATTTCCATTTTGAAATGCCAAATAATTTCAGCCTTTTTGAAATTTATAGAGCAATAGTACTATACTTACACACATATGTGCTGCTCAGGTTGTGATGTTAAAAGATTCCCTTTATTGGATATGTTATAGACACACATCAAATATGGAGAAAATGAGAGAAATCATTGTCTCAACTCAGCCAATTTCAGTATATTGGATGAATAGCACAAGTGGTACAAGTACAAAACTAGTTCACAAGTTCACAAACACAAAAAATCATAGTTATTATTCCCCATTGAGGTTGATATAAACTGCCAGGGGAATATTAAGTTAATGCTGACATTTGTTAAAATGCAGAGCCCTTCCTACATTTTACATATGTGACAGAACGGTACAGCACACTACACATGTTACACTTTGTTTCGGAGCCACAGTTCCTTGTGCACAGATGCTTGTTCAGTCATTGGCTCATTTCATCTCTAGAAAGCCTGCATTTACTGTACTCTGACACATTGTTCAACTGCAGCTAATTCCAGCTAACTAAAAAGACATTTTGAGAAGATATTAAAATGCAGTGATCTAACACAAATGAGGGTTGTTTAATCTCTGCAGTTTTGAGGGTCATGTTTTTTGTCATACATATTTACAAAAAAAGAGCTATTTATATGTATTTTTGTGATGTTTTGATGAATTTGGTTGTATTTGTTCTTGAGTAAAACGCCATTTTTATGTGCTTTGAGTGTAGAACATATTTACAAATTGCACTGTTGCTCCATGAAAATGTAGGGGAAATTTCTGAAAATTATTTTAGAAAGACTAAGGTAAATATGCATGTGTTGTGAATGTTGCATAAAGAGAGTGATGACTGATGGATGGACTGCCATGTGAAACTTTTGACATTTTTTTGTTTTATTTTGTTTTGTCCTTAAAATGCTTCATCTCCTGCTCCCTGTGAATGTAACAGCAGGTGACTGTTAAGGGATGTTAAGGCTGCCAAAGCTTATTCCCCATTGATTCCAGGAGCAACTATGTTCAGAGCCCTCATTTTTTTGTCCCCCACTTCCCTCTCTGTCCCCTCCAGCTGTGGACTGCTGTTTCATCCTCTTTAGCGTTGGGGAAGAAAACAGGGAAAATGTGTGCGATCTCTCAATATGCCATCGGCTGTTTTCAGATTCTGGGGACCAAGGGTATTTCCCAAAAAAATCCTCACTAGTTCACCCTAGTCTTATTATTTTACATTACATATATTGGTAGGATATCCCTCCCAGGACTTTAAGCCCTTGAAAGTGTTTCATTGGACAAAACAAGCACGCATTTTCAGATATCTTTCTGATTCATGGTCAATCAAACCAAACCCTTTCCCCTCTGTTTAGTTTTTTCAGAAAACGATCTTAATTGTTCTTTGATTAATGTGTTAATTATTAAACCTTGACACTATTCTCAGTAATAGTGCCAATAACACTGACATGTAAAGGTTCAGTCTAGCTGATAACCTTGAAACAATGAACTGTGAAGTACCTAGTCCGCAGGTCAAAGCGTGCGCTAATCTTGTTCATTTTTTCTCTAAATTCTGGGAGAGGGCTTTAATTAACGCCGTAAATGTGTGTAATAGGGGCGGTGGTTTCCTAAATCCAGCTCCATCGCAGGGCCGTCGGGGGCCGGGCACACCCTGCCCCCTCTCCGCGGCCCGCCTCCCGGGCTGCAGGCGGGGATAAATGGGCCGCTAAACGGATAAACGGCCGCGCCGCGGGCGCTTCAATCGCGCTGGGATGGAGGAACGACCCGGGGCAAATGTATTAGACACGGCGCTGCGGTGGCGGCGTTCGGCCCGCTGAGCGAGGAGCGATCCGCGGGGCCCCGCGTGGGCCTCCCCGCGCCCCAAGCAACCCTCCCCCCTTCCCCACCTCTACCACCCCCCCACCCTCACCCTGACTGTGACCTCAGACCCAAGGCCCGGCGCTGGGCGCATCCCCTAATGCTGCGCAGCCCAATCAAAGCAGCCTGCAGTGTCAGCCTCGTAACACCGCTCTACCCAGGAATTCTTCCATCTAGCGCTCAGTGTCTCTGTGGCAGCTGCAGCGGGTTGCAGTGCATATGAGTACAGGCTCATATCCTGAAGGCCCTGGGTTCCATCTCCTAATACGAATCACTGCATGTGAATCATGGCCAGCTGTATTAGTGGACATTGGATAACTTACATAAATACTCCTGGATGAGTAGGTCAACTTGGCATAAATGCAACAGATTTAGCTGAAATCATCTGTTTATTTATTTTTTTGTGCAAGGGATTGAGGACAAAGATATTTGGACAAGTAATATGCCCTTCGTTAAGAGATGCAATGGACAGACGGTGAATGTGGACGCAACGCCACCAAGCTGCTCCTTGCTCTTCGCCTCAGCTCCACTTGCATCGCATGATCTCCACGCATCGTTCTTTACAAATGAGCAGAGCTTTTTCGCTCACCCCTCCCCCAAACCCCCCGCCCCACCCTTCTTTGTCAGCAAAAAAGAAAGAGGGAGCGGATTTGAGCGGCGGTAGCCATCAGATAAACATCATCTCCACTGAGCACTGCCTAATGGCTTCCTCCTCATTCGGCTTCTTGAGGACATTTCATTAAAGAGAGAGAATAGATGAGGGGGGGGGAGGTGGGGAGAGAGGTCGATTCAAACATGCCCCACACCCCCTTTACCCTCCTCCTCTGTCTCTGGAGGAGCTTTTCTCCTCTTGTTCTTTCTCCTTTTCAGTTTGTTTCCTTCTTTCTTTATGCTTTCTTTTCTCTCTCCCTCCCCTCAGTCCCCCTGTCTCTCACCTCCCCCAAACTGACTGTCCCCAGCCCGCTCTCCAGTCTACTGATGTTCCTGTATGGGCCTTGGGGAGGGAGACGACAGAGAAGGGGGCCGCTGAGGTCTATGCAGTTGACTGTTATTGTGTCAAAACAGGCAAATGAGCAACTGGGGACTATGTCTGGTGCAGCCTTTGTGGTACTGTTTGTTTAGACACACTCTCAGCGGGCTGTGCCGCACTGTGTGTGTGTGTGTGTGTGTGTGTGCGCGTGTGTGCTTATTTGTTTAGTTATTTTCTGAGCACATTCTCTCACTTCCTGTATTTATATGCTACACATACATCTGTCTGTATATACATATATACCTATATATAGATTCAATTTTTTTCATTTTATTTGTTTTTTGTCCTTTCTTCAGGCCTGTCCAGACATCTGGAGACAGTATCACCTCACAGTAAGTGTTACATTTTCTGTCTCAACCTCTCCTGGGATACAAAAGCTTATGTTCCAAAAAGATTATGTTCCAAGTCCAGGTGTGTTAAGCAACCGCCCCCCACCCCCTGGCCGCCCAGTGTAGCCACAAAGTTTTACTTCTGCAGTGTGTTTTGTTTGATCTGAATTTTTGAATTTGTCATATATTTGCATGGACAGATGACATATATGACTATAATTTTTGCAGGCTTGAGTACCAGTTTGGCAGCTGTGTCATGTATAGAAACTAAATAGAAACTAGTGAAGTTTGTTTGTTCTGAAACTTAGTTGTACCCTTCTTGAGAGGAAATGACATCACAGAACTTGTCAGAACAGGCCCACCTAACAGGGAGCAGTTGGCTTGTTTGTCTTGTTTGAGTCATCTTGGAAATACTGACCTAGCTTGCTAGCATCAGCACAGCCATGCAAAGATTAAGAAAGACTTGTATCCAAATTGTTCACTGAAATACCATGCATGGTTTTTCTGGCTTTTTAACAAATTTGCCTTTAGTTTTTTTTAAGTGTATGCAAGTGTATGCCTTGTATATGTGTGAATACATTTTTTCATTTAATAGTTAATTGCAGGGAACATGTTTTACCCACAGATCAATTACATGACTGCAATAAATACAGCATTGCAATAAAAGTTTTAAGTTAATTATCTTTACAAGCATATCTGAAAGCAGTGTGGCATAGCCGTTTTAAGTTTCTCTTGCATGTGGTCATTGGGAGCTTATTGACTAACTTTACAGTTACATTACAGCAATGAGTGTATACATTCAGTTAGTGTATAATGCTGAGATCATTTTTTACAGAGGGAAATGCATGTGGCAGAAGTAGAGCTTTCCCATGCTGACAGTGGAATGCCCAGGTGCATCATGGGGAGGGTTTGTTGTGACACTGCAGTGTAAGAGTGCACAGGCCTTTTTCAGTGTCATAGTGAAGTGGGACTGACCTCAGAAATGGCTAGACCGCTTTGACCAAGGGACCGTAGTTCTATGTTTGTGCTGGGAATCATTGTATTTATAGCTGGGTGGAAATTCTCTTGTGCAGGGATCATACATTGGTATGGCACTGATCATTACAGTGCATTGCATTTTGTCATCCAACAGATTATGTTATCCACAGTGATATACCAGTAAGTTACAGAGTGCATCTGACAAAGGGGAAGGGTTAGTTAAATATTAATGTATATTTATGCATATATTACTAAACTGTCTGGCACAGTGACCATGATAGAATGATTCATCTTATTTATGACGGTAACTACATTATATTTATAGATGAATATTAAAATTGTATTCCACAGTATACAGTATGCATAAAAATGCATTTTGCATACTCCAGTTAAAATGTACACATATATACATGAAAATATATGGCAAGTTTTTCCGGTGTATTGTGGATTTCATGTTTGCACATGTCAGTGCTGGTGTGTCCGTGTCTGGGAGAGGCATGAACACACCTCTGCTCTCAGAGATGGCCGAAATGTATCAGCAGTGGGGAGGCGACGCAATCACTTAGCCCGCTAACTAACTAAATTAATGAGGAAAATTCCTGGAGTCAATCTCTTTAAAAAACAAATAAAAAATTAGAGGCAGCCATTAATAAATGTGGCGGTGGGGGTTAGAGGGGGGTTTGAGGGGGCGCCAAATGGCAAGCAGCTCCTTGGGTGGGTTCGGTGCGGAGGCCTTTTTTTAGTTATTAATTTTTTTGCGAAGTTGCTGCCCCGCGCGCTCCACGCCAGCTCTGACTGGGAGCTCATTTGCATTATTAGTTGGGATTTAATTTGCCGGAGAAATGGCTACCTGCCTCCCAGCAGCTCCCCCTTTGTCTCGCGCGCTAATAAACCGAGGCCTCCGACAGCGCGGCGACGCTTCCAGCAGCAGGTTATTTGTGACACTCTGCCAAGGAGATTAGTTCCCCCGAACCTCGCCTCCCTGCTCCCACAAAGCCTGCTTTAATAAACAGGGTATCAGGCTGGGTAGCGTCCTCCCAGCTTCCCCTCGCTCGCCCGCCTGCGCCCGCCCCGCCCCGCCCGCTCTCCATCTCTCTCCCTCTCTCTCTCTGTCTCTCCCTCTCTCGCTCTCTCTCTCCCTCTCTCCCTCTCTCTCTCCTCTCTCTCTTTCTCTCTCTGTCTCTCTCTCCCTCTCCTTCTCCCTCTCTCTCTCCTCTCTCTGTCTCTCTCTCTCTGTCCCTCTCTCTCTCTCTCCCTCTCTCTCTCTCTCTCTCTCTCTCTCTCTCTCTCTCTCTCTCTCTCCCCCTCTCCTTCTCCTCTCTCTCTCCTCTCTCTCTCTCTCTCTCTCTCTCTCTCTCTCTCTCTCTCTCGGTGCTGGCGGTGCAGGCTCCACGCCGCCTGTGTTAAAATTGACCAGCCAAGCAGAAAAACACTGACACAGATCCCCTCAATGAGCACGCCGGCCGACGGGGTTTTGTTTAGCGACGCCCGAGACCGACCGCAGGGCCGTGTGTCTGCTTTGCTGTTTGTGAGCGTCTGCACGTGTGTGTGTGTGTGTGTGTGTGTGTGTGTGTGTGTGTGTGTGTTTGGACTCCTGTTTTTGTTTTATTGTTAAAGTGCATTTTTGTGTTTGTGTGTATGTGCACAGAGTTTGTGTACAGACTGTGCTATAATTTGTGAGTGCATGTTTGTGTATGTGAGCGTGTGTCTATGTGTGTGTAAGTTAATGGGTGTGCATGTTAGTATGTGTGAGCCTGTGTGCACAGATGTCTCCGCTGTGTGTGTCTGTGTTGTGTGTGTGTGTGTGTGTGTGCGCGCGCGCATATGTGTGCACAGATGCCTCTGCTTGTTTGTGTGTATGTATGTACATGTATGTGTGTGTGTGCACATGTCTGCTTGTGTGTGTGTATGTGTGTGTATGTGTCTGTGTGTGCAAATCTCTCTGCACGTGTGTGTGTGTGTGTGCACATTCAGGTCGATGCTCCACATCCAGAGTGGCACCTCACATACACCCGCGCCGTAATCTGCACCGTAAGTCTGCACGCATGCCTATCCGCAAGCGTGCCAGCGTTTGCGCTCCAGAGTTTGCGCCCCCCGCCCCTGCACGCCGGCGGCCCGTCTGCGGAGGGAGAGTGGAAAACGGGTAATTGGTGAAATCAATAAGCGGTTTGTCCCCCCAGGCGCAGGCCCGCGGAGGCGTGGAGGTGTGTGACAGTTCCGCGGGGCGGCTGTCAGAGGTGCGGGAAAGCCAACATCTGCAGCGATAACTAGCATATTCCCGCGTTCTCTCTTTTTTTTTTCCTCCTTGTTCTTCTTTTTTCTCCCTGTCGAAATATAGACCTCAGCTAAAGAGAAAAGAGCGGGTTGTTTGTCAATTAAAAGACGTGATAAAGCATGAAACGGCCTGCCAGCGGAGCCGGCACCGCCGCGCTGTCTGTCACTCGCGCTCTTTTGAGATTAATTAGCGCTGCTGTCTAATGAAAAGGCAAGATTGTTAGCGGAGAAGCGCGGAGGGTGCAGCGGCTGGCTCCGAACGGAGGCAGGCTGGCGAAACTCCGCACCGGCCGGTCTGTCCGTCAAAGGGGTCGTTCGAAAGCCGCCGTTTAAGCGTCTTTGCGGTCACGCTCTCTGTCATGGTGAGGGGACAGTCCTGAATTCAGAGGGTTAAAGGGTACGGATGTCAGAGTGGTTCGGCTCGGGAGGTCTCTCCTCCTTCCTGTCTCAGTGCCTCCTGTGGGAAGCTTAATGATCCCTCTGCCAGTACCATCAGGATGGTGTGTCACTCCTGTGACATATTGTTGTGTTTTTGCTTAGAACATGCCTTTATTCCAGATGATTTACTTAGATTAGTTTATATGTTATCCATTTTTTATAGTTCTGGTTAAGTACCTTGCTCAAGAATACAGTGGCAGTCTCTGGAATCAAACCTGCAACCTTTTCTGTACAATTTCTATGTCTCACTGCAAGCTGTCCCCAACAGTCCTACCCCTAACCCTAACCCTAATCCTGACCCTTACCCTTACCCCTACCCTTCTGTATATGTTATCCATTTTATGGTGAAGCACCTTGCTTAAGGAGACAATGGCAGTCTCCCACTGTGGAATCAAACCTGCAACCTTTTGTGTACAACTGCTATGCCTCACTAAAGGCTGTCCTCACCCTCACCAGTCACTCCTGTGTTATGGAGTCATTCCTGGGTAGCTGAATGTATTCCACGATAATGACTTCCCTGTGGTTAGTCAGTTTTTTTGGCCTACCAGATCGAGCATTTACACATCTGATCTCTTTTCCAGTCTTTGTTTTCCTAATCCTAGCCCCTCTCCTTACCCTCTCCACCACGTGCCTGTTCACTACTGAGATTCAGCTCCTTTCTCCTCTCGGCGTTCCTCTCCATCCCTGCTCTGCCCTCTTTTTCTCGTCTCCCCCCTTTTTCTTCTCCCCTTTCCTCTCCACTCGTGTCTCTATTCCTCTCTTCTTCTTCTTGTTGCTCTTCTCTCCTCCTCTGTCCCCTTCTTTTTTCCCTTCTTTCTCCTCTCCTCCCCTTTCCCCTCTCCCCTCTTCAGTCCTCCATCCCTCCCTCACACAGCTCAGTGTGTAGAAACCAGAGTTATTTGGTCTATTTGTGCATGTTGCTGTTTGGTGTTGGAAGAGGAAAGGACTGAATTATTCGAACGTTGTCTGAGCACTATGAGGCACGACTCTCTCAGAGCATCCTAAATTGCATCCACAGTGTAAAAACCTGGAGAGGATTCACCACAAATTACAAAAGAAAGAAAACCTGTTTCTCCAACAGTGAAAGTTGCATTCTTTCTGTTTAAAACCAGAATTGTGCCTCATATCATCTTTTAGAAAAAAAAGCTCTAATCTGCTGTCACAACCACCGAAGGCCCCACCCTTCTTCTCCTGGCCCCACCCATTCCCGGGATTCATCACAGGCATGTTGTTCCATGCTTTTGTCCCATGTGAGTCTGTGCTGTAGAAATGAGCTTTCCAGCCCCTGCGGAATGGTGGAAGGGGTGTGTGGAATGGTGGGATGTGCATGGTAGAGTGTTTGGGGTGGAGAGAATGCTTGGTGTGTGTAGAATTTAGAGGGTGTTTGGGATGTACAGGATGCAAAAGTTGTTTTGGGTGTACAGGGCGCAGAGGGTGATTCGGGTGCGCACGTGTAGAGCGTGTCTGGGCAGGGCAGAATGCCGAGAGTGTGCAGGGAGCAGACGGCCTTCGGGGAGAAGTCGTGCTCAGCTGAGGCTGAATACTGGCTCCTCCAGAGAGGCGTTTGCGTTTCCCTCTGCTTCTCTGTGGTGCAGTACCTCTTCCAGCTGGAATGCAAAAGAGTCTCAGTGGCCTTTTCTGAGTTTGTGTTTGTGTGTGTGTGTGTGTGTGTGTGTGTGTGTGTGTGTGTGTGTGTGTGTGTGTGTGTGTGTGCGTGCATGCACTTGTGTATGTGTGTGTTTGCACGCATGTGTGTGTGTGCGCATGCGTATGTGCATGTTTGTTTGTGTGTGTGCGTGCGTGCGTGAGTGTGTGTGTGTGTGTGTGTGTGTGTGTGTGTGTGTGTGTGCGTGTTTGAAATCGTTTTTTTTTTTTTTTTTTTTATAAGATGACAGGGTTAATGACATGCGAGTGTTAATAGAATGCAGTAGTTTGTGGCAGCTGTTGAAGGATACAGATGCCAGTCTCGAGCCTGCTCATCTCCCCAGGTATGAGGGGGCACTGGAACGTGACCTGGGTTCAATCTAGCCACTTAGGTGCTGTAATCGTTAACAGAAGGGACATTGCTGAAGGACAAAGGTTTGTGCGTCTTGAAAAACAACGAATGGATTCCCGTTTCACTGCAGAAAACACTTAAGAAGCTACCATTCTTACACACCAAGCTTTCTTTCCCAATGTGAGATTCTCATGTTTTTACTCAATTAAATGTAGAGAGGTCCTGTATGTGTGCGCGTGTGTGTGTGTGTGTGTATGTGTGTGTGTGTGTGTGGTAGAGAGAGAGAGCTCAGACAGTAGTGAGGATGCACATTCATCTAGGAATTTGAAGTGTGTAACCTTAAAAACGGATTCAACAGTGTTTGTCTGATCCATTAAAAAATAAAACCGTAACTTCAATGTAAATTGAATATCTTTATCCTCATCTCTGCTGCTTTGTAACATTGCTATTAGTTTGGAAAAGTTATGATTTGTTTGAATAACTGATAAAATTAGGCCTTTGAAATACTTTCATGGTTCACTAACATACTTCAGACTAACAGTCATAAAAAGCCCAGAATGCATTGCTCCACCTTTTCTTCTGGTTGTAGAACAAAGAAAATTACATTGCAAATTTTATTGTTGTAATTTTCAATAGCTTTTTTGATCACTTAAATGCATAAACGAAGAATCCAGACATCATTCACTCCAAGCTTTAGATGAAGTCTAGTCCTCATATGTTAGCAATGAAGCTAGTTTCTATCTTACTGTGTGGAATTATAAATTATATCCACTCTAGCAGTGTGCTATCTTGTGTGTAGCAGTATGTTTTGGGGGCTTGAGGCAAGTAGATGCAAAAGTGTGCTATCTTGTAGGCAAGTAGATGCAAAAGGAGATATAATTTCAATAATAATAATAATAATAATAATAATAATAATAATAATAATAATAATAACGCTGTGCAGTATTCATTTTGGAGAAAATTTCCATCAAAATTATGGGTGAAAAATAAATACAGATTTATGCTGTTAACACGCATATACATACATACAAGAAAGGTGATGAACAAAAGATGCAACACAGCATGAGAACATCAAACTTTTTTTTTTTTTTTAAATTTCCAACAGATTCCAATTTAAAAATTTGCCAAGCTACAGTCTGTAGCTGGTGGATGCTAACCGTACCAGAATATCACTCACAAAAATGTTTTTCAGCTGGCCACATCTGACTTCAGCAACATAACTAACATGTAACATAACATAACATGTAACTAACAATTAGTTTATCTTCAGGTGCCCCCCAAAAGAGTCAGGTATAAATCTGTTTTTATGAACCTTTTTTTAGTCACATCTGAATAGTTAATCATCATTAAATTTTAGCGTGCAAGCTGCTGACCTGCACAAATGTAAAACTGATGTTGTGTCTGTAAAATGGTCCGTTCTGCTATTTTTAATCCGTTCTGCATAGAGAAAGCCCACCCACTCTCAGGGGATTGCCTGAGAAACTGGTAGGGCAGCGCAGGAAAAGTTGACATTTTTGAATCCTTGCCGGACTGGCATTTTGCCATAGTCGTTTACAGCAGACGTCTCCTCTACTCCACTTTAAAGTCTCATTGGAAGTCATTGTTTCCATTGTGTTTTGCTAATTAGGAAAAGAAGGGATGTGTCACACACTGACATCAGGGCGCAGAAATGTTGCACAGGGAAATGGAGATAGCGGGTCATTGATTTTCAGTGTGTGTGAGAAACGTCAAACTCAGTCATTGATTTTTTAGCAAATTTGCCTTTCAACGTTTATTATAAAACCATCCCTTATGTAGTATGATTATTTGTTTTGTAAAATGAAAGGCCTGTGAGTGTCTTGTTAATTTTGCCATATCAGTCTCACTGACCTCAGATATTCACTACTAAAATCACATTTGTGAACAGTTCACTGTAAGGCAGAACACAGGCATAGGTGTGAAAGTAAAAGCAATTAGCGATGACTCATCTGCATGTCTTGTGTTTCAGTACGACAGGAACAGGTTTATAGGGGCCTCCTGAAAGGCATGATGGGATTTCCATCACTTGCAAAGGAGCACTTTCTTCACCAGTCACGTCAACATTACTTCTTTAATGAGAAGCAACAAAGCGAACGTTCTTCGCTTTTATCACATTTGTAGGTAACTTTGGTAACACGCTGGACTGGAGTGTATGTCCACTGTGGCAACCATGCTAACAGCCATACTTTTCTCACTTGTAAGTGTTGCTTTCTGAGTAACTGGATTTTTTTTTCTTCGTACGTGACTTAACAGGACGATACAGAGTGAAAGTGAGATGCTGGTGACCTCTCAGGACTCGTGTGTATTCCTCAGAGAGTCATCTCGAGCCAGAACTAATGAGAAATCGGCTATAGACTGCGAGCAACCGCTGAACAGGAAGCCAGGCGTCTGAAATACGTGTGGCACACACTATCGCTCAGGCCGGTGCTTCTTTGCAAGGTTCGCATCATTAAATATTCAATTTCATTCTATTCTTTAGCTTCGGATCATTATTATTTAAACACTGAAAGAGTGGTACAAGGCCGCATATGCACAGAGACAGTACACATACATCGTCTCCACTGGTCTGGTTCAGCTATACCTCAACAGCGCATAGAAACAGAGACAGCGCACTTACAGCATTGTTTCTGCAGGCCTGGCTCTGGCATACCTGAGCAGTGCTGTAACAGCAGGGGATGCTTCAGCACATCAGCTGTCACTGACCCAGGAAATATGCCCGCCTTTAGAGGTTAACTGTCCAATGCGCTGGTGCTACACAATGGCCACGTCTCATTGGCCGTCATAAAAACATGTCGACGGAGGACGAAAGAATGGAACTATGTGTGTTTTATATGACAGTCGTGTTATTATTCATGTTGCCTTACGTGTTGCTGACTGAAACCTTGCTTTGATTTCACATTATCACGTTATCGCTTCATGTGTCTCTCTGTGGATTCACATGACGATACCTCCTTGTATTCATAAATGATTGTAAGATTATTATTTTTAGACGATAAGTTTCTAATTGAATTTTCATAATTTTAGAGGTATGAAACACAATTGGTATCATGGTAGTATTATAAAATGTTTGGTGATTTTAAATGGATGATGATTGTAATGCTGATTGCAGTGAGTGAATCATAACTAACTCACTGATAAAGGTTAGGTAGTTATGGAGCTTGCTATTGTAATTATATTAACACGCCAGTGAAAAGTGTGATGAGAGTTATTGCGTGTATGCAATCAGGCTAAGATCTAAATCCAAGTATTAGCATAGCCTACATTAAGGGTGTGCCATTGTTTGTAGCTTGTAAATTTAAATAGAGGAATACATTACAAAGCACACAAAACATATTATATCATTAACAGTGATGAACAGAAGAGGCTTTCCCTTTGTACATGACGTTAAAGTGAATATGTTATTTGTCTTCATACCATACAAGCGTATCAGGATGGAAATGGGAATAGAACAGGAAATAAGTGTTCATTTATATTACTAACCTTATTAGAATAAAGAAAAAAGGCAACACTGTGTGAAGGAAAGGCAGAAGTCATTTATTCATTCATAAACACAACATTTCGGCTGCCACACTTAGCAGCCCTCATCAGATCTGGGAACAAGTCTCGTTTAAGAAATTTTTATTCCTGCTGTAATTTCCCTCTGTTGAAATTTGTATTCCTGCTCCTGCCTTTTTCAAGCCTATTTCAGTCCAGCAGGATTTTGTCAGAGCCAGGCCTACCTGGCTGACTGTACCTATACAGACTTGCACTCAGTACAGTAAGTGGACACAGGCTTGACAGACGGGCCGGCTGGGGAGAAAATGGAGTCAGAAAAAAGGCTTTACATTAATTCACAGCCTCTGCAAAAGAATCGCTACCGAATGGCGTAACAGCACCGTGGTTTTTAGCCTTTCCGTGAAGAAGGACTTCTCAAATTTCGACTGGTGTTCTGGCCATTTGTCACCATGTTACCATTCGGGCTGCCCACGAGACTGCACAGCCTTTTAACGATGAAGGTTAGGGGTCTAAATAACCTACTCTGACACCCGTCAAGCGCTTGCAACCGAAAAAGCCAACGAAAAAAAAGACTGAAAAATTAGGTCATTGTGATGCACAGACTGTGTTGTGGTTTTGAGGGAAAAATATGTGTAGTCCCTGCCTGTTTTCATTTTATTTTCCTCTAGAAACATCCCATATTTAAAAAAAATAATAATAGTCTGCATTCAGAGCTGTATTCTTTGGTCTCCATCAATAAATGCATTTTTTTCTGGGCTCTATTTATGTGGCATGCTAAATTTATGTCTGTATCGATTTCCCTCACTTATCCTCATTGTTTACATGCTTTTTATTCATCCCTTTATTTATTCAGTATTGACGCTCCTTTTTAAAATGATCGGCTGCGTGCTCTTTTCAACAATACTAATAATACCGTAATGCAATGTTTATGAATGTAGGAAGGATGGATTGAAAGTGCATTAAGGAAAAAGAAAGGCAAATAGCGGACGTTCAGTTCTCCGTGGCGTCTCCATGATGACAGACAAAATGGAAACTATTATTTTATTGTATATCGTTAATAAAGCAGTGGACAGCGTCCTGGGGATTATTAGGAGGAAATAGAATGTCACCCGTGGGTGTGCCCTTCACCATTTTCTCTTTTTGTGACTGATTCGCATCAGGGTGAATTCCTGTGCCATTCCATACACTGTCCTCCTTAAATTCTGTCTTTGTGAGAACTAGAAAGAGGGAGAGACAGAGAGACAGAGTGGAGTAGGAGGACGTGTGGAATTATTACCTGTCAGTGTTTTTTTTTTTGGTGAGGAGGTGGCGAGAGACAGGGGGAAGTTTAATGACCTATGCCGTATACAGGAGGAATCCATTTGTTTAAAGATCATGTCTGCACAGACCGCGCTGTGCAAGCCTGCCAGAGTCGCCCTGGAGATCCAGGGCCACAGTGCCATCTACTGGTGCGAGGTGGTCCCTGCATCCTAGAGTGTAAACGGAGAGCCCAGCTCAAAGAGTGAGAGGGCATACCTGCCCCTGTGCTGCTGTTCAGTAGCTTTGTTTGGTGGCACGTTCTTAAATGCACTGCCTCCCCCTGTTTCTGGCGAGTAAACCTATTGATATAAAAGTGACAGCTAAAATAACTCTTCATTTTTACGCTTTATCTCCATTACAGAAAGTGAGTTGGAAATGTGTATTGAGTCAGTAGGTGGTACCGGCGGGCTGATCGTTTTGTTTTGCCTTTTCTTCCCTCCCTGGAGCCGTGCACATTCAGTGCGTCGGGGGAAGCCGCCAGGAGCAAGACGCTTTATTTTAAACTCTGTGGTCGCGCCGCGGGCGTGGCGGGTGTGCCCCGTGTTACATAAGCGCAAGGCCTCGCTACTGATGCTATCGGCCCCTCCGCGGCGGCGCCCGGGCCCGCGATCGAGGCGCAGATTATCACCGCGCCCGGCGTCCGCATCGGGCGTGTATCGATTCCCGCCGCAGGGGAGTGCCGGCGATATCGGCTCGTGCTTGTATCAGTGGAAGCCCTCAGATGGTGCTGCTGATACCAGCGTGTGTATCGATCGGAGCCCTGAGTCCGCGGCCTGCGCTGACAGGGTGGAGAGCGCTCTCTCTCCCTGCAGATAGAGCTGTTCTCTCCCTGCCTTCCCCCCCCCCCGGAGGCTGCCGTACCTCCTCACCGCACCCGAGCTCCACAGAGACATAAACGCCAGAATCCACCGCTGTCTGGCGCGTACTGAACTCTACTGTCCCCCTCTGTGCTGCTGTGTCCACCCCACTGTCCCTCCCATAACCCCTTGCCTGTGTTCCTTTACCCACGTAGCCCACTTTCCCTTCCATAACCTGCTGTTTGTACCTCTATTTCCTCCCCTTACCCCTCTTCCCTCCACAACTGTACCTTTCTCTTCCTCTCATAACCCCTCTTGTACCCCTATTACCTTCCTTAACCCAAAACTGTGCTCCACTCTCCTTCTCATAGTTTGGGGTACTCCTGTGCCCCCATGAACGCCTTATCTGGACCCCACTGGTCTTCCTGTTATTTCCACTCTGTGTCTCACTGACTGCTTGAGCTGCTCCTCACTTCACGTCTGTATAGCGAACATGCTGGCTGATCATATAACTTTGTGTTGGGACCCATTTCATTTCGACATTTACTGTATTGTAGCTCTCTGGTCCTCTACCGCAGTGTCCATTGGCAGTGTTTCACTGTGAATTTCACAACAGAGTGAATTTGACTGTTTAATCCGCCGGTCTTCACATTTCACTGTCCCTATTCTGCTAAAGTACAGAACAGATGAATACGTAAAGACTACAGTAAAATTCACACATTTCTGTGTTTTGTTATTTGTGCGTGCCGAATCGGCAACGGAATTATTTTAATCCTTTCTGTGTGATCGCCCCGTTCCTCCAGTCCTCCGTCGGCGTAGTGTTAGAGACTCCCTTTTTCGGAATCGCCCTGTTCGGCCGTCCCATTTCTCTCCTCTTCGCGTACTGGTGTGTGTGCTACCCGGCTCCTCTCAAACAGGAAATCCATTTTATTATTAAGACAAAGACCTAGTTTTGGCAGAATAGCTCTTCTGCATGTATTTTCATGAGAAAACTGAGATGGCGCAGCATTCCTGGTTCAGCAATATTCATATTTCTCCACCGGCTATTTTAAATGATTACATTTTTGGACTTGGTGTAAGTACTGGGTATATACTGTGTATACTGTGTATAAAATAGTATACTATATAATGCACCTGAGCATCAGTTGAAGACCCTTTTTAATCAGGGGCTGAATAGTATAAAATGAATTACTGTTTGAAACAAAAATATGTATTTTTATTTTAAAAACAAAATTAGCATAGAATTAAGGTGTGTTTTTATGAAGCAGTGAAATTGTTCACAAACTTGTGCTATTTTGTATGCAATTTAGATTTTTTTTTTTGTTTTGAAATATTTTGAAGTAATTTCATTGTGAATATTCATACTGATGTCTAGCCTTACACCAAAAATAGACATCAGTATTGTATTTCTTCTTACTTAAATTTAAACAGATGACGGCAGTGAAATATCTCAATCGACTGGTGTAGACATCGCTGTATGTGGTATTGTCCAGAATCTGCTTTCAAACAGCGGGAAATGACTAACACATAGACAATACAGTACAGCACACTTTTACAGGTTTATGAGGAAATGAGCAGGTTTTAACATTTTAATCATTACTACTTCTTCTAATATTTTATTATTGTTGTTGTTATTGTATTTTGTGTACATTATCTGTTAATTTTGTGTTGTAGAGATATATAAATATATCTATATATAATAACCACTTTGTTTGAAATTGTACATTATTATGAACATGAAAGCATTTTTTAAATTGTGTATAAGCCATTTATGCATTGGAATAAAATAGTCGAAATTGATTTCCACATTCATTCACTGAATACACTAAAATTAAAAGTAATTGTATAATAGCAATAAATAATCTCAATACAATTACATGTCCAAATCGCATGTGTGAATGGATGTATAGTATGAATGCATTTGCTCTGTTGTCTGTCTAACTACTGAATATTAAAATGTTCATTGTATAGTTATGAGTCAATGCAGATGGATTTGTACTTCTCAAACACGTTGAAAGAAAGCAAATGTTTATGTCCTTGTTTTAGTCCTCATAGATACAGCATTTAAGTTTTAATAATCATATGATTCTTCTGGCCGAATCGGAAGGACATTCGTTTATGGAATATTCGTTAGCCATGGGAGGGCTGTTAAGGTCCACTGGACACATTGGAAGATTTTAGTGGAACACTGAACTGCAGTTTTAGAGCTGGGCGTTAGCTCCCCTTCCTGTCGTCTTGTTGTCCTATTGAGGGATTTCTGAAAAAAAAGACCCTGCCTTCGTTTTATGGTCACTCGCCCAGCTCCAAGGAAACCATCAGAATTTGTTTCGCTTTTAGTTATTTATTGATAGTATCTCCATGTATCAATCTTTATTTTTCCCTGGTATCGGTTTCATGTTGGTTTTTACCTTCATCTTATTCCCCACTCTGAATGTTTAATTCACATGAGCTTGTGCTGGAATATTTCATATCAAAGGTTACTACAGTTCACTCGCATGTGGACATGCATGGATAGCCAGACAATACGCTGCGCATTGTTCCTGACATTATTTATAATGCAAATATTATTTAGCTAGCTGTCTGTACTGTATCTGGAGAGGTTTACTGGAGTGGAATATTCCAGGATACAGATGGAGCGCACAGTCATTATCTATGACGGAGTCTCCTAAAAGGCTCGTGTTTGACTTAATGGAGAAGGGCTTTTG
>CM032891.1:10129650-10169650 GCA_019176425.1 Megalops atlanticus
CCGTGACAAAGGTGGCTCCCCGGCGCGCCGGGGCGCTGAATATGAATGCGCCCGCCATGGCGCCGAGCCACATGAAGCGCAAAATTATTAGGCATTTTAATGGACTGGTAATTGTCAGCTAATAGGCAGCGCGGAGAAGCAATTAAATAGGCTAATGCAGAGCTTTGATTGGTTTACGGCCCGGGCAGGAAGCGGAGGGATGCTGTGGCTCAGCGGCCAGAGCGTGCGCGCGCCCGCGCGTGTTCGTGTGTGTGTGCGTGCACGTGCCATTATGACAGCCCTCCCGTTTAACGGCAGCCCGCGTGTCAAGTCTGCCATGTCCGCGGCCAACCTGAAGACGCCTTACTGCGCACCAGAGCAGAACATGGGGCGGCAGTGTAGCGTAGTGGTTAAGGAGCAGGACTTGCAGTCAAAAGCTTGCCGGTTCGATCCCCCCGCTGGGACACTGCTGCTTGGGCAAGGTACTTAACCCACAATGTCCTTGTATATACTAATATCCAGCTGTTTAAATGGATAACATCGTAAAAGACTGTAACTGATGTAAGTCGCTCTGGATAAGAGTGTCTGCTAAATGCCTGTAATGGAACGTAAAGTAACCAAAAGATTGCCGTTTTGATTCCCTGCTGGGCCGCTGCTGCTGTACTCTTGGGCAAGGTACTCAACCCACAATTGCCTCAGTAAATATCCAGCTGTATAAATGGATAACATTGTAAATACCAGTAATTGATGTAAGTCACTCTGGATAAGAGCGTCTGCTAAATACCAATAACGTAATGTAATGTAACCTAACATGAACTGCGTCCGTGAACATTGACATTTATATTTACATTTAGGTCATTTGGCAGACGCTTTTATCCAAAGCGACTTACAAGTGAGGAACAGCAAGCAAGCTACAGTAATGTAGAAGACCTTAGCGTAAGCGTGAAGCCGCCATAAGTGCCACGCGTGTGCATGGGAATTCACAGGTAGAAATGAAGGCTGCGTTAATCACGCATACACACCGTGGCCCCGCTGCGCTGCTGATCTCCACCTCCCCGCCTGTTCCGCACCAGCAGTTCACGGTCTATTCGGAAGGAAATGGGGTCACGGCGGCGAATGCGTAAATCCATTAAAAATGGCATTATTTAACTGCCACTCTTCCTGTTGTTTCTCTGCGTCGTTCTTTTCACGGGCACGGTTATTATGTGTGCATGGTTCAGACTTCAGGTGTATTTATTTGTCAGGTGCAGAGGTTCAGTTACAAGATGAAAATGTTGGATGTACTGAGAACTTGTATAAATAGGCCCTCAAAGCCCATTGGTTCATTGTGTGATGTCCCATTGGTTTATTGTCAAATATGTACTAGCTCTCCTGGATGATTTCTGTGTTATTCCATACCACAGTTGCAAGTACTACCATGTTCTTTCCAATTACATTTATAGGTCCCCTTTCATGCTTTCTTGCGCTACAATGGCATATTTATGATAATGGAATATTTTTTCAGTCTATGGCATCATTGTGGGGATTGTTAAATATCTTGCTTGGTGAAAAGGTGTTGAATGAACAGGCTTGGAAAGCCCTCACTGCTGCATGACATGTCTACCCAGGAAATTCCCAAACACATCTACAGAGTGCCCACAATGCATTGCAGCAGATTCACAGTGTAATTGTATACTAAATTGACAGGTAGGGATTCTGTGTGATCTATTTGTTTCTGTGTTGGATCTAACAATATAATTTTTCCCCAATGGCACGTGTGTGTTTATTTGTGTTTATGGGGAGACACACATATCCTGGCATTTCCTGTGTCCTATGGGCATGAGAACATAGCACACGGCTAATCCGTTATCACTGGGAGGTGTGAAGAGAGGAGAGGGGCTAACCTCAAATCAGGACTCACCTCCTGCTCTTCACAGCCACCCCCCGCTCCCCCCCCCCTCATTCCCAGACACTGATCCAGAGACAGTGCTTTTGGGGGGGGGGGTTAGGGTGCAGGGAACAATGTCCCAGCGAAGATGATTTAACCTTTCAATTTAGAGGGCAGAAAGCCAGGCCGATTAATGAACTTTCTGATGGCCAGCGATAAGCCGATCTGCTCCTTTCTTCTCATCACAATGTGGGATTCCTCCTTCCCCCCTCTCCATACATTACTGAGATCTGAGCCCGGGGAGCAGAGGGCACAGATTAAAGCGGGGAAAGGAAGGAGACACAATGCCTGCAGTTTATCTCTCCCGCAAACTTGAGGAGGGGAAGAATTCAAATGAAACCAGCAAACGGAAGCACGCTGGCATTTACAGTATTGTTCCCCTCTCCTTCGAACAATGGTTCATTTTATTTTGTGCTCCTCTGCTGTGTTTTTCTACAACACGATGGCTGCCACAGCATGTCTGTTTTATTTTATTTATTTCTGTTATTTTTTAGTTTTTTCTTTTAACTGTATATATGTGTAGCTATTGTTTTGGATCCTTATGAAGTCAGGGCTAGCATATGTCATTGTGTGTGTGTGTGTGTGTGTTTACACGCACGCATTTTTTTTTTAGATTGTTTATGTGTGCAAAAGAGAGAAAGATGCTGTTCATGTGCACGTGTGTGTGCAATGCAATTTAGCGATAGCGCATAGAGGCACATTTCCGTGCATGTGGGAAGGCCATAGTTTGGGGAGGCCATGCTGAGATGCCCCTAAATTGACACGCATAAGTGGGTACACACACACACACACACAAACACACACGCCTCTACACACACACATACACTCACACAAGCACGCCCACGCTCACACACACGCACATGCATACACACACACCTCCCCGTCCCCTGTCCTAAGTTAAGAAGACGGATAGCGTTATCAGGGCGCAAGCAGACACACCAGGCATTTGGGCCTCTCCCTGCTTGGCCGGACAGGGTCGATAGCATTACAAGGTATTTGTGGCAGCGCTTCTTTGAGTCCCGCGAGCTGCCAGTTTCTCAGCTGCATTTGAATTACAAAGGAAGAAGAAGCTGGCATGAAAATTGAAAGGGTTTTATCGTCTGGTGTGAAGCCTTCGAGCTTTGCGCTTATACATACAGCCCATCTGCCCCTCTGTAAACACAGACAGGGAGGAAAGGACGGAGGGGCGGGGGGGAGTCTGGTCATCAAGACCCTGATAGAAGATGTAAGATTCGGCTCCTCCGTAATGCCTAAACGCCGGCCTGCGGTTTCCGCTTTTTCATTTCGGGGTCCCGGACCTGTGTGTTTTTACGCTGTCCGCCGAGAACCAAGGTTCCCAAGTGGCAACGTGTGAGACTGTGTTTTTGTGTGTGTGTGTGTGTGTGTGTGCTTGAGAGCATGTGCGCATGCGTATGTGGCGTGTGAGGTTGTGTGCATGACTCATGCAGTTCTGTGTGCACTCCTATTGGTCGGGGGTAGTGTTGCATTCTGCATCGTGACTCTGCCTTTTCACCTTTGCAGTGTCTGTTATTGCATGACTGGGTAGATCGAATGTTCTGAGAGTGTGGAAGAACAGATGAGCATCCACATTAAATTGGAAATCAAATATTTGATCACTGCTAAGGTTGGATATCCCCGCCTTTTGCCCAAGCACTAAAACTCCAGTTCTTTCTGCATTCATTCACGCGTTCAGGCAGGAAAATGAATAATATCAGTGCATTACTGTTTTTTTGCTGGGTTCTTAAACTCTCCTTTATGAATATTAAGGAGAATTATTTTTTTAAAAAAGCATTTTTCTTAATTTATGAGCATTAATAAACCCTTGAATACTGATGCCCGTAATCAATTAGAGATCTCATTGATGATTGAATTATTGGTTGAGTACTATAATAAAATATTTGGTCTCATCCTTACATGGAAGTGTCTCTTACTCCCTGAAGCCAGCATCAGATGGGTTTCTCTGAAAACAGTCATTAGTTTAGCTTACAGTAAATGCGATTTTAAAATTCCATGAATGAATCTATTCCTGGATAAAGTTTTAATGTTTGAATAAGAAATGGACACCATGGAAGCACTCAGCCGGGCTGAGCACACGGCCAGTGAAATGCAACACAATGCCTTTATGAGGCAGGTTTACGAAGGCATAACGCGTCTTCCAAAATGCTCGGCCAGAGCTTTATTTTCCAGTGAGTTTAAGTTTAAGAAGCTTGAAAGGCATTGTGTTGCGTTTCAAACTCCGTCATTCTGATGCCATTTCATGTGCACTCTGTCAGGACGTCTCAGAGCTTTGAAGAGGGTGGAAGTCACAAGGAGTCACACACCGATTCACGTGTTCACAGAGGCCTGGCTTTCAGGAACAGTGCTGAGAGAATGTCTGAATAAGGAGTGTTTATTAACAGGCCATTTCAGTACATTTTCATGTAACCAGTTTATGACTTCATGGTCATGTATTTGAATCATTGAAATTCTGTTAATTTCTTGTTTTGGGTGGGGGTGAGGGGAGGGGGTGGAACAGAGGCTGGTGCAGGGATTTGTTATTCTGGGATGGAATCTGTGGTAAGAGAATAATGCAACAGCCCTGGCTCGAGGATCGCATCCGGTTCAGGAGGGAAGATGGAACGTCGCCGCTGCGCCTCTAAAATCTGCCCTCCACTCTCCCACTTTCGGTGCCCCCTCGTCCCGTTTCAGCTTCACAGCCCCGTGGCCCCGCTAACATGCATGCTAACTCCCTGCGCTGCCATGCTAACGTGCTGCGTCCTGTCTGCGGAATCGTGGAAATTCACTTTAATGGTGTGTTCATTCATGCTAACAAAGCCAGACAACTCATCTGCATCTCGAAAAACTTTTCTTTTCACCTAGCAGATACTGTGATATGCTCAAGTCCTTGCATATTTGTAGTTGTATTTTACCATGTAGTATGCTGTAAAGACATTCAAGTGTAATTATAATATACAAAATAATACCCTGGATTTAGTTTGTGATATAATTCAAAAGTCAAGTTAGATAAGGGAACCTGCTAAATTACATTCATAAATTACAGGAATTTACACAGACCCTTTTTTGATGCACCTTCCACATGTCCTTGACAGTAGAACTATAGCTGACAGCTATAAAAATAGGAAGCGCATTGTGGCATTCGTTACAGATGAGCTTGTTTAACATTTAAATTAATATTGATTTGCTAATGTGTGAGATACTTCTGTGCAAATATTTTTCCACCGTTGCAAGTATTTATGAACTGCAAGGTGTGGGGGCTGTACAGTTTGCCGAAGTAGGTCACACGTGTTTCCTTATCACATACATTTTCTTATCGCGTGTGTTACGTCTTGTTTGCTGGCTTGCGTGCGGCCGTGTGTGCTGCAGAGTGTGACCTCCCGCACTGTGTACAGTAGCTTGTTTAAAGAGCGTCTGGAGGAGGCCCCCCGGGCGCCCTGTAATGTATGCATAGGCTGTCCAAAGAGCCCGCCCCCTTCCCCAAATCCCTCATTTACACAAAGGCTGTTTGCACACACTGATTGTAGTTTGTAACAGTTTGAGCTAATGTGGGCTTAAGGATTAGAGGCCTGTCGCCACCCAAGGTAATGTGCCGAGAGTGTGTGTGTGTGTGTGTGTGTGTGTGCACATGTGTGCATGTGTGTGTGTGTGTGTGTGTGTGTGTGTGTGTGTGCACATGTGTGCATGTGTGTGTGTGTGTGTGTGTGCGAGCGTGTGCATATGTTTATGTGTGGATGCGCATGTTTGTGTGTCTGTATGTATGCGTGTGAGTTTGTTTTTGTGAGCTCGTATGTATGTGTGTGCATACATGCATGCTCACAAAGTGTGTATGTTTTGAGTTTGTGTGTGTGAGAGAGAGAGAGAGAGTGTGTTTGTCTGTATGTTTGTGTGCGTGCACTTGTGTTTTTGTGAGATTGTGTATGTGCGTGTATGGTTCTCTGCATGCATGTGAGTGTACAGGTACATGTTTGTGTGTGTGTGTGTGTGTATGTGTGTGTGTGCGCATGTGTGGCGCGCCCGTGTGCGCGTGCACTGACGAACACGCCCATGCTCCTCAGGTCAGGCTCCGCCCCCAACTCCCACGCCACACTGCTCCCGGTGCTGCCGGTACCGCTCTGATTGGAGCACCTCGCTCCCCCAATCTCACGCATACTTAATATGTATTAGTTACCCCCACGCACCTTTGAGCATAAAAATATACAGGGTATTTAGATGAGCTGTTTACACCTCCGCGACCGCATGAATTTTCAGCAGGGCGGGAGCCTCAGACCCAGCCGCTGATAACGGGCTTGTTTTTGGGCTTTGCTGGATTTTTAATTTGACAGTAATGAGTTACCTGTCGGGGCGTGCCCTCTCTGGCGGCTGGCTCCCAGCAGCACCTGGAGGCTGGTGCAGAGACTGAAGATGGCCTAGCAAACACAGAGCAAGCAGCATGAGCCGCGACCCTCGGCCCGTATGCTCCGGGAGACTGCATGGACACACTTCACAGCGTCCGCCCCTTCGTAACCGTAACACATTAGTAAGAATGACATAACCACACTGAAAAGCAGTCCAAGGGGATTTCAGCAGCGGTCGACGTATGGTGACACAGCAAGTTACGTAAAAAATAAAAACTTTCCAGGAAAGGATCAGTTAAGCCCCTTTGTTAGCCTTTCTACAAGACCGCGTTCACTTATTAATGCTTTATTATGCAGTAATGTCATGCTTATAAGGCTGGTTTCAAGGGCGCAGTGTAAAGCGAATGAAGGGTTTCATGATCACGTGACACGCAGACAGGAGTCATCGCTGCGGTATCTGGGCTGCGAATGCCGGCGGTTAAAGAAAGTATCGCCCCGGACACCGGGGTATCCCCCAGGCGGCAAAGTGTTATTTCATTCCAGTTCCGTTTCTCATTAATAGTAATATTTTCTCGGGGTTGTGCTTTAATAAAGAGCAGCCTTAATCAGGAGCGGGGCTGTTGTGGCCCAGTGGAGTAGATAATCTGAGACGCCGATACAGGCCGCTCGTGTTGTGTTTGATTAAACATCCCCCGTAGAGCGGGAGTACGGTCTCACCGTGATATCAGCAGCGGGCCAGGATCACCGTCGCCGCCACGCTATCACACTGCTAATGAATGTGAGCCGGCGGAAATGTCACCAACGCGCAGGCACGCACACACAGGCACGCGTACACAAATACACACTATTTCATTTTTTTTTTTATTTTACCTTTATTTTACCAGGAAGTCCCACTGAGATCAAAACCTCTTTTACAAGAGAACCTGGCCAAGATAGCAGCTGTACAAACTCACAACGTATTAAAAATACAACATATACAACATAAAATACGACATATACAACATAATATACAAAAATCCACAACAAAAAAAACAGCTGTTTAAACTCGGGGCCTCTCAGGAAAAATGACCATGTCTCATTCACCACATTCTTTATGATGCCCTTAAATTTATCAATGGATATAAATATATATATGGATATAGATATGGATATGGACACACATACACACACACACGCACACACACACAAACACATGGCTCAGATGCTTAAACATATTTACATTACATGCATTTGGCAGACACTCTTGTCCAGAGCGACTTCCATCACAATAGAAACACGCATGCGCACGCAAGCACGGGCACACATACACAAATACACTCACACACACGCAGTCATTCACTTAAACATGAGTGTACGCACGTACACACATACGTAGCACAGATGTAGCCACACAAGCACACGTGCACACATACACATATACACATACACACGACGGACACACACATGTACATATACTCAGTCTCACATACACAAATGCACAGACAGAAACAGTGTCATACACATTCGAGTGAGATTAAAGCCTGTAAGTGTGGGTCTTATCTAGTAGCTGATCTTATTTTTTTAATAAGTTAACAAATAGGTAACAGAAAATAAAATATGGGATTGTCGAATAGACATACATTGTTTCTTTCACCTGAATACTTTTCTGAATTAGGGGAGAAAGATATACTAGACTTCTCATCAGGGTTTCATCGATTCTATGACTAAGAAAGCGTGCAGTACTACAGAATCAGATGGCGTTTCCGTTCTGTAGTACCCTGTGTGGTGCTTGGGATAAGTTGAGCCCTGCTCTGAAGATCACACTTTAGTGCTTAGACGTGAGCACCCGCCACACACCGCAATAGTGAACGATGCGGCAGACGCAGCCTGTCAGAGCTGACAGTCGGGAATAGAAAGGTTTCCTCTTTGTCGCGAGCGGATTGACTGCCAGGCGCTTATCAGACGCCCGTCTCGGTTTGTGTAGGTTCACTGACACCGCCAACCTTTCGGAAGAGAGATGCGATAGCGCTCTTCTTTATGCCCCGCAATTGGCAGATTTTCGGGATTGATTCCTCGCAAACATGCTTCCCGTTATCGTTGACATGCCATTGTGACGGCTGACTGTCTTTACGGAGCGTTCCAACAGGGTTCTCTGCAATTACAGTTTATACAATAGTCCTGCATCAAGCGGGCCCTTTGCCGCCATGCCACCCTTGTAACCTGCTTATTCCAGATGGGTGTATGTAGGTGGAGCTGGGCCTAGTTGGCACTTTGATAGAGACAGGGAAAACATAGTCAATGAGCCAGTAGGGGGCACTCTCCTCTCTGTGTCAGATAAAATCCAATGCCCCAGCACAGTGATGGGGATGTTACATTGCATTACATTGTTGTCATTTTGCAGATGCTGTTATCCAGAGCGACTTACGAAGGTTACAGTTTTACGCATTATCCATTTATACAGCTGGATATTTTACTGGGGCAATTTTTGGTCAAGTACCTTGCCCAAGGGTACAACGACAGAACTGCCAACCTTTCGGTTAACCTTTCGGGACACTGTACTGCAGGGGGAGGTGTCTTTCTGATGAGTCACTGTGGTTGTTAAAGATACCGTGGCAGGGGCGTTAACTCCAGTATTCTGGTCCTATTTCCACTCTATGTTTAGTCACCTGACCATCCCCTAACAGTTCATTGGCCTCATGTCTCCTATCCACAAGCTGCTAGCGGCTCTAAAATCTACCTGTAGAAAACACAACATACCACAACACAAACAGCACAAGGAATGTTTCACTTTGTGCACTGTGTTGTACAAATGGGAGCATGTTTGATTTTACAGAATTTTATGGTCAGATCCCTTAATGGTTAGAACTGGAATTAGAAATAGGGAGGGTGGCATTTAGACAGCAGCCATGGTGATCATTCTTTGTGCCACTTAGTGCACCGGAATTCATCAGATATAATGGGTTTCTATATTGTGTCATCGCTCTCTCCAAAGAGCACGGAAGCATTTCACCGCCTGGCTGTAGTTAACTCTGAGTGAGAGTCACACTGCACTGATTAAGAGTGGCATGCAAGATAAGAGATAGGATTCCATTACTGAGCAGTTTAACACCGGCTTAGTGAGCTAGCCTATCCTAGAAAGATGCAGTAGTTAATACTGGGTGATTGCAATGCATATGAAACCCATCACAGAAAATGAGCCAGCTCTGCATTAAAGATAGATAATTCTGGGCAAGAGTTAACTAGCCCTTAGCCCACTAAATGTGAATTACCAGTGGGTGAGAATGAAATATTACATCAGTAAGTAATTTTTAATACTGAGTGAGGGTGAAGTATCCCATTAGTAAGCATAATTTAACACCAGGTGAGACTGAAGTATCCCATGAGCCATGGATTGTTAACACCAGCTGAGAGTGAAGCATTTTATCCATAAATATTACTTATCGCTGACTGAGGCTGAAGTAACCCATTGGTAGCGAATACTTAACACTGGACAAGAGTGGAGTGCCCCATCAGTAATCGTTATTTAACACCGGGTGGGAGTGAGGTGGATAGTCTGTCCCTGAGAGAGCACCAGGAGGCTGTGAGAGCCGGCGTGGAGTGTGTGCGAACGGGGTTCGCCGTGACGCGGGGAGCGTGACCTGCTGACCTGTGTGTAACCGAACGCCGCGTTCCTCCCTTTATCCGTGTCCCTCGTGTCCCCCCCCTCCCTGCAGACGCGAGTCACCCCGGCGAGCCTGCGGAGTCACGATAGCGGCGACTGAACCCTGCACACTGTGGCCGTGCCTGCTTCACACAGTCGCATGTCTGCCCGGTCTTACTAACAGCAACACAGCATAGCATAACATAGACATTGTGCTAAAAACCTCTATTGCGTTGTAGTGATGACAGTCAATAGTGCAGTTAATGACGTACGGTATTGTGCGGAACAATTGTGAACAATGATTCAGAAATAGCTTACTTGTTAGTTCTGCATGCAATAAATCAACAGTCATTGTACATAATGTAGTGTCTATCTGTAATCCAGTTGTCGTGGAAGGCTAAATTTTAGTACCCTGTGTCACTGTCGCCCAACAGCATATATAGTGATGTAATATGTACTGTTTATTACATCACTACATATGTACTGTTGGATCGTGTGTCTCTCCTAATGCAGAGTTTACCTATAAGAGCCCCCCCTACACCTTGTAATCCTTCTACATTCAATGCAAATACAAGTTGAACTTGACTCCTTGTAGTGGGGGTTAAATGCAGTCCCATTAACAACACACACATACACCCACACAGGCTCACGCATACACAGATACACACCCAGACACAAACCAAATTAAAAACACAACCAAGATACACACAGCAAAGGCAGAGATGCACAGGCACACACATAGACAAACGCAGACAGAAGCGTACACACGCACCGACACAAAAACACACACGGAGACAGCAGTAATGAGCGGATGAGAAGGGGGGAGATTCAGAGCGCGGCGCGATAAAGGAAACCTCAAGGTCACGGGGGGGAGCTGGCCCTACAGGCCAATTTGCATCAGAGATGAGCTGGTACGGAGGGGGGGGCGGGGCGGAGGGTTGGGGGGCGACGCCAGGAGGGGCAAGGGCGCTGATCTCCTGCCCTTTTGTGATGGAGATTCCGTCCCGCAGAAAAAAGGGGAGAGAGGCCGGGTCCCGCTCCCGATAATGATGAACTGTTTTAATGCCCTTCATTCATTCGGCCGCGGACTACTCATGCGGAAAAAAAGGGGGCCGTGTAAAAATGACGTTAGGAGAAAATAATTTGTAATCGTTGCATCGGGGGGCCGCACTTTGAGGAGACATTAAGAGCAAATCCGTGCTTTTGGTAGGCTTACTCTCTTTATCGGCCGATATTTACCGAACTTACCGAAGCATGAAAAGCCTTCAGCAGCCGGGGCAGATGGGAACGGCCTTTTTTTTTTTTTCCTAGGTAATGCTATCTCCCCGGTTATTACTCCCATATATTGATAGCCTGGGTAATCGCGGGCAGATATCGTCCTGCAAAAAAAAGAAAAAAAAAAACAGATTATTTGAATGTTTGTGGTGGTGGGGGGGGGGAAGAGAGAAAGAGAGAGGGAGAGAGAGAGTGAGAGAGAGTGAACAGAGAGGATTCGGGAGCCGGCCGTTCATGAATAGCTTATTCCATTCAAAGCTCGTGTCCAGAACCGGCGAGAAATATCACCGCATTAAAATCCTCGAGTGGCTTGATAATGGGCCTCTTTATATTTAATAAAATGACGCTTTTTACATCTTGCAGCTTTGGAGGACGATTGAGGGGATAGGAAGCCGCGTACTAACACAGCATAAATAAGTATTAGCGTAGCCCCCACGAATCTTAAATGGCCACTTGCCTGGTTAATGCCTCGCTCCAGGATAAGGGCCTGTTCCATTGTGCTAGGCCGGGTCCAGGAATGTCCTTCTCACACTGGGATGCACAACCAGGCTTCTTAGTGCTCACATATTCATCTTCACAGTATGTAGAGTCATCTATCACAGGCTTTCCTTTGATGCTCACAGTACTGTATGATGTTATGTTTTCTCATTTTTCTTCTGCACCATTAGGTAGAGGTCAGAGGTTAAAAAAGTGGTCACTCAGTGAGTCAGATTAACATTCTTTCTTTCGCACTTATTTTGTGAATGCAATGATTTGGACCAAACCCTGACCATGGTCTAAGTGAACACCATGAATGGACCAACAGCACTCACTCTTTAAAATCCTGCTACTACCGGGTACAGAATTATAATGCACCAGTTTTTATGGTTCTGGGCATTACATCACATTGTTTATTTGCTTAGTGGGTCCTCTTGTCCAGGGCTATTGAGGTACCAGTAGGTTCACCCACCATGCTGCCCTATTGATATGGCGACCTGTGTCTTCCAGACCCAAACAGGCTCCCTGGTGAAGCCGGACCACATGGAAGCTCGCAGAAGCCCTGCCTACTGCTACAACTGCTCCAGGAGAGGACACTTTGGCTTTGTGAGTGGAGGGCAGAGTCTCGCCATCCAGCCCAGAGCTAGCTACACACACCCACAACCACACACAGGCACGCACACACACACATCACAGGACAGATGAAGGCACTGAAGGAGGGGGCCTGTATTTGTGTCTCTCACAGGTGTGCAGCCAGAGGAGGATGTCCAGTGAAACCTTCCCGACCGTCCCCTACGTCTCCCACTATGACACGCCTCAGGACTTCCTCCTGCGTGACGGCAGAATCCAGCAGAAAGCAAAAGGTGCCGCCCTCATCTTCCAAAACATTAACAAGGCCTGCATGGTGGAGGCTTTAAAGCAGAAACAGCCATGGGTCCTGTATGACTGTGATAATGTGCATGCTGAAGTATTCCTGTGATGTAATGTAGTCAGTATATAATAAATGTGCAGTGACTTTTTATGTGTAGACAGCAGGAGTAACAATGTCTGGTGATGGGTGTGCGTTCCAGAGCTGCGGGAAGCTGGCCTCCTGCAACTCTCTGATGGGCCACAAGGAGGCGCCAGAGAAAACGAGCCTCCCAGTAAGAGGAAAAAGAACAAAGACGGAGAGGGTAAAGGGGGAATTCCGAGCGCCAGGAAGGGGGAGAGGCAGCTGCAGAGGATGAAGACGTGGCCGGAGAAGAGGAAGGAGCGGCGGCAGATCAAGAAACTGCGGAGAGAGGCAATGGCTCAGCGTGGAGAAGGGCCAGGGGCAGCCAGGCTGGAGGGGGAGGAGTCCCCCAGACCCGGAGGCCCTGAAAAGAGACTGTCTGGGGCAGCCACGCCCCCTGTGAAAGGCAAGGCCGGAGCCAGTCCGTTCAGCTCAGGGAAACGCAGCGATCGGAAGGGCAGGAAGTGCAGGGAAAGGTTAAAAGGCAGGAAACACAGGGCCCTGAAACGTACTGATGTCTACCCGTCGGATGAGAACTTCCTCCCCATCAAGCGGAGGGTGCGGCATCGCAAACGGTAGCCGTTGGTTATGAGCACTTGTGTGCTCACACATACTGTAAGCACATCTACCACTGTTGGCAGCTACTTCAACAGTCAGGGCTAACAGAGCCGTGGCCCAAAGTTAATATGGTGGCCAGTTGTAGAAGGTCCTGAGAACTACAGCTTACTAACTGCACTCCCACCTTTCTGCCTGTCAAATACACATCACCTCCAGGTTGTGCTGTTAGTACATCCATTTTTGTCCTACTTTTCAATCCCTGATGGCATACAGTGCAACGCCACCTACAGTACAGGCTGACTTTGGCTGTGTTTACAGACCCATGGACTGCAATCCTGTATTGTCATGCCAATGTATCTGTTTCATAAACCAATTATGAGACTGAAATGTGAACAGTTAACAAATTTGTACTGTTGACAGAAAAGCTCGTATTAGTATTTTTTAAAAATATTTTGAACATTTTATATTCTACTATAGATACAATACATGTATGCTTTCTTTGAACAGCAAGGGGTATGGAGAGCAACTTTACATCTTAGAAAAAACTCCCATTTAAACAGCCTTCTTGTAACTGACAGGGATTAGACTGAATCAATGGCCTATTTGTGATTCACTAAACTAATATTAGAAAGGAATGGAATGAGTATTACCTCTTCTACCAAAGGCCTGACTGAGGGAAGGGCCATTTTTATTTTTATGCCCTTATCTTACAACAGTGTTGTCTTGCTGTTTGTAAATGTGCAGGGAAGATGCAGGTTGCTTTGGCATGGCATTCATTATCCTGTTATGGCATTAAACAACAGTTCAACAAATACATTCACACGGCAGCGGTTCTCTGAACACTGCATGCATTAATGTATGCATTACAATATACCCCAGTGACATTATGAGAAAGTAAAATCTGGTAGAAGTGTTTGGTTTAACATTGCAATCATTTCAAAATCAACCTTGTGGTTTGGCATGTGCTTGTCTCCATCTAAATAGACACTTTCCATGGGGTTAGTTTTTAAAATACTTTTTTTCCAGAAATTTTTGAACGTCATACTCAAGTTTCTTACAGAGGCCAATTGAAAATAGTAAGATTAACCAATGATAAGGTGCCAAAGTCCAGCTCAAGGTGTCTTTTGAATGTGTTAAAACTGAAACAGTATATCCAGGAAGCGCATGTTTTCTTTCATCCAAAACTCAATGGTAGAACCAGTTACTGATATTTGAGAGCCCTAAAAAACAAATGTATTGTGAAGATGCAGTCTTAACCATGGACGTTTTCCTTCCTGTTAAGTGTATCAATGTGTGCACAGGGTCCTGTTTCAAATATTTACAAACTTTGCTGTAGAAAAGCATTTTCTCATCAGTTTCAGACTGAGATTCAGTTAAACTGCTTAAACAATAAGCTGCATCCACTTGGATATAAATGAGAGATGTGCTGTGAGAAGGAGATCAAGGACAGAACTAGGGATAGTTCTGCGTGTTTTATGCCTTGGTTTTTCAGATATTTAGTCCTTGCAGGAGCTGTTTTTTTCCCTTTTACATATGCCTGCTTTTACTGTTTTAACCTGTTCTGTTTATTTATAATAAATCATGCTTTTTACTTAAGCATTGGCAAACTGTCACGTGCTTGAAAATTTTGAAGAGTTGAATATATATATATATATCCAGTGTACATTTATAAATGTGTAAATATATATTTAGTCAATAAATATATGACTAATTATCATAAATATTCCAAACAATGTTGGCCTCTAGCTAAACTGATGATGAATGATAAAGATGAATTGCCACTTACTAATGGGAAATTTAGTACATTTTTCAGTTGTCTTACAATGTCGACACTGGTCCCTCTGTTGTTTGTGTTTAATGGCTATGCCAGTGGTGAATGGGGACAATCCTTGTACAACATTGTAGTATTACTCATGGAGATCATCCACGGTGTTGCATCTGCTAGTTTGTGTACACGCACTCCCATAGGTAAGTAACAGCTTCACGCTCAGAGCTTTGTGTATTCTTGGACATGCTGTACTTGGCTGTTTATCTTTTTCCTCCACTACATTTCACTCAGTTGTCCAGCCAGTTCCAGCTTGATCAGCGGTAGTTATCATTCCACTGTGGCTGCAGTCAGCCAATAGTGATCGGGTTGCACAATACTGCGGCGCTCTGGGGGGCCATCTGACACTTAATCGATGGCAGATGAGCGTTCTGCTGTGCGCCCGTGCTCAGGAGGAAAACTCCAGCTAACGCTGGCTTGTCGTCTTGTTTGTTAGCCGGCTATACACAATGGACCTGCCACAGGCGAGACACTGAACCATCATAAAACTTAATGTGATGTTGCCAGCGATGCAGAAATGTTTTTCCAGATGCAGCCATGTTGCTTACAGAAGGCCACTCATGCATTGGCCCCTCCAATGAATTTGTTCCCATGTTGAACTAATAAAAAAGTGACTTGAAAAATGCAAATGCGCAGTCAATATTTCCTGCCATTAAATATAAGTATGCACAATATCAGCACTGTTAACACTCCACTGAGCAATGGTATGCTTTCAGTGTAATTGCATGTTTTCAAAAAAACATGATCAGATATATTCACACCCCCGCTACCAGTATTTTGCACATCTTCCTCCAACTATGACAGTTAGGAAACACTTCCTGTTCTATCTCATAGCCTCAGGACCTTCTCAGGAGGACTCTTTGACCTTTAGTCCCTCTTACTGACAGAATTTCCCTAGTTCCTCAATTCCTCAGTTCCAGATGGTGTTAGCATTGGATCTTAGAAACCCCACACGCGTACTTTTTTGTTTCAGTTCTTCTATTTGGCACATGCCGCTGACATCATCATGCAGTTAGAGGCAGCCTCCCTCCCATAAAAAGGTACACCACTAGCTGGAAGACAAGGAAAGAGAAAAGCTATGATGACAACTTTGAACTGGACTAGAAACTGGTGATTATTGATACAGTTTGGATTTAGGAATGTAGAAATTGCTCTAATGACCAGTAGACTGCATTTATGAGGCTTACAATAACTTTGGCCCTTTTCAAATGGTTTTTTCTGCTGAGAAGCTAGTAGACAGTGTGTTTCGCTGGGACTCGCAAGACTTTTTGGAGTCACCTGTTTGTTGACAGTTACCTGAAGCTTGGAGCTGGCCTGCTGCCTCTGCCATCATTTGTAAATGAAACCAACCCAAGAATGTTAGACTCACTGCTGTGGCTCCAGTGGCTGTTGGAGCTGAGAAGACTGGGCAGCCGAGAGGAGATCCTAAGAGCTGGTGAGTTCACCTTGGCTGTTTTGGTTTGGGTGGTCTGCCACATGTAGGATGATATTAAGTGAATTTTATGTTCAGATACAGGACCATCTACAGACTAGACTTGGAGTTGCAGATACACCATATGCATTTTTAATATTAAAAAGAAACTGCTCAGGAGACCCCTTGGTGATTTACAGTAAAACCACGCTCTGTCATGGATCTGCTTAATTGATACATATCTTAATTGTAAAAATAATAAAGTTAAGAATGATTAAAACTGATGGGAATTATGTGTCAGCCAAAGATCAGACGAAAAACATAAGCCAAAAGGCATTTATTGTTTTCATGACGGTTGTAACTGTACAACAGAAAACAGACATGTTTTAATGTCCAAAGGGCAGACAATGGCCTGCACTGAAGTGCAAACAAACTTTATGATAAGAGTTTGAGGAGGCAACAAATTAATCACCCCATCCTCTTCCACATCCAGCCAACACAGTCTTCCAGAACTCGGACAATTCCAAAAAAACATAAAAAACATTTCAGAAAGCCACCTCTGTAAAGGAATCTGGCAGTCCGGCAATTGAGAAGACTGAAAAATAGGTAAAAGGACAGGCTATATTCCTGTTCCTGAGATATGCCGGAATATTAACTGTAAACTGGCAGGTACAGGCAGTGCAGAATACAGGAGACAGTGCATGTAGGCCAGTCGTCCAGAGGCCGGGTCTGGGCAGGCTTCTACATAGCAGCAGTGCTGAGAAGCGAACCTCGACCCTTTCCCACCCTGGAAACTGGCGGCAGGATCTTGGTGGCATCCTGGGAATAATAAAAGAGCTCAAATCTCATCCTAAAGTCCCCTTCCTACTTTCAAGCATTCTAATCCACTCATATTTTACAGCTTGTTTAGTCTAAATCGTGGGCTGTCTAAACTCTTCATTTGCACTCCTAAACAAGGTACTTAACGTGTTCCTTTTTTATCATTTTTTTAATAACCTCCTCCATTTGTCAGCATTAATTATTTTATAACTTCCAGAGACACATTTTCAGTAGTAGGTAAGTATCAAATAAAACAAGAATCCACAATTAAACGGTAGTTAACAAACATATTCTCGCCTTCCCCTTGCTGCTAACTTTTAACACAGTCAAGAGGTCAAGCTGTACATGCTGAGGAGGTTACATCCTAAGCACAGACAAACACAATTTACAAAGTTAAAATTAATTCTTAGTCGCTGATATAGTTTTGTAATACTATGGTACATAACACAAGATGAATTCTGGGTAAACTCCTTTTGTATGCAGAAAAAGTGTCTAATTTCATTTATGACCACATGGGGGAGCCAATACCAAGGAACCCAACTTTGAAGACTTATTACACCACCCCCATTCCCAAAAGCAAAGAAAAGTTTTCTTTTGTCGATATTAATGTACTGTACCATTATGATGTGGTCTTCTTTTGCGCCACACAGAAGTTCACTCTGAAATCAAGATTAAACAGTCCAATGAAATATTTAAAGGGCTTCACGCCTGTAACTTCAGCTTTCATGTCAAATAAGTTATTTTTAATTATTTTTTTAATTATCACTCCAACACTCAGTATGGCATTGTCAGTAGTTCTACTGTTAATTGCTAGAATTAACACGAACCAGTGAAAACATTGGTGAGATTGTTTTGAATTAACATCAAGCCTGATGTAGGCAGCAGATAAATGCTAAACTACTCTTCATGGCAGCTTGCTGACATGTCTTACCCAGTTCATACAGCTGGCCGTCCACACTGACAAAGGTGCTGAAGTGGATGTTCTCTTTGTCTGCTTCCACCTTAAGAGAGAGGGATTAGAGATAAGATGACACAGAGACAGAGGGGTCAGACACAGATATCCTCCTTTAGTCTCCTGTGCTAAAAGCATTTGTCTCTGCTACGATCTACCTGCACCCATTTCATAATGGGCTGTACTGAAAATCACTTGCTTGATTCGAGACAATTTTTTGCAATGGAATTTAAAAATGTAGAATGGTAAATTTATTTGTACAACTTTGGCGCCCTCTTGTGGCATCTCTTTTAACAAAACCAACTGAACAGGACACCTCTGCCATGGTCCATGGTGAGTACATTCTTAAAACATTTATAAGATAATGTAACTATTCAAAAGTACAAACAACTATTCAAAAGTACCAAACATGTTTTTTTCTAGTGTAACAAGTGACCATGTTGTTTGTTATGTTTATATCCATATATTATATAAAAACAACATTATATTAATGGCATTTAGCAGACACTCATCCAGAGCAACTTACATCAATTACAGGTTTTTACATTGTTATCCATTTATACAGCTGGATATTTATTGAGGCAATTGTGGTTTAAGTACCTTGCCCAATTGTACAGCAGCTGTGCCCTAGTGGGGAATCAAACCAACAACCTTTTGGTTATGAGTCCTGCTCTTTAGACACTACACTACACTGCTGCCCCTTAACAACAACATATGAGCTGAGCATTTGCTCATTCAAGTGCTTCGGGAGAAGTTTCCAGGCTCCTGACATTTGCTCTTGTCTGAAGATAGTCCTCAGGGAGCACCCCTCTAATACAGAGGCAATGAGAAAGGAGTCCAAACTGCGGCCATTTTCAACTACATGTCCTCTGGCTTCAAAACAGTTTAAAACAGGGTCCAGGATTTAATGTATGTATTGATAGGACAAAGTCAGAAAATGGGTGACACCTTTAATAAAATGCTGAAATAAAGTGATTACATTCTGGCCTCTGAGCCATGAACCTGATTGGCTGAAGATCTCTGTGCTCTTCTAAACATAAATAAGACTTGCAGGCATACACAGGTGCATTTTCAGGGGTCCCAGGGGAGGCAGGGACCTACAACAAACTAAACAGGCCTTCTTGCTTTAAACAGTCTGTATATTTGCTGGTCTCAGTGTATCTCAGTACCTCGTCTCTCTCTAGCTGCTTGGCTCTGTCATCTCCAGAGTGGTTGGCTGTGCTGTCCAGGCACCTCTTCGTTACAGAGCCACTGTCTGCAATGGAAAGACTGCAGTCAGGACGGAGGGTTTGGTATTACAGAATGACACCATTGTCCTGAGCCTGGCAGAGAAACAGTCTTAATCCGAGTCATTTCCATCTCTGTATTCGAGCTGTGTACAAACCAGGCCGGTTGTCGCTGCAGCCCAATGAGTGACCGTTTAGCCGTTTAGGAGCCCTGGGTGCTGCACAGATGACCTCCTTGCCCACTCACCAAACTCCGCTCGGCGTTTCTTATTGGCTGCAGCATGCAGCAGCACGTCCGTCTCACAGGAAGTGGCCGCGGTCCGCTTGAGGAAGTAGACCTCGGGCTCTTCCTTGCAGCTCCCGCTCTGCTCCGGTGCCGGCTGCTCTCTGTGGGACTCATGCTGACGCACAGTGACCCGCTTTAGTCAAACGAATCCGGCTGCACGCCGATACGTACACAGGAACTCCACATTCTGTTTGTCTGAAAGGAGCTTCAGAATTCATTCTCTACAATGTGACAGACTGTACCCAAACTTCCCTTCATGTAACGGGGTGAAGTCAAGTGAGCTTAACTTTGTTGTGCACAGCTGAAGAAAAATATGATTTAGGCTATATGTTGACTAGTACAATACAGGCTGGGGAAGACACAAGGATTTCTAAGTGTCTTCAGGAATCTCCACAAATTTAACTGAAGACACAAAAATACTTTGTGTATTCTAGGAGTACATTTTTATGTTATGAATACCAATGCATCAGAATAAGAAAAAAAAAAATACTTGGATCTGTTCTTACAAAATTAAAAGTATGTCCTCTTTCAAATTTCACAAGACAATGAAGTGTAAGAGGTTGCCCTTTTCAACATCACCATCTGAAAGGAATGTCAAACTGTTAAAGTCAATGTACTGGGCTGTTGCTGTTACACCCTACTAAAGGATTTGAAAAAGGTATTTAATATCTATATGAGTGGATCCATAGGGTATCTGGTCAGGCTGTGTCAGTTGTGTGTGGTACCTGTATCTGCCTGATTCAGCCGGCACTTACCTGCTGCGTGAGCAACATGACCGCGCAGGATGGCGCAGGCTCTGAGGATGAAGACTGGTCTTCCAGTCCCAGGATGTCGATGAACTGCCAACCTGTACCGTCGTCCAATTCACTCAGTACCTTAAGGCAGGTGAAGAGGCCGTGGTAAGGATCTTGCTACCAACATGCAAGGGCTAATGTTTTTGACAGTAGCAGGTTGATGCAGTCAAAATATGCACTAGTAACCGCTGGCTAGGCAATAGTTAGCTAGCGTTAAATATTATGAACTGAAAGCTCAATTTCCTTAAGAGTGGCGTTGTGCTAATTGCATTGTAAACGTTTTGCCATTATCTTTGATTTATGTTGGAGGGCTAGTGACGACAGCTAAATGACGAACGGTCAGCGAACTAAAAGGTAAATAACATACAATAATACTTAGAGGTAACATTACAGTTCGTTTCCTTGCAAGCGTTCAGCTAAGTCGCACATTAGAGCGACAAAGGAAATTTGGTAGACAGGAGATAGAAGGAGACTCTAAAGCTTAACTTCGGTCCCAGGGCAGAAAGAATAACTTGGCATCTTGTTGGTCAGCACTAACTTTTTTCAGCATCTGGGAAAAGACAAACCATGTAAATGTTTTATTAGGTCATTGATCATAAGGTTTTAGATCACCCTTAACACCTTGACAGATACACAGATATTACCTAGGCAGACAAAAAATACAACAAACCTGTGGGTTGATTTCCATAGGCTTCAGCTCCATTATACCGTTAGATTATTAACCTGCTGTGCAGCGGAAGAGGTGCTAACGGATTTGCAGAATAAGGTAACGTTAGTTATCGCTAGCTAATTAGCCGGATGGTACAGTGCAATGCAGTTGCCTGTTGTGGAATTTTACTCTTCAATGTTAACGCAGCTCACGAGACTTAACAAATAATAACGGTAACTGAAAAGTGAAACGTAGGCTAAAAGTAACCTTTTTTTAAACATTGTAAGTTTTAATATTGTGTCTTGCTACAATGATGGCAAAGTGCATTTTTGGTTGAGATGAGTCTAACCTTAGCAGTGGCATTTTGTAAGTTGTGTGAAAATGAGTAAACATGACCCATCATTAATTGCTCATTAAGTGTCATTTCTAACCAAGCTAAATACGTTAATTGACTCTATTTTGAACATATGAAACGAAGTTTAACGTTACCTCCGAGTCTCAAACCTTAGACGTCTCTAGGTCAGGCCTGTGGCCGATGTATTGCGGTCATATACCGATAATGTTCTATAACGTTTAGTTACCTAGCTAAGAGGTAATTCAAATGCAGCCTGTAGCTAGCTAGCTGGTTTTATATTATTGAAACATTTAATTTTTATTAAAGGACGTTTTAAGGCACATTCTCGGTTTGTGCTGTGCGGGGTGCAGAGGTGCAGGAGCCCTGAAGGGTCAGAAAGCCAGATGGAGGGTGACTGACTGTCACCAGACCCCTTTTGGTGGGATTGGACGCTAGGTCAGAGAGGAGGATAATTAAGGGCCAATAAGGTGGTCTTGAATGTGGGGAAAATTGGCCGCATCCCAAAATCTTCAAAACAGCCGTATCTTACATTAGAAGGTCCAAGTGTCAGGGCAACCAGAGCAAGAAGGGCAATGCTTCATTCATTTAGTAATATAAATATACAACTTTCTGTAAAAATATTATGTATTTAATGAATTTTTTAAACCAGTATTGGTTTAATATGATATAAATATGATGACATTAACTTAATTTGTGTCAGTATAAGAAAGATGACACCTACATAGTCAGAAAGTATGTCAGAAAGAAGCAAAGTCACAAACAAATAAGTCTGGCAGAATGAGTGATTTTATGTCATTGTAGCGAAGGGGGAGACCAGTCACCCCACCCGGCCTCGAACCCGGGTCTACGAGGTACCAAACATGCGACTTTAACGGCGACGCAAAAGAGCCAGGCTCATTGGTATGGCAGTCAAAGCACATACTCAACCATAGTGACGGCACTCCGTCACAGTCATGAAGGCCAGATATTAAAATAGTATTTATGAAAGAGAATGGTCATGGTCAAACTTGCAAGCAGTAACATTACCTGTTATGTCACATGACATATCAATAATCATAACTTAAATTACATATGCATTCCCTATTCTTTATTAAACATAAACAACAACATTAACCCTTAAATGTCTATCCTTAAAGGCACTTCTAATTGGGACGTATTTAATACGTTTTTCCCTTTCATGCAATCACCACTTGTATAGTAGTCTTGTCTCACCACGACAATTTCTGCTTTCATGCAGAGGAGTGCTGCAACTTTGCCGCATTAACAGATTAACAGTTTTAATTGCTCAACTTCAAACTTAAGATGAAGAAGAAGTCTTTGGAGTTGTTATACAAAGGACTCATACAGTAAATAATAAATAATGTTTTTATTTTTAAAGATGTACTTCCTTCATCCTCTAAGTTGACTGCTTTAGGCTAAGCCTGTAAGCCTGTAAAAACAGTCTATCCTCACCTCCTGCATTCTTTCAGCCGATTGGGAGGTAATACCTGCATGATCTCATCTGTTATCATTGCTGTCATTGCTAAATCCTCACAGAGATGTGAAGCAGAGCATGACACTTGTAGCACACAATCAATCATTGTAGACAATCTGCTGTCATGCAAGTATGTACATGTGCAGTATTTATATGCATTTGCTGTTGTTGTCTTTGGGGAAGTTATCAAGTTTCTTATCAATGGTGCATATCCATTGTTCTAGTGCTTGTGTGATTGTCATGCCTGTGGTCCGCTGCTGTGGGCTCCTGGTCATTGCTGGCAGATGACGCAGCCAGTCTGAAACCCGGGCGGTCCTTCTCAAGCCCACAGTCAAGATGGAATGCCTTGCTGACTGAGCCATTTGGCAGCCCCAAGCCCATTTTAGCTTCACGGTAATGGGAGACAGTACAGCATCTGAGTATTACAAATTCTGCACTTGAGACTAGATATAGTCTTGCTCATGCTTTTAATAGCATCTTTCCTTTGATAATTTTGAGCAGTAGTTCTGAAAGATGTAAGCCACAAGAGCTTTCAATCTCTTGAGGTCTTAACTAATGGAAAAGAAAGATTTTCTTCTGCTTAAACTCAGTAGCTGACAATGTAATCTCAATATTTTCTTTTCAAAACAAATGGGTTCATTCAAAGACACTGTTAAAAGCAGAAGTTATTTCCATAGTAAAACCTGAGCCACTGGAGCATGTGAGGACTCTAAACATTTGTTTCCATATAGGCTAGACATTTTTACATTGTGTGCAATATAGTTTTGTGAAGGCATGAGAGAGAATATATAGTGCAATTTATGATTATATGTTCACAACATGTCCACAGTCTGACTGAAATATGACTGCAGGAAATACAGTAAACAGGCAAATCAGATGGTTCCACTATTCACCAGACATGGGCAGAAACACGTTCAAAAGCAAATACCAGCATTTCCCTTAGACCATAAGAGATGCTTATCAGAGATCTACACTGTTTACATTCCATTTTCAGTTACTTTTCATACTCATTTGACAGGTCCTCTATCAGGTATTATCAGTATGAATAGCTGATTTGTTCCAGTGTTCGCATGTGGCTATAGTCCCATTCAGAAGCATCATCTAAGTCTGACTAAAAGGATGAGGTGGAACACTCAGATCGTTAGTGGGAAGATATATAGAGAGAGAACATGACTGAGCATCTGAAACAGCCCTGTGAGTATGAATTGGTATCAAAATAACTTAAGTTATTTCATTTGTATCAAAATAAGAAGGATTATATGTACATTATGAGTCAGTAACAGGTATGGGACAAAAACATTTTGTGTAATCTGTAGTTTATATGCAGGTTACATCTTTAATATCAATTAAGGTAAACAGGCAAGGTCAGGCTTGCATGCAGTTGCATGGGCTGTCATATCACGTGAAATGATCATTCTAACTTAAATTACATCTACATTCCCCATTCTTTTTTTAAACATTAACCTGAAATATCTTTCCTTAAAAGGACCTCTAACTGGGACATTTCTAGTGTGATTTTCTAAGCCCAGATATCCAGTTGTGTCCAGTGAACTTTGCTAAAGATAGACTAAATCAAATAACTCCAAGGACAGACTTGTGTGTCTTGATTTTTGAAAAAAGTCCATCATAAATGAAGTGAAAAGTTCAGTATTATCTTAATTTAATTGCAAGCTTATCCTACCTTCCTGTGACAAAAAAGATTATTTGACCATTTCTAGTCTTAACTTCAAAGGCAAGCTTATGCATTGCTATTTTTGTTCAGGATCATAAGCACGTCCATATGTTTTAGCTTTAGAAAAGACTGTATTTTGATTACAGAATTCCCTGCTTTACTGAACAATCTCTAATCTGTAGCTGTGCATTTTTGTTCAAAGGTACAGATTATTATTATTTCATATGTTGTCTCAGCCTAAGAAACAATTCAGATCTGAACCATTGCTTGGTGCATTAACAAACTTAATTGTTCAAGTCCACACTCAAAAAAGTTGAACAAATTTGGAGTGTTTGGAGCTTTTTCAGCTTCTTTGGAGTAATTTATTTATTTATTGCCAGTTTTCCTCCTTCATCGTGTAAGTTCACTGTTTTGTACTGCCCTCCTCTTGATTGCAGTTCAAAACATGATGACCGGAAGCCCACAGCGGCAGAAACAGGTGGCCTCATTCCACTGGGGATAGGGGTTGGTAGGTCAGCCAGGGTTTTGTTTTATCACCACTTTCAGGCACTTGCTTCAATGCTTTTGTACAAGTTCAGATGCTATGGTGATATGAGCCTAGCATACAATGGGAAATTCCTAGGAAACAGGGTTGCATTAAGGAAGGGGCATTCAAAAAATGAAAAGAAGTTGTATCTCAATTTGTCCACTGTCAGGTATTACCAGTTTACTGGCTGTGATTATCTATTGAACCTGGCATCAGATTCATGCAATATAATTGTTATAGGCAATATGTAAGGGTGACACTAAAAGGATGAAATGGGGCACTCTAAAACATAAAAGTGGGATTTTTGTTGTACATAAATCTTATTGAATGTGCTAAGGACAGTAAATATAGTGAAATAATGTGAAGCTCAATATCCATGCTCTGTTTGCATCTTGTGTCCTTGGGGTTGTTAAGAATTGGAAACACTTCTTCTTATATTTCAGTCCTGCTCATTGACTAGTTCAATTATGGTATTATACCAATCTGTGGCTCTCTTCTTTTGTGTTTCAGACTGTAGATTATGTGTTCCAGTTTTCAGATAACAATTACATAACACAGTGATGGATTTCAGTTCCAGAAAAATTTACTGTTTGGCACTCTCATAACAAGCCCATTTTCAAAACAAAAACATGGTAGTACCAGTTGAGTCCATTTTTTTCAGTGACTGAGTTCAATATCTCATGTTTTCTCTGTTTGCTGTCTGCAGTGCCCTCATCATATGTGGCATAAACATTGCACATTGTACAGAACATTTTATAGTTTCAACATTTTTATAGTACTTCTATCTGGAGAAATATACTGAACTGACCAAGAGGTGGTGCTTGCAGTTCATTAAGCATAATTGGACGTGGATCTCGAAGATGCACGCACCAATCCAGACAGTGCTCTGTTGGTTGTATAGAGTGACTAGTCCATTTTGCTCTGTGGCAGGGAAGTCTGACAAGTTCATATGACGTACAATGTGGCTGTGCGTTGTTAAACATAAATGTGACAGCATTGTTTTTCCCATATTAATGTGCAATGCCTGAAGTGAAAATGTAGTTCTATGTGATGTATGCGCTTGCATGTGTTGCCCACGCATGATTTATAACACAGATAACTGTGTATATAAAGAAATGAACTCTTTAAATTCTGATTTATTATTGTAATTTTTGTAAACTATGCTTTGCTTATTCATTTGCAGCTGCAATGGCCTCCCTCCTCCTCTGCACTCTGCAGGACTTGAACAACAGGGCTTTCAAAGAATTCATGTGGCACCTCTGTCAGCATGTGCTGGACGGCTTCTTGCCCATGAAGCTCAACCTGCTGAACAAAACGACGACGCAGGTGGTCGACCTCATGGTAGAAGCGTACAGCGCGGAGGGAGCTCTGAGAATCTCCCAGGAGATCCTGAGGAAGATCAACCAGAGCGCTCTCTCTGAAAGGCTGGAGAGGGACACGCACTGCGGTAAGGGGGTTTTCCACTCTGTCCGCGTCCTCCTGCCTCGCTCAGAACAGACGACGATTACTCTGAAGCCTTGCGTTGCTGTTTGTAACAGCACATTGCGTAACATGGAACTTTGCATCTTCAGAAACGGGGAAATCCACTTCAGTAGAAAACACCTCCTGTGCATTCCAGACATAACTACTCCTGTAGCCTGCAATATAAATGTATTGCTTAAAACTCCAATAACAGCAGCTTTACCGGTCAAGCTCATTGTTTTACCAAAATTATGCTGCTGTCTTTGTGTAGTTGGGAAAGTATTGTATTTGAAGGATGTTCTGTGAAAATTTAAACCATGATTCGTATTTGGCTGAATGAACGAAGCAGTTACACATCACACTGGTGTCAGCCTTTGCCTTGGCATGTGCTTGACACCAAACGCATTTTTAAATGCTTTATGACATTGTACAGAATATTGAAATTATTGTCAAGCACCAGTGAGATACAAATAGTAGTAACAGAAACATTACTAAGATTACCAGTAACGGTCTAGTTGCCCCTTTAATCAAAAAAATTAATTTTAATTGGTGCAGTTCCTTGTGCAACAAGTTCCTATAAATGTTTTCACAGAGGATGAAAAGAATAGCATGCCATAACTTTGCTCATAATTATGACAGTGATGGTGGGTGGTGGTCAGTTCTGCCACTTAGCCATACAGTGCAATAGTACATATCCTTTCTGCTGTGTAATTTTTTTTTTTGCCTGAAATTGCACCATAGATTTAACTCCTTCGCTTCAGTTTGGTGAGACACAGTCTGGTGTACCTGAAGCCAGATGTCTGGGTAAGTTGGCAGTAACCTGAGCTCCCACAGTTGATATGCAGTTATACTTATCCCACTCTGTATGCAAGCTGTTGGCTATTCTCCAAGGTACTTTTTATGTGGAATATACACTCAGTTGCAGCATTTAAATGTTTTTTTTTTAATGTTTTTATGTTTTTCTGAATGAAACTGGTCTGAAACAATTTGCTTTGTGGTGTACTGAGCATTGTATTCTTTCCAGTGTCCCAGTCAATGCCAAGAGGGATTCCAGGGCTCTCTCCTGAGTTTACTTCCAGAGTCACATCAGATGGTAAGTTTAGAAGCCGTATTAAATATGCAAACATATATGCACCATGCACACAACATGTATCTCAAATATGCCTCACATAGAAACAGGTGCACACTGTATTTGTCAGGGCTCAGGCAAGGACTCAATCGCGGACACGAGAGCTTCGGGTTCTGAAGGGCTTTATTGAGAGCGTCAGGCAAAATCGCAAACCAGAACAGGCAGTGTCGGTAACAGGCAGGCAGTCCGTGGGTGAAAGCAGGGTCGAAAACAGGAACAGGCAGGGTCAGGAAATAGGCAGGCAGGCAGTCAGGCAATCAGGGCAAGGCGGTGAGCAGGAACCAGGTCGAGGAACAGGCAGGATCGTAACCGGTGGTACTCACAGGCAGAGAACACGGCGGGGATGAAACAGGCACAAGACACTGCAACGAACTAGCAAACAAGACAGAGACAAGCAGGGTAGATATAGGGCTGGGCTGATGAGGGGATGGGAAGCAGGTGTGCAGGCAGGCAGGTGGAGATGATCAGGTGGGCGGAGAGCTGGAACACAAGAAAAAACAACAAACAAAAGCACATAGACCAAAATGACAGCTGGGGAGAAAACAAAAAACAGCAGCTAGGGGGCCGGAGTACTGACAGTATTAAACATACACCCAACCTGTTCCCTGCATATACCTGGCTAATATTCAACACATAGTGTATGAACATACAGACAATGTCTACCTAACATACACCAGACATATACCCCTCATATGTATGTGGCATATACCGTATTCACAACATATTCACAACATATTCACAACACAACATATTCAACCCAGCTGTGCTTCATGACAGGAAAATGAGCTCTCTTTTATAAATACCACAAGAGTAGCTAAAGCATGTGTGTTATGTAAATTGTTGTAATTAATTGCATTCCTGTTTTACTGCTGCATATCTTTCCCTAATGATATCCTTACCAGTCTCCCTGACTCTGACAAGGCCAGATCGAGACTCTGGAAGGCTCTCTCCATTCAGAGACACACCAAGACCCATGTGTTCAGACTGGCTGCTGGGCCAAATTACTCTGAGAGATATTAGTAAGATCATGTCCAGGGGGTGCGAACCAGAGACTGTCCAGCTGGTCAACAGATAATCTACCGACTGAAACTAATCCAGTCTCAAACAACCAAAGCCAAAGAACTAACATCCTCACCCAAGGAGACTTTATCTCCAAGTAGAGCAAGCCAAACTGTGCCCCTGGACTTTGGTTTTGAGCAGGGCCTCAGTGTAACTTTAAATGAGTATTTCTCAACTCTGGTCCTGGGGAACCCGCATGTGATCTTCATTTGAGATTGCTTTAAATAATGTCTGCTCTGAGCTCAGTATTACAAACATTGTTTTTCAGGAAAAGATTACAAGTAAAAGTGTCTCTGGAAGTGTTTTCTGTTTTCTTGAGCCCCTTAATGAAGTTGGTTGTACAGACGGGTGTTCAGCTGTGTTGATAAAGGGTAAGTTGTTATCATAAATAAAGGTATTGAACTCTGGTAGTTAAGGGTACGTCATTGTAATAAGCTCAAGACGGCTTTGCAAAATGAACTAAACAAATTGAACAACTAATTAAGCTTAACAGAAACAGCTGGCCTAAATTTATACTAAATGTTCTTTATATTTTAATGAATGTTACTGATGCAGCTAGAAGGAAAAAGAGAAAACACTGTGTCTCCAGGACCATTGAGCATTTAAGCATTTTCATATCAGGATCAGTAGTTAGCAGCTTAATCAATTCTCATTGTTGTATCTCAAGTGGAAGGGAAACCAGCTGTATGGTGCGTCCCCAAGACCAAGATTGAGAAACCTTACTTTAAACCACCAGCTCTCAGAAATGGGGTAAACTATTTGAATCATGACAATAAGTGTATGAATGCATTTGGTTAAATGTCTGGTTTTAACAAAACCCTTCCTACAGTGTGGCCCTCCAGGTCCAGAACTAAGGAGGCTTGACTGAGGGTATCGCCTTCAAAGAAAACAAGAATGAATAAAAATGTGCTTGACACATTCCAGCCATAATTTTTCACTTTTCAGTTTTTTGTGATTTTTCGCCTTAATTTTTTTTCTCCTCTTCTCTCGTTGTCTCCAACAGTGTCCAGCCCAGTTTTAGACCCCTCCGAATTGTCTCCATTCAGGAGGTTTTCTAACCCAACATTATCAGGTCAGCTGAGAACCAATCCTGTCACTCCTGATCACTGGGTGGAAGTTACATGCAATGTGATACAGTGACTTGTAGATCAGATTCTAGTTTGATGTTTGTGTTTCATGACCAGACGGAGGTGACTGTGCTGCGAACAACACAGGACAAGCTGCATCCATCCAGTCATCCATTACAGCGCAGTCAGGAGGCAGCGCTATAGCTCCACACATCGCCGGCTGCACTGTCAACACCCTCAACATCAATGTCGGCTCACTTTCAGATGGTACTTTTTCTATATTTGGTCTTTGTCAGTACTTCCATGACTCCTCTTCTGAAAATAATTTAGATTGTCCTTATTAATTTTGTGTGTGTGTGTGTGTGTGTGTGTGTGTGTCTGTGTGTGTGTGAGAAAGAGACACTGTGCTGGGTCAGAAAAAATCCCAGTACACCCTTTATCTTTTCATCAGTAAGGAAGTGACCTGGCCAGAAATTCCCATTTGACTTTTTCAAACTGGCCAGTTCCCTTTGATTAAATGTGCTGTACATGAAGTATTTCATTAGCTGTATTTCATTCAGCAACACCTGAATGTAGCCAGTGCTTCTATTACAGGTTAGCCAGGATACTCAATACCTGTAGAGGACCAACAGTTTGGCCCTTTTTCAGGTTTCCTGAAATGCTAGATGTGTTTATGTGTTTAAAACGTGTGATTGTTACCTGATTGTTTATTTCCTTTGTAGTCCCTCTTACATTGGCTAGAACACGGAACACAGACGCAACGGATGCATTTTGTCAGACACCTGTTACCAGGCCCTCAGGTTTCTGGGACATGGTGGGGGACTTCCTACATCTTGCTAGGCATTCTAATTTAAGAAAACACTCATGCAGTAACAGAAACAAGCCATGGAAACTGTAAGATCTATGTTTCTGTAAAATATCTTTCATATAAATATGTTTTTCACAAGCTACTGAGTCATTACTTTTAAACAATAATTAAAAGTTAAGTTGCCGTTGGGCTAAATTTTCATCTCCTACAATGATAGACATGGTTGAAAATTTTCTGTCAGTACAAAATTTTGTCTGTCCTCAAATCATTGTTCATCAGTGTCAAGTATAACCAGAAAGACATAAACATAAAGAATCAGAAATACGTTGACGGCCAGCAGACCCGTTTGAGAAGCCTGACTGAGGAAAACAGAGATGTTATCCTGAAACTGGCGGAGTTGGCTTATCACAACCTGATGAAAGGCAATCTCATCTTCTACGAGGAGGACTTGAGTAGGTGTGGCATTGACGTCAGTGAAGCCTCAGTGTACTCTGGCCTATGAACAGAGATATTCAAAGAGGAGCTTCTGATACTCCCTTACAAAGTGTACAGCTTTGTACACCTGAGCATTCAGGAGTACCTCGCTGCGGTGCATGTGTTCCATCTGTTCACTAGCCGGAACCTACAGGCTCTCAAGTCTGTTTTGAAGAAGCCGTTGAGAGGCTTGCATAAACCCTCTTTGCTGGACCTGCATAAGAGTGTTGTGGACAAGTCCCTGCAGAGCGAAACCGGACACCTTGACCTTTTCCTCCGTTTTCTTCTCGGTATCTCTCTGGAGTGCAATCACAGCCTCCTGCGAGGAATCATGGCCCAACCAGGAAGCACCTCGGAGTGCATCAAGAAAACGGTGGAATACATCAAAGAGAAGATCAGGAAGACCACTGCTGTGGAGATGTCCATCAATCTGTTCCACTGTTTGAGTGAACTGAACGACAACTCCCTGGTGCAGGAAATACAGACCTTCCTAAGCTCTGGAGGCCTTTTAAATAAGGAACTCTCCCCAGATCATTGCTCAGTCCTGGCTTATGTGTTACTGATGTCAGGGGAGGTGCTGGATATTTTTGACCTGAAGAAGTATAAAATAACCCCAGAAGGATATCTGAGATTGTTTCCAGTTCTCAAATACAGCAAGAAGGCTTTGTAAGTATTTCCGTAAAATCTCTTGTCCAGTTAGGAAAACCATCTGGCCTTTTTTGTGTTTTTGTCTATTCTTCCATGTTAGCATTAACTTTATGGTATACGTTTGCTTTCATTGGAAACCACCTCCACCATCTCCTGTGCAGCCTAGACTTCTGCAACGTCCCTGGGGAGTCATGTGAAGCAGTGGCCATGGTTCTCTGCTCTGCCGACTCTCACCTGAGGAGACTGGACATCAGCCACAATAACCTGGGATATCCTGGTGTCAAAGTGCTCTGTGCTGGCCTGAAGGATCCACAGTGCAAACTGGAGGCCATTGGGTGAGAAAGAATTATCATCTCGGCTTTTCCCACAGAGTGGTGGACATTCTGCCCACAAATAAGGAAAGATATGTCAATAAATGGCAAATCCAAAATGAAATTTTGAAAGCATATATATTACTGTTTTATAAATGTGATTTTGTGCATGCAATCGTGTAAAACATTCCACAATATAGCTGCATTACGTACAGTATGTTTGAGGTTTGATTATTCAGACATGTTTTTATATATGTTCTCATCACTGCAGGCTAGGTTTCTGTAACCTGACAAAGAAGGCCTCCGTTCAAGGAACCCCTGTCTGAAAGAGCTGGACCTGAGCTACAACAACCTGGGCGATGGCGGGGTGACTGCCCTCACCTCTGGGCTCTGCAGTAAAAAGTGCAAACTGGAGATACTGAGGTGAGTGCCACCATCCAGAATGCAACTTCATAACCTTTTTACCAGTGATATCATTTATCTACACACTTTGCTTTGCATTGCTGCTTGAGGACCACACATGATCAAAACAAACAAATGCAAACTTTAACTACATCTAAAAGCCACACATATTTGCTCTGTAGTAGATTATTTTGTATGTCTGTGAAAATCAAAATGTGGTGGTTTCCTTCAGAATATGACAAGCAAGCAGAAGCTGTAGACCCGAGATCACAGGGAGGTAGAGCCAACCCCAGAGTATTGTAAAGATATGACGTATCTGGGATATTGTGATTGGATTGGAGCGCTTTATTTCTGGACTGCTTTATCAGCAACTGTAGCTGATTATATGCATGTCATTTTGGCTAAAACATTTAATCCGAGGTCATTCTGTCATGTAATGTAAATGTTTCTTTTGTCGTTTGAAATGGACAAATTATTTTAAAGTCTAATGTATTGCAGTTGGCAGTACTTCCTGTGGAGGACATTTTCTATGAATATTATGCATGTATACATATTAAAATGTTTAAATAAATGAAATACAAATGTCAATATTCCTTAGTGTTTTTTGTCACACTTAACAGCCCTCAGCTTCTGACACAAGGTCACAGGCGTCTTATGGCCCTCTGTCCAATAGAGGCCACTGTTTAGACTTTTCTACATACAGCAGAACCTGTCTTTAATATGTTTAACATTTGTGATATTTTGCTACAATGCAGATTGATTGTGTTTCTGTCCTCTGTGATATTGTTTCTGTTCTCTTATTATAGATGAGGCAATGCCTCTAGTGCCTCCATCGGCCAGTTTCCAGTCTAATGAAAATGAATTACACCATGAATCTTTGAGAAGTATTCTCTCTGCAGGTTAGAGGGCTGTAACCTCACAGAGGCCTGCTGTGCAGATCTGGCCACGGTCTTGACTTCAAAGAACTCTGAGCTGAGGGTCTTGGAGCTCCGAGACAACAGCCTGGGAGATGCAGGAGTGACCTTCCTCTGCGCCGGCCTGGGGGATCCCAACTGCAAACTGCACACGCTGGGGTGAGGAGGAGGACTCTAAACATCACTCAGTCATCCTCAGTTTCTCATTCTAAATAAGACCATCTCCTAAGATGGTCTGAGCCATACGTCTAGACAAGGTTTCTGTCTCCCGTTCATCAGCTGACATTCCCAGGACCGCAAACATTATTCAACAGGACAGCGATACAGTGGCAACTTAAAAAGCATTAAGAGGCACAAGAGCAGAATACACCTAGGAAAAAAGCAACAGCAGCACAAACTGTAGCAATACACAGCTACCTACAGGGCTACACGTAGCTGTCTTTACAATTCTAAACACAAATAATCAATGTAAAAAAATCCAATGTAAATCTGTTACTAGCTGACACCAACCAGTACTAAAAGTAAAATTAAGTACTATAGGAGGTTCCAGGCAGATCCTGGTGCAGTCTGAAGAGGCAGCTCTCCACAAGGGGATGGAAGGTGGGGAGCATGTGCTGTCCTGTTTGGGATAGGTTGCTTAACCTACCAGCAGGGGGCCGAACATCACAATGAGAAGGCACCATAGAGCCATTTAGTAGAGGAGCAGACAGACCAATAGCCAACAGTGGAGGATAGCAGGGCCTGGAGTACAGGAAGAGATGAGGCTGTATGTGAGTCGGGGCTGGATGGTTGAGGGCCTGGTATACCACACCTTGTTTATAAAGTGGATAGCAAAACCAATTGGTGAGTACAAACCAGAGGATCCCCTTCAAGTGTACAGGCGACAGGGATTCCAAGTCTTCATGACGCTGTACCAAAAGAGTCAGGTCTCCATCTTAGCAGGGTAAACACAGTTTCACCAGGGGATCCCCAATGGTTTTTCTACCCAGGCTGTGAGGCTGTCGGATCTCCAGTGAAGGCTTTGCGGCCCTGGCCTTTGGTCTGTACTCTAACCCCTTGCACCTGACAGAGCTGGATATATGCCAGAACGAACCAGGAGACGCAGGACTCAGCCGTCTCTAAGCCACAAAGGAGGATCCTAAATATAAACTGGAGAAACTGCTGTGAGTACGAGTGTGTGTGTGTCTGTGTGTGTTTTGATGATGAGAGATTTCAGTTTTAAAAGGAACCACAGACTGCACTACATTCAGCATACACCATGCAGCATTTACAAAATCATGCCCTATTATTCAGCTAAGATGTAGCTTCGTAATTCCCCCAATGATCAATGTCAAAACTTTTCAGTCTCTTTGGCTATGGAAATTAGGACTAGACTTTCACAGGTGTCTGTCAGAGTCTTTTCAGTGATTTATCCCAATGCCAAACACATTAGGATGTGAATCTACTGAAAGGCCACAGTCCCTCTAAGCTTTTTGGTTCAGAATAAACTGACATCATGCAAGGCCAGACACAAACTTTTGTTTTGACTTGAAGCAGACCACATGGAGGAAAGGACACTCATTGTTTTCTGTCTGTGTTTCTTTGTAGTGTTGACTTTGTGGGAGAGAGTAGAAACAGAGAACAATTGCTTGGCGGTAAGGCTGTTCTCACTTGGAGATGATTTCAAGTAGTACATCTCATGTTCTCCCTGCCTTCCAGCTTTCTCTCTCTATCCATTCTTGTCTCTCAGTACAAGAAATCAAGCCATAATCAGTATATGTGGGTTGTAATTTTAGGTGAGTGTAGCGAAGGGCGAGAGCAGTCACCCCACCCAGCCTCAAACCCAGGTTTACAGGGTACCAAACATGCGGCTTTGACCACAACGCCAAAGAGCCAGGCTTGTTGGTATGGCAGTCAAAGCACATACTCAACCGTAGTGACGGCACTCCGTCACACTGCCCTCCCCTTCGGGAACTGCGCCCATGCGCTTCACGCACCACGGCGTCTCTCACACATTCCCCCGCCCATCCCAGGGTGCCCCACTCACTCGTGCTTCACCCATCTCTGGGGTCCCCTCACACCGTGCTTCACCCATCTCTGGGGTCCCTCACACCGGGGTCAACCTAACCTGGGGGTCCCTCATACAGCTCACACACTGGGCACGCCTCTGATGGCCTCGTGGGCAGCCATCCCACTTCTAACACCATTTGTAGCAAAGGGCGAGAGCAGTCACCCCACCCAGCCTCAAACCCAGGTCTACGGGGTACCAAACATGCGACTTTGACCATGACGCCAAAGAGCCAGGCTCGTTGGTATGGCAGTCAGAGCGCATACTCAACCGTTGTGACGGCACTCCGTCACAGTGAGGTATAATTTTAAAATAATGACAATACTACTGTCATATTTAGAAGAGAAACAAACCAGACCAAAATTACTGCTATCATTACCATAACTACCACTACAAACATCATCACTAATAATAATAGTTTAATATTAGTAGTGGTGATATTGATAATAATCATTTTAAACACACATGCTCTGTTTCCTCTTTCTGACCTCACCTTTGTCTGCAGATGCCTGTCAGCTCACACTGGACGTTAACAGTGCACACAGAGGGTTGCTTCTGTCTGAGGGGGACAGGAAGGTGACCCGGGTGACAGAGCAGCAGCCATACCCCGACCACCCCGAGCGGTTTGAGCACAGGGCCCAGGTGCTGGGCGCACAGGGCCTGTCGGGACACGCCTACTGGGAGGTGGAGTGGGACGGGGCCAAGGTGCACGTAGGGGCGACCTACAAGGACATCTCCCGAAAAGGCTTCGCCGACGACTCTCAGCTGGGCTGCAACGACAGGTCCTGGGTCCTGCGCTTCTCCAACAGCTCCTACATCGCTTGGCACAACAACAGCAGCGTCCCCCTTCCCGCCCCGGCCCGTCAGCCACAGAGTAGGGGTGTACCTGGACTGGCCCGCGGGGGCGCTGTCCTTCTACAGCGTCTCCTCCAGCGAGGTCACCCACCTGCACACGCTCAACGCCCCATTCACCCAGCCCCTTTGGCCGGCTTCAGGCTGTGGTCTGACTCTCTTACCCTGTGCCAGCTACAATAGCCCGCCATGGAATTTTTACCATGGGCTCACCTGGGCTGATGACACACAGCAACTAGCATGTTTTGCTAAAAGAGTTCCACATGTGTGCCTGGTGTTTTGGATTGATATATTTTGACAAATGGCACTCTGACCATTCTTTCAAGAAAACCTTGAATGGAACGGTAGTATGCAAATTAGGCCTTGGAATTCATTACAGCAGAATGAGCATGCCTTGAGTCTAGCTGAACTGTTTATTAATTTTTTTAAAAATGGATACATCCAGTTTGGTATCTGGCAAGCCCTCCAGTCTTTTTGAGTATTCCTGGGTGAAAATAATCATCATTGCACAGGGATCACACATTACCACACATTAAAACAAAATCAAATTTCTACATGCTCTAGTGACTAGCTACTGGTTATAACAATATGGAGAGGTGTGTTTCTTTGTGTAGTTGATGTCCATAAAGGCATGGGCAAAAAAATGAATTACCTTGTAATGCTTTTGGTTATTTTCTTTCCTTTTTCAAGAGCCAGTAATAAGCTCAGCCTTGCTATATGCTTCATACATGGAATTTATTGCCATTTCTTGTACAGTGCAATTGCATTGGAACCTTTTCCACATACTGAGTGTAAAAAGGTCTTTTGTCCTCTGAAGTAAAGAGTATAGATTAATATGGTTTCAATGTTTTAGTGTTTTCAGTTTGATTAAATGATTATTCATATCTGACCGTGATGTTTCCAAGTGGCTTTGACTCTTCTGTAATCACCTCAGTCAGACATGAGTTTTTGCACAGGTGAAGGGGTGCATTAAACTGCTGATTTGCAAGTCTGATGAAAATCAAGAAGGAAGACCACAGAAAGGAACCAATCCCACTTATACCTCATCTACCAAAGGCCTTTGTCCCATTAGCTGAAGGCTGCACTAAGACAGAGCACTCTCACTGTGTGGCTTGTTCGCTGCCAGGTTATTTCTGTCCTGCCAAGACGCTACAGCCAAACACAATCCATCAGACATAGACCATATTTAGAACCTGAAATAGGTGTAATTTATTTTTCTAAAACTTTACATGCATAAAATTAAGTTTTTTTATGTATCAGTGTAATTTTTTACGACCAGTGTAGTTTTTTATGCTTAGTGTAGATGTCCAACTTAAATAACACACAGGAAAATGCTGTTACTTGATTAAAAGTAGATGCTCTTGTGACCTAAATCAGGTGTTATTTTGTCAGTGTGTTCTTGTGAATGCAGACCGAGGGCTCAGATATCAGGGGCAAAATGTACACTTCCTCCGATGGCTATGCAGCTCAGCATGGGTTTGTGTTGTTTTTCATCATAATGCAGTACTGCTTTTCCACCACAGAGGTGCGCTTCATCAGAGAGATATAGACTAAAGACACACAACTCCAGATCCAAATGAGAAATTCTAAAGATCCATAAGACTTTACTTGAGTCGAAGCTGAGATGGCAGTATGGGGTTTTTCCAGTCGTCAGTTCAAGATCCAGATGTTATTACATTAATTATGACATTTTTTTCTGATAATAACATGTACAGTACAGCGTCACAAAATTTTTCATCCCCTTGCTTCAGTGAAATGGTACAGCCTATGGATTCAAAGGCACCATGGTCTGTGAGTGTCATGCCCCGCTGCTCAGTTCTCAGCATAGAGTTCTGTTGACCATCACGCAGGAAGCCGTAAGAGCGAGCTTTGTAATGTGGTACAATGACACAAGGGAGACCGCAGCGTCAGTGAAAGGCGAGTTCGCCCAAAACCCCACTATGCGTGTAATGGAAGTGACTCAGGCTCTGAACTCACTGGGCTGCAATGTGCCACTTTGTGTTTCACATCTGCGTCTGTTTACATACGGGCCTGGCAACGACAGAGAGTGAGCGCGGCTCCACAGCGACGCCCACATCAAAGCCTCGGCGGTGGCAGCGGCGGCAGTAAAAGTCGCAGTTGCTCTTGGTGGAGGTTGCGGGATCGAGGCCCGCGAAGGCGGTCTCGCTCGCCACGTCGCTGTAGCCGTTCGATGGTGCGTCTTGCAGAGGGACCCGTTTGGATCGATGGCGCGGTGGCGTGCCGTGGCCGCGATGAGGCCTGGGACGAACTGGCACGCCGGACGACTCGGCTGCATGCGGTGACACAGGGACGGCGTTCCGCCAAGCCGCCGCCATCAGCTCATGACGAGACGCTCGGTGGAAAACCAGGTGCAGCCACACGTCTGAACAAACAGAGAGCAGGAGCTGCTGTCCAGGGCTTTGATTCGGCCCCCCGGTCCGCCGGCCTCACAAACGAGCGCTTCTGGTGTGTGCGCCGTGCTCCGCCGCGCCAGGGACCGATGCTGGGAAGCACATGCTGTGGAGACGCTGTCCCGGTGCCAGGCCGCCGGTTACCGCCTGTCCTGGCAGCGATCTGCTAATTACCCCCTCGCTGGAAAACAGCACGTCATCCCCCCCCAATATTCCCGTTCTATTTTGAGTTCTCATGTGTAGGTGTGTGTCAGAGTCAGGCCCGCTGTCTTTGCGCCAGCCCTCCCCGTTCACGTCCCTCCGCTTGATCGCTCCGGTGGAGCCTGACTCAAGTTGGCCGCTTCCCCTCCGCGAACCGCTGGGAAAGGAACGAGGACTGAAACCTGGCCGCCGCGTCAGGTTTATGTTGATTGAATCAGCTTGCGGAGAAAGACCTCCGGAGGACAAGCGCTCCTTTTGATTAAAGGAACGGTAGGAGCTTTGCTTTTTCTGTCAGAATGTGTGCAGGGCCGCCGTTGTTGCCGATTAAGCTCAGAAACGGAGCGGGGTAGAAAATTTAAACATCACAACAAATGAAAAAGACCACCAGCAGAACCAGAACGAAATGGCCTGGAGTCCTCTCTGTTCCTGCCCTAAAGAAATGTGCCTGAGGCCTCCTGTTCTCTCTCACTGTGGGAATGGTCATGGGAAAGCTTTCGTTTATTGCTCATTTGTTACCTACACTGTACCTGCAACCAGGTGGACATGCTTGTTTAAGCTGGAGACTTGGGTAGTTTAATCTACTGATTGTGAATCATTGTAGCTGGATACCTGTTGCAAGATCTGGAGTCCTTTAATCAACTTTTCAACAATCCTTCAAGCAGGGCAACAGGCATCTCGTATAAATTAAGTTCTGACTTTTTACATCAGTCACTAATGAAACTAATGAAAGCCCTCAGGCCCAATGGATCCAGCTGTGAGAGTCTGTGCATCCAGAGCGGAGTCCCGTATCTCATCAAGGGCACTCAGCGAAATCTTCCTGGAGTAGCCCAGGCGCCCCCCTTACCCCCAACTCCCCTACCCCCATCCCTAAACTTTGCGGTGGAGGACGCCCCAAATCCCCCTCCATTATCCGAATCAGCGCCTCGCAACAGCTGCACAGGGAGATGAAGCGGCGGCCGCCAGTGCCGCGATGAATTCATTCGTGTTCCTGCGTTTGTGGGTCCCCGGTGGCACCCGGGCGCAGTGGGGAGGGGAGAACGCTGGCTCTCGCCCTCCCGTGCCCGGTCACC
>CM032891.1:10172150-10382150 GCA_019176425.1 Megalops atlanticus
CAGTCTCACAAATTCATCTTGTGTGATTATCAGTGGTTTTTTGAGCAAAAAAACAGACAAAAACACAGTCTGCCGAATGAATAAATGTAAATGTAAAAAAAAAAACACAATATACAAATGCTTTGTGTTTTAATCTGGCATAGTTATGTTCAGATTGAAAAAGGAGCCCAGCTACAAAGTTATAAAAATAAAATTAGCCTAAACTAACCTCATAGGAAATGTATGACTTCACATGAAACAATAGATTATAAAACTGTCTGTGTAGGAATAATCTTTTTCCATGATTTATACCAAATATTGATGCTATCTTGTCTGCTTAGTTTTTCTGCAGACTAACCAACTGGGAATTTCTGGACATAATTACAAATCCGCATTGCAGATGATGAATGGGGTCCTGTTAATCTTCAAACAAAGTGGTCATATTGTGTCTGGTGATCTGCAGCCCATCTCTTTCAATGCACGAGTGCATTTATGGACTGATGTACTTGTACAGCAAATTGTCGGATCCAGGACCAATGATATTCTGTGCAGTGCTTTCATGCTCATCACGTGAGTCACAGTAGCTGCTACCCAGCCCTAAGTGTTCATAAATATACATAAATATAAATACATAAATATACATCAGCCAACTAAACCCCGGACTATACTGTTACTGGGTGGTTTAAAAGGTTCGTAGCATTCACTGAGATCCATTAGCCACCCAACAGCAGACACACAGTACAATGAACCAGGACATTCTTTGGTGTGCTGGACTCCACACTTATGGTGTTGACATAAGACAACACAAATTATTTTATTACTGTATTCCATGACTTAATGCCCCTGATTTAGAAGCAGAGACACACATTTATTAAGAACAACTGCTAACCTTGCTGTGACTCTCGCTGCTCTGCCAGAGATATTCATTAGCTAGCCTGTTGAAAGGCAGGTTGGACAATTCTGTAACACCATTGGCGGGGTGTCAGACAGCTTCCCGGTAACCCTCAGTTAGCATGTAGCGCTCTTCTGAAGCACAGCTTGAATCCCCCTTCTGACACTCTGCAGCTGATCTTCAGTATCCATGTCATGGCACTGATTTTTGTAACTGACTCACATTGACTCTTTAGAAGAACAGGACACTCCAGTGGCAGACGGCTTTATTCTGTGAATGATTTAAATATTTAACCACCTCACTTTTTATGATAACACTTTACGTATAAAAATTTTCATAATGCCAGCTAATACTAGTATAACGTTGTGCTAAATTATGAACTAGTTACCAACAGGAGGCTACAGTTGCTAACACTAGTAAAACATGCTAATTAACCACCAAAGCACATGGATAAAGTTACATTCCAGCCTCCTCAGCAAAGCACACCTGTTGCTGCACTTGCATACTTGCATCTGCAGCTATAACTATTAGCCTCTACAGGCAAACGTGGACAGGTTAAGACTTCTTTCTTAACTGGTCTTAACTCCATTAACTTAAAAAGCATGTTCTGCATATTTAAAGGTGTACAGATGCAAACAATACACATGCAACATTCTTGAATAGCATCTTTCTGAAGTATTCCTGCAAAAGTAACTAATGTACTACATCACACAAAGCAAGCATTCTATTATGACAAGGACAGAAACAGACCACCTAAACAAAACTGGTCCTGACCTTTGACTCTTGCGGATTAAACACAAGAGTTACAGAAACACGGTTTGGTGATCTCAGCGATCATAAAAATTAAAGAAGAGAAACGTGTTTTCACTGAAAAAAGGCCTATTTACGTGTAATGTTAATAAGGTTAAGAACAATCATTGATGAAATACAGGCCTTCATCTATGGGTTCATGGAAACCTCCTAAATGAATTTACCTTGTCACAAGCTTTTGGTTTTCTTAAGGAAAGATTTTATGCTTCCCATTGTTGCCACTGTAGTACTTCTATTGTTCACATGGTTAAAGCTCAGATTAAAAAAGCAAATATTTTGAAAGCCAGTGCACACAAAGCATGCCTTTCCTCCTAACATGATATTCTGTGAAGGACCCACAGTGCCTGTGACAGCTTTTTGCTTCTGTCCAATCGCTGCCAAGTGTGAGCAGAGGGTGACTCGCCCCTTTGCCTAATTTGCTGACTAAGGGATGGGATTGGAGGAGCTGCCAGAGAGCTCCATGCGAGCAGGATAGCTCAACGCTTTCATAAATTTCCACAAATAATAATTCTGTAAATTCGCCAAAGGTGCTCGAATGTTCCTCCCCAGGGTAACCCCTGCGATATGAAGAAAATGATTTCGGTAAACAAATTGGATTATTGGTGCAGCTGTTGGGAACGCAGTCCTGGAAAACAAACCGAGACAGTTTTGGATTACCAAAATGCATTTTGAACGATTTTTTTTTTCTCTCTCTCTCCAGACGAAAGCCAACAAAAGCTTAAGCCTGACCCATTTGTGGCCCCTTCCCCTTTATGACGCCCAGCTCGCTGAATCTCTCTGGACTCCACCCTGCAGTCGTAAAACACACTGACGCCTCGTTGCCCAATGGAGCGCAAACTGTGAGCAGATTATTATTTTTAATGTTTAGTATGCTGCACCACGCTGAGATACAGTCACGGGGAAATGGGGGAAGATAAATACAGATATGCGTTGTGTGATGAAACAGCCCACAATAAACCTTGCCCTAAAAGATGAGCCTTTCCCAAAAAGCCATTCTCAGCAGGGGCGGCACTGCAAAGGGGTGAGCAGAGGTAATCACAGAAGTACAGCAGTAACAGTGAGGGTAACCCAATATTGGTAGTACTGATAGTAGCAGTAAAAGTTGGTCAGGGTGGTATTAACAGGCCTGAGTGTCAGCGAAGGGTTAAGGCCCTCAGTTATTCTGACCTTGGTGTTGCCAAAGAAATCAGGCCGCCGGGGCCTTGAAATTGTAAACAGCTGCGCTGTCCAGACCGTAATCTCTCTTGTCAGTGACGGCAATTTTGATCAATCTCACAACCTATCAGTCTGCTCTGCTTTATTTGTTTGGAGGCCAAAGAGATTCCAATCTGTGACCCATCAATACGCTCTTTCATCACTTGCTACTAAGACCGCTTCAGCGTTGCCCTGTTTTTTCGATGGGACGCTCAAACCTGGAATTAGCCATTGTAGGAAAAAAAAAAGAAAAAGAGAGGGAGAGAAGAAAAGAAAAGATCTTTTCAGTTTGAAGTCAAGCAGTTTTATTTGTGGCATGTGTACTTGTTCGCTCAGACCCACTGTTGCCTGTTGCTTTGGCACGCTCATCTAGGGCTCTGTTCATGTTAATTCAGAGGAGACAGCCATATTAATGTCACCCCACCCCATTCAGTTTAATGTGGATCCATTTATGCCATTAAATGAACATCAGTCAGTGGAGAGTAATAAGGGGAGACTTGTGGAAACTCAGAAAAGAACAAGGTCACATGACTGTGGTGGTGCGTGACAACTCGACCTCTGTCACTGGAGCTGAAGATGCTGAAGCAGGCAGTTCCACCTCCAGGGGGCTGCAGTGTCTGCTGTTTTCCATTTTGCCTCAGCTTTTAATTATTCAGCTAAAGTCACTATTGGGATAGGAATGGGGATTCACCTGGTAAACGGTTTAAATGGACTAAACGGTCCCACACCTGTGCTGGGATTAACGTTCAGGTGTGTGTGGAGGCTGATCAGACCCACGTTCTCTTGCTCGTGTGGATTCCCCGGGGACCAATCAGGCTCTAAGGCTGTGTGAAGCTCAGGGGCTGGTGTTCATTGGCAGGGATCGGGGAAGGCGAGGCTGGTCTCTTTACTCTGCCCGAGGATGGGGGGACTGTAGCCGTAACAGCCTCATTACGTCCCAGAGGCCTCCCGCTGAGGTCCCGAGGGAGCCGTGCAAAGTGTGCTTTGGACCCGTTACCCCGATGAGCTCAAACGCGGAAAGGATCTGCGGTTTTCTCTGCACTCCGGGTTGCCACGACAGGCTGCCCACATCTGTATAATTCAGCCAGTACTTTTTTTTTTTACCCCAGAGAGGAGAGCCAGATGCAGGGGGGGCAGAAACAAGCAAACCAAGCACACTTGCATTATATGGGCCTGTATTTGAGACAAGGTGATTGATGGGAAAAAGCTGGAGAGGGAGGTCATTCAGGGCTTCCCATGTTATCCCTAATCTGCTTCCTAAGGGCAAGGTATTAGGTGTGCTACTGGCTGCTATGTTCATTTTGAGGGCACTGCCTTCTGACTCCAGTCACTGTTGGTGGTTTAAGTACCAATCTCTCCCCATACATGTTTGCAATGGTCTGAAGTGGAGTTTCCTTCGGTCTGCCGCTGCAGGATCCAGATCTCTGGCTCCAGTCGACATTGGCACTTCTACACCGGGTCAAGTTGCAGAGCAATTCTGGTCCGCAAATTCATCTCCCCCCTCTTTACGTCCATAGCTGCATTTCTTTGGAGAGCACTTGGAGGACAAACACAAGAGGCCGAAAAATAACAAACGGCAAAAAATTACCGGACAGATTAATGAACAGTTACTTTAACAAATGCGCAAAACAAGCTGACGCTCACTGAAACGAAGAGTGAGAGGGTGATGGATGATGCTGAGCTTGACAAGGAAGAGCAGCGGGGTTTTTTTTGCCAGCGACCTCAGACAGAGGGAGTGTTAAGGAACAAAGACGTATTTGTTGGCAGATGGAGAAATGATGATATATTTACAGTAAGTGTCTCACATATCAGTGATCCCTGCCAGTGTTCAGACATCCATTAACATATGCGATTAATTCTCTCAGGAAGCAGGAGAGATATTCAGAGCGAGGCATTGCAAGATCTTCAGCTCTCCCTCTCTCGTTTTCTCTCTCTTTTCCTCCTCTGATCCTTTCCTCTATCTCTTCTCTTGCTGTCCCCTGTCCTCCTTTTTTCACTTCTTCTCTAAACTGTCTCTCTTTCTGTCAGCCTCTTGGTCTCTCACTCTCTCACTCACACACAACATGCAGGAATTGCTTTACTGGCATAATAAAGCAGTGCATCTATTTCCAGAGCATTAAGAGCAAATGCAGCAGAACAAAGCTGAATGAACAGGAGGAATTAAATCAAATCTCTGTGTGTCTCTCTTAATGTGTCATTCTCTCCTCTGCTGGCTTTCATCTCGCAGGAAGAAAATCATTTTTGAAAATTCTTAAGAGTTATATTACACATTCACAGAGCTTGAGTGGGAATCCGCCCAAAAAAAAATATTTGGGCGAGTGAGAAATCCCGCCTATGTCTGAGCAGACCTCTCATCACAGACTTAGAAGTCTGTTTTAGCTAATTTAGGTGTGTGTGTGTGTGTGTGTGTGTGTGTGTGTGTGTGTGTGTGTGTGTGTGTGTGTGTGTGTGTGTGTGTGTGTGCGTGTGTGTGCATGTGTGTGGCAGTCATTTTTTTGTAAATCAAAAAAATTGGCTGTTATTAGATTATTTTTGTTGTTTTAGAAGCTGTAGGGAATGTGGGTTATACATCAATAATAACCACCCTGGCTCTTATCCAGGGATTTTTACATGGCTTTTTCAGTTTTGCTCAAATGCAATTTTATTCCAGTTAAACTGAAGAGAAGACACTACAGAGGAAGGCTATTTGGCAAAATGGGCAAGTATTTCCAAAACCTTCCAAATCCGCAATCACATTGTTCTCCAAACGTGGGGTATTTGTACTGTTGTATTTGGGGAAAATACGACATCTGATTTAGCTCATTTTTGAGATATTATTGAGAAGGTTGCATTATTTCACCTCAGCTGATTACGGTCTCTGATACTATGACCCACATTATGGGGGCGTGCATCATTACGGAATACACTGTAACCAGTAAAGTGTGTGTTGTTGTGCCTAAGATCATATTTCATTGACAGCAGCCTGAACAAAAGAGGCTATTCAGCAGACATTCTTTCAGGAACTCATTGTTTTTGTTGTCCTATTGCACAACATGCTCGGGGCTTCTTTTGACATATGATACACTCCTTCCTGTTGCAATCGAAGTGTCTGCATTAGTCACAACTTTACTCTGAAGCCATCGCTAGAATGTCCCCAACTGCTGGATGTGAGAATGAGTGAGCTGGTCCATCTGGATGGAGGAAGGGAGCTTTCATTTCGGATGTGTCATGGTGAGCCTCAAAAGCACAGCCAAGCCACCATTTCCCATCATACTCAGCTGTGACTAAGGCTCTGACGGTTTTAATTGGCGGTCTTTCTGAAACAAGAGCGGCCACACAGCCGCAACTTGAATAAGGCTTCACCTGCGAATTCAGCTTTTGACTCTGGGATAAAAGAGCGGCTACTTTACTGGTATTGTCTTAGCAACACGGACTGTCCTTTAATATGTATGACAAAGTAAAAACTTGTCGCTGGTCGCTGTTAAAATCTGGTAACTCTAAGGCTTACGAAGACATGTTGTTGAAACGGGTTTCTTGGTGTTTCTTCCAAACTCAATCCCAGGCATCTGGGGGTGAATTCCCATCATATGTGGCCATGCTATTGGCCACCCTGAATTACAGGTGGAACTATTTTTTTCCCCTTCTCACGTCATCTGCCTCCCTCAATGTCCCACTATGTGTCAAAATACAGTTTTTTCAGCTCATTTCTTTCAACTCTATTCTTTTTTGTTTGTAACTTATGCAACAGACGAACATAGTTAACATAATTAATTACTATAGAATAATTAATTATTCGTATCCTATGAATTAGCCTCAATTAACTCCAAATTACATTACATTCACTTAGCAGACATTCTTATCCAGAGTGACTTCCAGTACAAAAGAACTATTATGTGTATCTTGACAACAGTTGTGATAATCATATTTTGCCACCCCAAAACAATTAGTGGTCCCATCCTGGTCGCCCTATGTGAAAAGTTCTGCCCCTGCCAGGCACAAAAAAGTTACTGTCATTTGTCCCAGGATAACAAGTTGCATGTGAAGCCTTGTTTGTGTTGAGTATGAAGGGAAATGGTGGCTTGGCTGTGCTTTTGAGGCTTACCATGACGCATTGAAATAAAAGTGGACCAGCTCGCTAATTCTTAAATTCTAGTGATGTCTTAGAACCATGTTTCGACTAATGCAAACATAGCAACAGGAAAAATGCACCATATGTCAAAAAAGGCACTGAAGGATCCTCAAATTGGTTGTGTAACTGGATAACAAAAAACAAAGAGTTCACCAGAATTTTCACTGAATAGCCTCTTTTGTCCAGACGGATGCTTCCCTGTTCCAATGAAATATGAGTTTAGGTACTACAGAGCACACTTTATTGATGACGACCACACAGAAAAGGTCATAGTTTAAAAAAGAATCTGAGATCCAGTTATGACATTTCCTGTGCTCAAATAATACAGTCTATAAAACAACATATGAAAAAAATGAGCAAAATTAGAAACAGTTTGAAATATGGGTCTGAAACACGACCAAGGTGGTTATTGTCGCTGCCAGCTCCCTCCACAGGTGTGCACCCAGGAACCATCCTGGGCTCCATCCTGGAACTACTCCCATCCATCCTCCTCTCAGCTTAGTACAACATCCCTGCAGGCCTGATATTCATACTCTAGAAAATTAACAAATTCCTTTACATACGTTGCCAGCAACCCTCAAATACTGGCGTCTTGGAATGCAAAAATGTGGTTGAATGTGAAGCTGTGATTGTGTCTGCAAGCATCAAAAGTCACTTTGTCTTGCGTGACCGGGCATAAGTGTGTTGCCTATGATTGAATCCTACTTTGACCAATCGTATCTTGACAAATAGTTTTCATTACATTGTTGTCATTTAGCAGACACTCTTATTTTTTACATGTTTTACATGTTATAACATGTTTACATGTTATCCATTTATACAGCTGGATATTTACTGAGGCAATTGTGGGTAAAGTACCTTGCCCAATTGTACAGCAGCAGTGCCCCAGTGGGGAATCAAACGAGCAACCTTTGGTTTCAATCCCTGCACCTAACCTTACCTTACCACTATGCTACACTGCAACCCCACTACTGCTACACTACCACTATTTTAGATGTTTGCCAAACAGCCTTCCTCCATAAAAGGTTTCTTAGTACCACATTTCAGGACCATTGAAAGGTCATATCAATTTCCTGGTGATTTCACATGGAATGACTCAAATTTTTCAAAACATTGGGTCAAATGAAAAGCTAACATGGTCAGGCATTTACTGCAAATGAGACTTACAGTAATACACATGAGCAATCTGGCCCATGTTTTGTGTATATACTTTCCCAGACTTATTTGATTTCTCCAATCATTTGTTTTTGTTTTCTGTAATTTAGAGCACTTCATTCATTCATAAAATCTAATAAACTCATGTATGACTTTAGTAGTTTTATTACTGAGTTAAATGATTGTTTAAAGTTTTAAACAATGACACAGTGATTCTCTTTTGTTTCAGTGCATAAGGGCATGATCTGACAATATTTCATATTTCATGTATTGTCTGATGCCCATATGGTCTTATGCAACATGTATCGTTAAAAACGAAAAACCGAAGTGAGGGTTTTGCATGACTGAGAGGGTTTCGCTTCCAAAAAATGTGGTAGCATTTCCAAACATTGGATAGCAGCAATTATTATGTCAAATTTATTATACCAAAAAACACTGTAATCTCCGGTTTTCCATTGTACATTTCCTTGCCTTTCATTTCTGTTCAGTAGCCAGTTTTTGTTGCACATTGTAGTTTTCATCGCAGCGCACCTTGGAAAGCGATGCCTCGCATGATGGATCTGCCCCTGACAAAGTTCTACAGTGATGTCATCGCACACTGGTTCCGCGGTCAGCATGAGGGTTTCCTGCTCATGAGGAGAACTGTCATTAATTCTCCATCAGCAGGCAGAGAAAATCTCCTCTGCTGCATTCAGGAATGGGGAATACGCAGGCAGGAGCACCATGGAAAATCTAGCACAGCTTTTTAGCCATGCCTGGATAGGTGCACCATGGTGGGAGCTCACATTGTTCCCATGTCAGAGCAAAAGTTTGTCTGGTGTTGCCAGACGTCGTCCAGTATTTCATGGGCCTATTTGCTGCATTGTTGTAAATGAACTTGTGCTGAGATACGGCGGCACACGCAGGCTACTACTGATGACCCTGATCAGCAAGGAGGAAACGTCTGTGTGTGTGTGTGTGTGTGTGTGCGCACATATACAAGAGGCCTGTACTGTAGATTTAATGTAATTACACACAGGCACAGACTGATATCTCATACTTGTCAGCGTTCCTCATGTATGGAGGAAACAGCCTGCCAGTATTTGAAGGTCTTGGCAGAAGAGAGGCAGCGCAGGATGCAAAAACAGACCAAAGCTAATGCTGGGAGGAATGGTTATCACAGTGATGAGTGGGAACAAGGGTTTTCTAGGCAAATTCTATCAACAACAGGGAGGCCTGGAGTTTTCAGGTTGCCAGTGGTGTATATGCTGTATGGATTCTCTAAGGCTCCGCTCTGCGGCCTGTGCCATCAGCGATCCCCCTTTTGTGCACATGCTATACTGAGGCACGCAGGTGTTTACAGTCACCGCCGCAGCAGAGAGCTGGATATGAGAACGCAGGTTGCCAGAGCCCACAGATGACTCACCATTACCCTGCACTGTCTGTGGCTCAGACTCCCCTGTTTCTCACTTTCTCCAACTCCTGCCAGGTGTTTAAAATTACAACCTGGTTTGTGTTATTCATTCTCAGTAATCATGAGTACTACTGTGGGCTAATGTTTACACTGCATTTACTGCAGCTGAGCTGGGAGATACAGCACTTGATAGGTATTGCTGCATTTACTGCAGTTGAGCTGGGAGATACAGCATTAAATAGGTATTGCTGCATTTACTGAACTTGAGTTGGTGGATACAGCATTTGAAGGGAAAGGCTGAATTTACTGTATTTAGCTGGGCTGAGGGAATGTTGCTTTTAACAGGTAGCATGGCTGGCTTTACTGTATTTGAATCATTTGTGAAAATTCAGGAAAAGCTTAATAAAACAGAGCTGAACAGAGGAGAGCAGAATTGGAGATGAGAAGGAAAGTGCAGAGAGGAGAAAATGAATGTGTTACAGAGCGAATGCGCCATGTTTGTGTTTTTCTCTGGCTCTGTCCTGTATTGTGTCTCAGACCTCAGCGGGATCTGCGCAGAGCGGAGGTTTTCTTTGGCACCGCGGGCCCGGGGGCGGCGGGGGTAAGTCCGCCCGTCTGTCCCACCAGCCAGCCCAGCGCAGACAACCCGAACGCCCCACTCTCCAGGGACGCTCGACGGAGGAGCATCTGAAAAAGGGGAGACATTCGGAAACCTTTGGGTGAACTTGTGAGACTGTTTCACTTTTTTTTGCTACAGAAAGTATCTGGCTTTAGTCCTGGCCCTTCCAAAAAACTACTGTATAAATTAGAAGTTTGGATAAGGACAGGGAGGAAGAGGAAGATATAGAGGTGTTGAGCATGTGAAGTGGGCCAATCACAGAGGGGAGGAAATTAAGAGAGAGGGAAAGGGGTAGTGGAGGCAAAGCAAGAGGAAAGTCTAGGAGAGAGGGAGCTGGGGGGAGAGAGAGAGAAAGAGACTAAAGCAGAAAACGAGAGGAGAGAGAGAGGAGAGTGCCAATGAGTCTGTGCTTTTTGTGAAGGGGGGGGTGAGGGAGGGAGTGGGGGGCAGTTATCAGAAGTGTGAGTGCACGAGGACCACAGACGCACTTCCAGCATCGCCGGATAAAGCCCTTCACAGGGGGAAGAGCTCTCTCCCCCCCGCATACACACACACACACAGACACACAAATCCAGTCACACTCTCCCCTCTCTCTCCCTCTCTCTCTCTCTCTCCATGGCGTCCCCCTGGAACAGGACAGCCTGTGTGGCCTTCCTCGCTCTCTGCTGCTGCTGCCTGCGCACTGGAGCTCTTCCCTGGGACGCCACGGCAAAGGGCTCACCTGGTGAGGTAAGGGACTGGACACCCGCTCTCTCACACAGCCGGAGGTCTGCAACAGCAAGCATCTAAACCCACCGCCTGAGCAGGGACTCCGCATCGGAATGTTTTTCTTTAATATGTTTCATCGGCATATTAATACAAATATGCCGGGATTTAGAGAGAGAGGCTGCAGGATAACAGACGCTGCAGGGTAAGGCTCTCCCCCAAAAACAGACTCAAGACAGACTGCTTTACTGGTTATAGGATCAGCGTGGGGGATTGGGGTGTTGCATTGAGACGCACTGTCTGACTGGGGCTTTCTGTAGTAATTAAAAATAATGCGAGATCTGGCTTGGTCCCGACCGTAGGCATGCATGGAAAATGCGCTGGCTGTGTAATCCACCGGGTTTGGGAATCCGACAGAGAGTGTTTTTCATTGCGACAGTCTCCGCGCCGGCATGAGAACGGGGTTTGGGTCGCGTTTTGAATGTTAGACAACTTGCCCAATCAGCACGGAGACTGGAATTCTACGCCGTTACATCCACAGAGACAGCGATTAGGGGAATGGAATGATTCTAATTTAATTAGAAGCGCATAATAGCTAAATTATAGTACTTCACTTGCGCTGTTACGGAGTAAGGCATTTTTTGTGCCGAGTGTAATGTTGTTTGGCAGAGGTAGAAAGCGAAGGGGGGTGTTATTTAAAATGTGTGTTTGTGAACCAGCCTTCTCTTGTGAATCTGAACATGGGAAGCATATAAGCAGAAAAGAGTGGAGGTACAGATTGCACAGCCGGAGCTGTGTATCCTTCCTTTTGAGTTTCTATTAGAATATTGTTAATTTGACTATAGCTCACGGAAATGGACAAATGACCTTTCATTTATATTTATTAGTGCTGTGATTGTGTATAATCAACAACAAAATATACAACAGCTCCATGCAGTTTTTCTTCTATAAAGTGCATGTCTGATGGGAGGAGTGGCTACATGCTACCTTGATGGTGCTGTTGTAATTAGCATTAGTAATGTAGTGCAGTGAAGTCGGGAGACCTGGGAAACCAGTGTGGGAGATGTACTGATTCAGGGAGCTGTCACCTGCTCAGGAGGTAACAATGGGTCACTCACATGCATTATTGAATTCTAGATCCTGAGTTTTTGAATGGTTTGGCTGCAATCAACAGGTAAAGCAGTAAGGATAAAAACATTCAGCAACACTTAGAGGAAAATAAATCTAACACTGAGATTACTCTGATGAAGGGTTCAAGCTGAAACAATTTTTTTAGTAATAATAATAATAAAAAAAACATTTTTGCTTTTGTTGACCCCCAAGGGTTTCTGAACCTTTTATCCAAAGATAGACACCTTGTGTCAGTGGTATTTAGAAAGCATTTGCAGGTGTAACTAAGATATTTCTATCTCTTTCTAATGTGCTGTTGTTTACCACTACTGAGACCAAGTTACCGGGTTGCTTTGAAACCCTGTGTAGATGATTCTGATCTTCTCTGGCTTTGCACTCAGACAGACCAATCAGCTATGATCATTCCGACTTCCTGTCACACAGACGTAGTCACCACGCTGCTAATCTCTGCAATCTCTGTGGTTGTCCTTCCAGTAAGGACGACTCACATCTCATACTTCTTTCCTACCGTAAAAGCATGCATAATCTATGCTCAAATGCAGAGACAAGCCATGGATAGGACTGGCTGTACTGAACTATACATCCTCAGTTTACCCTCCCCATCCTTGTTAATGTGGAACAGTGACAAACACTGATCCATTATGATTGAATGTTATTGGGAAAGTGGTTACACTTCATTTTGTATTAGCAAGAGCTTATGTGACTGAGCCGATATTGTTGACTGTCAGCAGCTTGAAATACCAACAAAATAACACCTAATTATTAGGACTGTATCCTATTACTTGAAATCTTGAACTTTGTTGAATCTTAGTGTTGTGTTTCGCACAACCCCCACTGTGAAGAGTGCTGTGAAAAATAAAATCAGATTGACCAATCAACATCAGTCCACTGCTGCGATCAACAGTGCATCGTTATCCTGCCAGGTGGTTACTCAATGAGTATGCAACAGAAATGCATTTGTAGAGAAGGAGAGGTGTGGTGAGTTCAGGTGAGCGGTTCACTCTGCTGGATCTTTACCATCCTGCTCTGAACTGGCAGTGAGATTTTAATCAGCTCGGAGATGACAGATCAGGAATATCTCCCAAGGACCGAATGCAGAGACCTCGACGCAGTCCCTCATACAGCTGCCTCCTTGTTCTCCTACGCATTCCTCTACATTCCTTAACATTCTTCCTCTTGCGCATGATGATATTAGTGCTTTTTGGGTTTTTACTGCCTTTATCAACTGTGGAATTTTCAAAGCTCCCATTCGACACTCATTTGTCGTATGTAATGATGCGAGTACATATCTAATAGGGGGGGATTATCAGATTAACTGCCTTATAAAAAGGACAGGAAATTGTGCGAAAGTAGGAATGCTGGGTAGCTGTTAGAATCCATATGAGACAAGAGGAGAGAAATCATGGCAAACTTTAAGCCTTTCAGCCCTTTGGACCTGGGTAATCCAGTCACATGATGTTCAAGAACCAGCAAAAAAAGTCTGGCAAACAAAAGATGCCAAGCAAACGGAACACAGAGGAGGCCGCAGATCTAAATCATAAGTACATTTACATTGGCGGCACAGACCACCAACAAACTTAATACAAGAGGCAGAATTCAAGTTACCCCCAGAAAGCATGCTACGGGGATCAGCCACAGTGCAGGTTTGGATCCAAATTGAACGTCCACTTCAGGGCACTCCTGCCTCGGAATAAAGGAGAGCTGTGTGCCAAATAGTCACTGGCCCCCGTGCCAAATACTTGACAGAGACCATCAAAGAGGGAGACTGTGCACTCTGCATTCCTTCCTGGATTGGCAAAGGAGTTCTGGTGCCCAGTTAAGGTGAGGAATAAAGAAATTCCAGTGTCAAAGCATTCCATTGATGGAACATTAAATTTTCAATCTAATGCATAGACACTGATATCTTGCTATTATATAGAATCTTTTAGAATAGTGACCCAAATGATGCTTAAGAATATAATGATGTGCTACAGGCTGATTACATTAATCCAAGAGGTAAATCAAAACACTGACAGGTTTGGCTGGTGATGGTAATGTAACACATTCCAGATGGTGTCATAAAACAGTTCAATTCACAAAATAAGAGGAATGAAACTGAGAAGTATAGAAAGAAGGAAAAGAAGAAGAGGGAGCCTTTTGAGGAATCCACCACATTCCAAAGCATATACAATAAGGATAAAGCATTTAAAATGAAAGGAATCATTTTTTTCTTTTGAAGCTTTTGGTCTTAGTCAGACCCAATAAAACACCCTGACGATTTAAATTTGCCATAAAAATCTGAAAATGAATGACCTACATCGTGTCCATCTGTGAGAGGCACTCGTGGGAAATGTAAAACATCTCTCCAGCCTCAGACCCAGTGAAACATAATGCCTTAAGTACTATTATGGTTGTACACAGTGCCTGCAAAAGAAGTCATTTTGTATTAGCCCCACTTAAACTTCTTTGTATGTTTAGTAGGATGTGATTTCTTTCATGTACTGCAGTTGGCTGGTAAAAAATAGACACTGTGTCAAAGCTAACAAAACCTACTTTAAACTGCAAAATTAAGGACAACTGCAGATCAGCCTTCGTTGAAAGGCTTGTTTTTCACTACTAGGATTCTGGGATACCTCTGCAGGAATCTGTAGACTTCTTCTCTGGTCTCCAGGAGATAAGCAAGCAGTATTATACAAAAAGGTTATGCAAATAACACATGTGACACTGACTGCTAGTTGAAAAGCAGTCCATTGGAAAGCCTTTCGAGGGTTTTACCATTTCATTTCAGCATGAATAGGATATTTCTTTGGCCAAAATGCCTGTATGAGAGACAATACTAAATCTTAAGTGACACAATCTGATAGCAGAAGTCATAACATAACCTGTCATTCTGTTAAATGTAATACTAGATACAAGAGGAAGTTTGAGGATATAGCAAACGTATCTCCAGATTTGAACGTATGTCTCTTGGAATCACAAAGGTTAGCTTTGAGGTGAACAATGGCATGATTATTGCCCTGGATGAGGTCCATTCAAAGTCACTTCTTGGAAAAGTTATTTTGTGGGGAGAAGCTTTTATACATTTCACGTACAACTTGAATGACAAGGAAAACACCTGAAATTCATGCAGGGAACTCGGCCACGTGCTCCTCAGACAAACAACTTCTTTTAATTGGAGCCTGATTCCTTTGACTGGCTTCACAAATCAGAGCTTCAAATAAATTGCTTTATTTCAGACACAACAAGTAAACACAATAAATGAGCCGAAAAAGAAATGTTTGATGCTTCGCCATCTTTGACTTCATTTGTTGGGCAACAAGGTCTGGCCAGTTACGGCGGGCAGCATTCTTTGATAATTTCACCTCCACCGTGGGACAGCTAACTTCACACATGAGTCTTGTTCTCATCAGTCACAGCTCTGTCTCTGAGCCATCCTGACCATCACGCGTAGTAACGGTAATGGCTGTGAACTCACGACTCTAGGGCTATGCATTCACTCCCCAAGAAGGGGCTTTTGGACCACAGACCTGACTGATCTACGATTTTTTAAATGTGTTTTTAAGCTCCAGGTTTGTGATTCACGGTGAATGAACGTGTGGGCCAACCCAAACAAAGTGTGACTCATCTTGAAGTTCTCACAGGTGTCCGGTGTCAGATTTGGAAAGTATTTCCACAGCGCAGAGCACACTTACACAGTCACCGGCACCTTGGGTGCACTGTGAAATGAGGGGTGACATTTTAGAAATGGCAAAAACCATGTTGAAGCCATTAACTTATGCAAGAGGCTGCTCTGAATACAAGCCTGAAACATATTATCATATTCAACAATATTTCTCAAATGACAGAATGTGTGACAGTGTAAATATCAGAGAAATTTGGTCATAGTAATTAAAGCTATCACGGCATAAATGGTGTTCTGTAGTATACAGTACATAATTCTGTACTACACATCATTGGTGGTTTAATGTCTTTCTCAGCTTTTGGTCATCCAAAATCAAACTTCCAAAAATTTCAAGTAGAGGTTATGATTCTCTGGCAAGGTCCAATCCATTGTATTCTTATGGTAATGAAATAGTGGTTTTATAGGACAGTATCCTTGACGCCTCAAGTATTACCACTTACATGCATGAACAATAACAGCTGAAATTGGTTGCCAGGAATGGTCACAAGGAATGGTCTCTTTCCAATGTTTGCCTCTATCAAACGAATACTAAACATCAGGCTCTCCCAAGTTTTTTTGGTTTTCCCATCAGCTGTTGGCTTGGTCCTGTTTGCCAATTCCACCCAAAGTATTGTACATTGTACTGTACTCTACATTGTACTCTAAGTTGGCATCACAAAGAATGGATGGTCATGTCGGGCCATATCCCTCCATTGTGCTGCAATTCTTTTTTTTTTTGACGTCTTGGAGATGGTGGAGGGGAAAACTCCTCCACGTCATGCACTATACCCCGCACCCTTGATTTCTCATTACAAGCAAGCACCACCGATGCAGGTTGTTTGACTTTTAAAATGTGCAATGACAGAAGCTTGCCCAGAGGTTTGACACAGAGCAGTTAGCATTCATGTTATGGGTGTTGTTGGAACAATGCATTAAGTCCAACACAATGAATAATGACATTAACCGAGACCTGCTTCTCATGTATGCTCCATAGTGTAATATTCATGCCATTATATTGCAACTCCTGGGAAGGCAGAAGGAAAATATTTTACCTCATACAATTACAAAAATATCACAGCACATAATCTTTAAATACATTTCGATCGATTACTACAATCAAATAAACAATACAGGTTTATGTTCAAGGTTAATTATAATTTCACTTTCACAATATGCAGTGAAAACTCACCGAGAAACAACACTGTGGCTTTATGAAAGTGATTTTCCTGACTCTAAATATTCCATTTGTTTACTATGGCAGCTATAGTGGAATGCTGCAGGGAGCTGAGGCCTTTCCAGGCCCTGTGCTGCTCCGTTCTAATTCAGCTCAAAGCGCCAGGTCTCAGCTCTCTAATTCCTGGCTGAGGGCGTGAAAGCTGAAGGGGGCGATCTTGTTTTCCGTCGCATTAAAATTTGCAGCAAATCATTGGCCGTGACATGTGCAGCATGCACAATCAAGGCGGCTGTCAGTTGAGCCCCAGCTTTTTGGTCATTGGTCTAGTGGGGTCGCAACATAGCATAAAGAGCACAGGTATGTTTTTTTTTTCCAGGCATAACTGACCAATTATACAGCACCAAACGTATGGCGAGTTAAAGAGCTACATCACGGCAACTAGACTCCACAATGTCATTTAGGCTTGGGGCTTAACCAAGTGGAGTGATTGCATTTAGTTTGGAGTTGTTCTAACAGAGCGACCAAACTTACATTTTACAGGGATCACAAGGTTTCTATGGTTATTGGTGTTCTTAACTGTAATTTATTTTGATTATAGAGTTGAAAAACAAAAAAAAAAATTTAGGTGGATATGTATTTTTGTCAACTTGCTTGGAACCCTCGGGTGTGATGTGGTTAAACAAAGAATGTCTACTTTAAAGCCAAAGTGTTTTGGGTGCGAATATTCCTGCCTCAGCAATGTGGCTGTGTTAAGTGTTCTTCCCCTGCACAGGAGTGCGGATTGCTGACATAAATATCCATTCTTTCACACAAATTACCATTTCGCATTTTCTGTTCTCACACAGCTTAAGCAACTAGCCCCACTTTAAAAAATCATCCTGATTATATGTGTTTACGACTTGAGAAAGTGCAGATCCCTGGCTTGGTTTCAGCAGAGAGTGAAATTGCACAGTAAGTCTTTCTGTAAGTGTCTGAACTGGGTAGGTAGGATTATGCGTGTTTAATCCCTCTCATAGCTCACTGTATACATTAAAATGTCAAACCACTCTCTGCTGATTCTTCGTGATATGCCTGACCAGAGGATAATCAAATTGTAATTACAGCCTGGCTCCAGAGCGCAGCTGCCGTACACAGTCATCTCGTGAACTAACACTGGTAGTATTTTCCCCTTTAGGAATACATTGAGTCACACAGCCCACACATCCTAGCACAACTCACGGGGAATTCATGTTAAAAGTGTGCAGCTTCCTGATTGGACGGTTCCGTCCTCCACACGCCTTGAAGAATCCCAGACTGACTGACTGACTCACGAGTGGGGCCGGTCTGTCCCTGACAGCCGTGGATCATAAAGAGTGCCACCGCATCATTGAGACCATTCACTGTTTTATAGGCCACAAAAACCAGCCTTTGTGAGTTATGGGTCTCTTGGCTCCTTGATCTTGAGGGAAGGTCTTCAGAGAGCGTTTGATTTGCGGGGTTGCGGTGCGCTTCTGTGTTTCTGTCTGAGCACAAGCATGATGACAGTCACCGCAGGGCACGTGCCCGAAGGCTCTAATTATTCACTGCTTGTCATGGCGCAGACCACGCCAACCGAGCAGCACAATTCAACAGTGATTGCGCAGCAATGGGGCAATAGGACAGGAACAAAAACACTTGGGCGGAAAGCAGAGGTCCATGGAGTTCTAGCAAAGCTTAAATGCAAAAAAAAAAGGAATGCCTTAGGAGTTGAGGTTTGGGTGGGTGGTGTTGGTTGCTGGAGCTGTAACCGGGACTATAAACCCAGGAAAACTTTGGCACTGAGTCTAAGCTGATGGCACGGTACTTTCCAATGCATCCCTCCCACTTTGGACCTGCTACAGTGGGAGTTTACAGAGAGACTGAGGCAGAGGAGAGATGTGGAGTAGCAAACACACAATGCTGGCAGGTTAGTCACTGCTATTTGTCCTGTGGGGAATAAGGGAATGGGTTCAGGTGAGGTCCTGCCTGCCTATCCTCAGTCATAGCCTTCCATTTACCTATTGGACGATGCCCAGCCAGTTCCATTTACTTATTGGGTGATGCCCTTATCAGCTTCTGTCTGTCACCTCACGAATTCCGTAACTCACTTGTGTTTCCAAAAGCGTCTTTCTTGAGGTTACAACAGCAGGGTTTCACCTATAAATTTGTCCTCCATGCCTCCTTTCACTCATAAGTCCTCTACCCCAGTGTTTCCCAACCTTCTCCTGTAGGACCCCTTGTCCTGCATGTTTTAGATCTCTCCCTGCTCCAACACAGCTGATTCAAATGATCAGTTTGTTATTAAGCAGCTTCAGGAGTTCATAACAAGTTGAACATTTGAATCAGCTGTGTTGGAGCAGGGAGAGATCTAAAACATGCAGGACAAGGGGTCCTCCAGGAGAGGGTTGGGAAACGCTGCTCTTCCCCACTCCACCTCCCACCTCAGTTCAGAGATGGGAATCTGCCATAACCTGAGATGGAGATGGAGGTGATGATTGTCCAGCTCAACACTTCAGTTGCACTTGGCCAATGCCAGACCTCTCAGCAAAGAGACAAGAGACTTACAGAGGGCCTTTACTTTAAATGTGTTTCTGTATAGCTTACAATAAAACTGTATTTTTCATATAGCATCAATAGCTTCAAAGACAGCATTTCTAATATACTGTACACATATAAAATGTCATGAATCTGTCCCATTAAAGCTGTCCCAACTGGCTCAATACACTTCACCTTCCTTTCTTCCACAGGTGCAGTATTTGCAATATTTTTAGTTTGTTTAGATGGGTGCGGTGAGAAGGATTGTGGGATTGCTGGACACAACTGCATGGAGTATTAGCTGGGGCCCAAAGAGGGAAGCTGTTCGGTGGTGAAAAAAACATCCCTGTCACATTGTGTGCCAGCTCCTGGAGATTAATATCAAAATATAGTAGTTTTCTGAGAAAAGGAAATGCAGACAGAGCACAAGAAGTAGTTCATTGTATGGAAGAAGTGGGAGAATGAGCATACTGAGAGAGAGAGGGAGAGGAAGAGATGAAGGAAAACAGAAGGAAGAACCAACTCCTAGATTTCAGCTCAGACAGGACTCTGTCAAGCTCTATGTGTGACTGTTATTCCCTCTCTAAAACCCTAAACTGCTATATTTTACCAAAGTATTCCGGGAAGAGATTAATCAACCATAACATCTGTTCACTTTAATTGGCGCATACCAATAAGAGTGACTACTGCTGAGTGCAGGTGTTGTCGGCTTATTAATAGCATGCGAAACTCAAGGTACAAAGCATTGATATTTGTGGTCCTTTCATATAACCTCAGAAGGAAATTAATTGCCAGTGGTCACGTTGCTAGCCTGTTTCCAGCCTTTTGCGGAATGTGTGTGCTCACGTGGCGTGTCTGTGTGTTCCTCAGGACTCGGGGTGTGAGGGGCACCTGGTGGACGCCTGCGGGGTGTGCGGGGGTGACGGCTTGTCCTGCGAGGTGGTCAGTGGGACGTTCTCACGCTCCACACTGTCCGTGGGGTACCACAAAATCCTGGACATTCCCGTCGGGGCCAAAAATATCAAGATACAGGAGCTCGCCAAGAGCAGGAACTACCTGGGTAGGAGAAGCTCTAGAGACTGGTTTCCTACTTCCTGCTTCCTTCTTCACCTCTCCTCCTCTTCCTGTACACTGATAGTATATAGGTGTTGGCACCTAGAGGCATCATTTTGCTGGATATTCTCTGTTTCTATCAACAGACAACAAATGACAAACATACTATCATATAATTATCAATGAATACTCTAGGTAATGCTCATATTTTATATGAAATACAAAACATTGTAATACTTAGGTTGGTTTTATGGGAAAAGTAAACCAACTGACAAATTGTAATTTGGTGAATATGTAAAATATATAAGATACATAAATTTGATAATTTGAGGCTGTTGTCTTGCTGTGTGCCTAGTAAGTCGGATGAATCTCCTCTCCTATTGTTTGTTCTCAAAAATTTTTTTTCCAGAAAGATTTACACTATTTTCAGTATGAGACAGGATATAGATATCCAGTGATAATTGCTAGATAGTATTCTAAGGTAACACTTACAGTTAAAAGAATGTAGTGGTGTTATAAATGCTTGCTAATGAATTATAACCACATTATTAAAAGGGCATATATAGAGCATAGCAACAGTTCACATTGTAACATTGTGTGGATTCTCATTCCAGCCACCGTTTCTTCCTCTTTAATAACACATTTACTGAAATTAAGTGCATTTAAAAGTATATAATTTGTGTATAATGATTAATGTGCTTTATTATACATTCATAACTGAACAATAGCCTAACCACATCTATACTTTTTAAGTTGAGCATAAGTGAATAGCAGTACAATGCAATAGATGGGAACATTGAAAGGTCAGGCAGTTTGCTATGAAGTAACTCACTCTCCATACTTCTGTGTGCACTCTGACCCGGTGTCTGTGCGCCTTTCAGCGCTCCTCACCCGGGATGGCGAGTCCGTCATCAGCGGGAGCTGGGTCATCGACCGGCCCGGCGTCTTCTTCGCCGGGACCCAGCTGACGTACCGCCGGCCCAACGAGATCCGCAGCCGGGCCGGGGAGTCCATCACTGCCCGGGGCCCACCACGCAGGAGCTGCACGTCTACGTGAGTCCCTCCGCCCCGCGGCCGAACAATCGGGGCCTTGTCAGAGCGAGGCGCGGGGCCAAACGGCCCTCCCACACGGCGCGCCGCAGATCACTGAAGCGCTGAGCTGGGTAATCCAGGGGCCTGGGCAAAGATGCTTTTCTCAACATGTCTGTGGATTAAGACAAACCAAAAAAATTGGAAGGTATTTTTACACAATGATTTTCTGTACCTTCATTTGAAGGTTGGGAATTGGCCACACCAAAACACATAAGCGCACATAAAGGGTTTGTATCAGCACAAACATTTCTGACACTTTTCTGGATACTGTGGAGCATTTTTGTAGCTTTAATGGTCTCCCATTAGAACCCCCTGATCACAGATTCAGGATCATCACATTGTGTCTTAATGTAGACCTACTGGCTCAGTCATTCAACTGGTGCATCAGTACCGACTGCAGTGTGCCTGAGGCCGTTCACTGGGAAGATATGCTTGATGAAGCTTGAGGAGTTCTGCTTGGTTAGGAGTAATGTACTTTTCTCCCACTCCAGGTCATCTACCAGCAGCCCGACCCCAGCGTGTCGTACCAGTACATTCTCCCCCGGGTGACTACCCACAATTCCCAGCCAGCCTCGCCTTCTCACATCCTACCCCTGGGTGAGCATGGCATCTGTCAATCATTTACCCGGCCAGCTACACCAGAACCCAAAATCAGCCATCATCTTGTTAGAGCACACAGGCTTTTTGCCAAGATGCGAACCCGAGCAAAAATGTCCCTACCGTTGCAGGATTTGTGAATAAGTTGCTAAGAGCCAATCTGAGGCGAGCTGTAATTTGTCTCAGTCAGCCGAAATGTTTGTTCCAAGTGCAGGCTGAATCGTACAGCCCAGGTTTGATCCCTTCCGTGTCATTAGCCAACGATGACAAGGCCCCACAGCAACTGTGTGCTCTGGGACTAGCAGTGTGAAAAATAGCCATTGGCACGCATCCTGGTGTATCAGAGGACTTGATTCGCTTCAACTCTCCTGTGTGAGCACAGAGAGTGTACAACGAGGGTGGGCCTAGAGTATAATCTGCGACTCCAAAATTGGGTGAAAGAGGGGGAATAGCATTGAAAAATCATTCTTAGTTTGGCTATTTTTAATACAGTATGATATTACATCCACATTTGATACAGTATGATATTGCATCCATGTTTGGTTCAGTACAATATAACATCCATATTTGGTTTAGTATGATATTACATCTATGCTTAAGCCAAGACTGTCGACCAAAACACCCCGTTCAACAGAAACAGAAACTGCATTGAGCAAGATGCATTTAGAAGAGGAGAGGACATAGCTGTTATTTGATCGTACCCTCACTGGAAAAGCCTAACCACTAATAGCTGTTGTGTCTGCGTGTTTCTGTCAGGGTGGGATACTGCAGATGTGTGTGGGGTGAGAGGAAGGTGGGTAAGCCGAGATGAGACACTAGTCATGCTTTAGGCTGTGAACTGCTGTGAATCTGAACTGGCGTGCTGATGTTAAAGTCATCTGATCGACTCATGCCACTGACTGTACCCACTTCAGCCCATCCACAGTAGATAAGGATCAGTGAATCTGCATTCACAGGCATGCTGTCTCTGGTTCTCTGGATTTAGTCCCCAGAATGCACTGGGTAAGAGGATGTGAACGTGAATAAACACACAGAGTGTGTTTACACTGGATTAGAGGGTGTGAACACCCTTTGCTAATCACTCCATTTTAGGTGCACCGTACTAGAGTAACTCCTTCCCACGGGTCAGCTTGTTATCGAATTTAAAGACATGATGACATGGCAACCTAAGTGTGTGCATATGTGTGCGTGTGTGCGTGCTTGTGTGCCGAGCTGTTCCAATTACCCACAAAGAGGGGCAAAGCCAACATCTGCTGCTGACATCTGTCTGAAACTTATGGGTGAAAAAAGGTGCAGGATACCACGATGAAATTTACTGACTGAAAGCCGCTGGTCTTGCATGAGAAAGCGGAGCTTGTTTCCTGCATCAGCTCATGTGCGTTTCTTTGCTGGACTTTATTGGGAGCAGGTTCCATCTGTCAGTGCTCAGCTTTTAGCAGTACTTCATTCCGTCCTTCACGCTAAGGTTGAGGACACCCCCGTGGAGGACGGCTTGTCCTTGAATCGACCTGACCGCGCTCTGACCGCGACCGCAACTTTCCAACCAGCTGGCTCCTTCCACGCCGCGGCGCAAACGAGTGACAGAGCACACGGCCCACTAAAGACCGCGGCGCAACAGCGGGGGAAACTGATACGAAACATTACCGAAATGCTCGCTGAACCGGAGGACAGCGGAACGCAGGGATTCATTTGCGAAGGAGCGGTCCCTGGCTCGCGGGAAGGGGCCAAAGCGATTCCATATGGCTGACCATCTCTTTCCTGCATCTGCGCTCTGAGTGTCTTTCCACCGCTTTCTGGTCCTTCATTGCTGTTCTTGTGTCCTTCTCTCTTCAGGGGAAACGATGGGGCTGCACACCATCAAAGGGGAAGGCTTTTCTCTGCTGGACAATAATGGGAATGAGAACTCCCATCCCAACCAGGTCCCCTCGGACCCCCTCCTCTCACCCACCACTGAGAGCCCAGGGGCCCAGGTCGGTCCTGAGCAGCTCTCTCCCTATGGCTGGAGACGAACCGGGAGCACGCTCTGCAGCGCCACCTGTGGAACAGGTGAGAAATGTTTTTCTTCTTCAGGAGGGAGCCACAGTAATTAAAAGGCTTTAACATGTAAGTGGCCTGAGATGCTAAATATGTATAACATCATGTGGCATGTTTATTGGCTTTGATTCCCATAGATAATGATGATAATTAACCTATAATGATGTTGCATGTTCAGGTCCTCAGAGAGGTTTAGAGCCCCTAGCATCGAAAGTCATTAGTGTAGCGCAGCACACGTCATTGTGTATGCCCATGACAACATTGAAATTGATGGATGGAGTCAGAGAGCGACTCAAGATAATGAAACTCAGACGCTCCAATTCATTCGAGGGGTTTCGAAATGTTTTTGTTTTTTTAATCACGAGACGGCAGTTTAACGCAAACCCGCTGCTTGCCTTTGGATGTGGCCGTGTCCTGTGGATTGCACATTTGATAAACGCAGGGAGTGGGGTGGGGGGAGGTGGGGGGTTTCAGGGAGAGATTTTGAGGAAAGAATGCGCAGACTGAGTGTTTTATCACTGTCCCATGTCAATACTCCCCGCTGTGGTTGGCCTGTCTGAGAGAGAGCTCGGCGGCTCTTCCTCGGCCTGGGTGTGGAGCGCGACGGCGGCGCTGTCCCTGGTGTGTGCTTCAGCAAGGAAAGGCCTGCTTTTTTTATAGGCACGTGTTCTGGAAGGTCTTGAGTTGCAGTCTTGGGGACAGGAAGTGTGGAGTCTGGGGTAGAATGATGCAGTAGTTGGTTAGCCTGAGCTCAAGATATGAAATCTGGACAGGCCTGGGTTGTCTGGGGGCACAGAACTGCATCACAAACCAGAAACTTTGTTTTGCAAGTGCTGCTGCTACAGTTATGATTCTATGTCTATATCATTAAAATGCTAAATACATCATCCAATGTTGGAGGCATTGCTCATTTAACTTGAATGGATACAGTTATATTCTATTGTGCTGGAAGTCACTCTGGATAAGAGTGTATGCTAAATGCATGTCATTTAATGTAAAGTATTGCGCCTTACATGGCAACTGAGAATCGGTGAAGAAGAAGACATGGTGGTGTCTTGAAACAATCCTTGTGGCATTCTAGAAACAATGCAAATGAGCACTTCTTAAGTGGTAGCGTTGTAAGAGGTGGGGAAAGGTGGGTGAGACCGTGAAAACATGACCAGGAGCTCTCAGCCAATCAGAGACAGGCGGGTGGTGGTTCAGCTCCCCAACACACTGTTACGTCAAGAAGTCGATGATGCCTGTGCTGACCTTGACACTAACCTGATGTGAATGTGATGTAGCACATTACTTTACCTCAGTGTTAGAGTATGACCGGTGTAACCCTGATGCATAGTTCTGTTAACAGTTACCCATTCCTGGGCTTGTGTTTGCAGTGATATCCAGCTACAGCAGCTAATAGGAAACAGCCAGATTCACGCACGCACACTCATTTCCCAACAACTTACGTGTCAAGCAACAAATATGTGTAGCATCAACATCAAATTGTTTTTAATTAGTGGACCATGAGTGCAGCCAAGACTGTGCCAGTTATACATTAAGAAAAGGTCAGCCTTACTAACTGTGTGAGCAGCGAAGTGAAAATACAGCAGTAAGTTACGCCTTGCCCCCCACATTGCCTATCTTGCCCCATCTGGTGACATTTTATTTATTCAGATATAAAACTTTTATCGACATGTGAGTCATTTGCAGCACATTCAGCCATACAGTCTTCGGATCTTGGGTCTGTTTCACAACCCTGTTTTTTTCCAAACTTTGGTCCATAAGGATGCACTGAGATCAGCAGCAGTGACACTTTATTCAGAGCTGTGCTGGCGTGGAAGTCAGAGTCTCTCTAGGCGCTGCAGTCTGGGATCAGATCTAACTCAGTTTCCCTGTGCTGTGACCATCGTTAAACTGATGAGATCTTTCATGAATGTGCCAGACGCCATTGATACCTTGAGTTGCCGAAACTCATCTCCTTGTCACCTGAAAACCTCAGACTAGCTGTACCCTCAAACTTTGGGACACCTTGTTAAATCAAATAAAAAACATGATATACTGCAATTAAACTAATTTAAGCCAATATCAGGTTGTCAGGAAATGTGCCCTATATATGTGCCTGTGACACATAGTCCCACTCATGTGCATATATTGAGTCATATCTGCGTGGTTGAGGCGTTTTCATCACATCCGTAACTATACATTTCCATGGACCCCTGTCTGCAAACCACTGTTACATAAGCTACATATGCTCAATCAGCTAAATCCAGCATTCTGTCACGTGACAATGAATACAGCTGCAGTACAGCTGGATCCAAATTGAAAACTGTGTCTGGTGCAGTGCTGAATAGGAACATTTTACAAGGCCCACTCTGTCACCAGCCTGAAAGACCAGGTGATTGTAACTCTTCAATGCTTTAGGCTTATGTAATACATTGTGTGCGTGGAAAAGAAAACGAAGGACCTTCGCTGACTCAGGAGGACTAGAGACATGAGAGGAACCTGAGCCAGCGCAAGTCTGCCACAACAATAAAGCTGGTTGTTGAAAATGGAAAACCTTTACAAGATGGGATTATTGTACGTATTTTGGAATCGAAACTTGGCTTTCCATAATTAGCGAAACACAAGATAATGGAAAACAGAGATCTGTGGACAGCTAATGATAAACAAATCACTCCGGAGTACATGATCAAATCTGAAAGGGCTACGGTTTGCGAGGGGGAAAAATACATCACGAAAACGATAAGCAAAAAAAAAAAAAAAAATTGGACAAGCTGCATGTTTTGGTGGGAGGGGACCAATATGGTTCTGATTGACTTCAGAGCAGACAGAGAAATTTAGATTTCTCAGGCGTAGAATCACAGACAGTCCCTCTTTCTGGCGGTCCTCCATCCCCCCAGCAAGGAACAAAGTTCTGGCCGAAATCCCACCGCTGAAAGACAGCGACCATCAAAGACCCTCATTCTCAGCACTGTGGAAAGGGGAAGAGAACAGCAGGGGTACCCTGGGATGCACCCAGGTTGTTTCTCTGAAAAACGAAGCACTCGCTCACCTGCTTTTCATTCATGTGTATATCAATAGGAGCTTGAAATCAATTTTATTGCTCTCTTACACAACAGGATTGACAGTGAAACTCAGGGGAAGTGTTTGGTTGTATGTACAGAACACCCACTTGGTAAAAGGCTTATTTATGAGCGCTGTAAAGTGTTTTGCGCTGGTTTAGAGGTGGCCTGTGTCATGTAGACATGAAAGAAGTGTTGAAGAATGTCTTCTGCATTGCATGAAGTTACAACATCCATGCTGTGGCACATGCTTTATAGTATTCTTATTACGAACATCTGGGCTGTTGCGCATCTGGATTGCCACACAGGTCACAATCACTTAAACTCCCCTAGCTGGTTTCCGTCCTAGAAGAGAAAGCCTGGTCCACTCAGCAACCATGCAGTGATGTCACAGCTCTCTCCCTCTGTGATTGGTAGGCAGGCGTCAGAGTGTGTTCAGCTGCGTGGAGCACGAGACCGGCGTTCCAGTCCTGGACAACCTCTGTGAGCACACTCAGAGACCCGTACCTCAGGAAGAGGACTGCAACACTCAGCTGTGCCCTGCCTTGTAGGTTGCCAAACCCTCAACTAAAACCTCAACTAAAACCACATCCTCCTAGTAAGGGAAAACAACACAACAAGTCTGCTTACCATCACAGGACCAGGGCCTTGAGATGGAGAGGTTCCTGGCACTCTGGAAACATTTTAGCTGGTTAAAATGTAATGCCAAATTAAATGTAGCAAACTATTTTATGCCTCAAATAACTAATACTAATTAATTGCTATTTAAATTAGTCTGATTGATCTTTTTTTGAAAATGCAAGTACAAATTTGACTCCAAATTGACTTGACTAACTGAAATATTTTTGTGATATTATAGACCAAACTGCTGTTGCATGCACATTCCATGCTTGAATCAACGTGGTTGTAGGTGGTATAAAAGGGTCACCTACATTTAAATCCTCTGGTAGATAACTGGCTTGTCAGCCAGGTAACTAGGTAATTAGTTAACTTGTCGGGATGGCATAACTGCAGTTACATATTAATTAATTATTTTTTATAAAGGTGTGTAGCAATGCTGCTACTAACAAATATTTTGTTATTAGACCAAATATGGTGTGAATCAGCTCAATTAAAATCCTTGACATGACAGGAAATCCATCAATGGCACGTGCTTGTGGAGTTGTATCCAAATCCCGTGTTTAAAATCAGATGGAACAGAACTGAAAGGTAGAAAGGATGGCAGGGGTCACCTGGCTGTCGATGTGGTCCCGTGTGGTCCGTGGCTCACGCTGTGTCCCCCCCTCGCAGCTGGGACGTGGGCGAGTGGTCCGAGTGCAGCAAGTCCTGCGGCCCCGGGACCCAGCACCGGCAGGTCCTGTGCCGGCAGCCGCTGGCGAACGGCAGCGTCGTCCCGGCGGGGCCCAGGCGCTGCCGGCACCTGGAGCAGCCCGAGACCAGCGCCTCCTGCCAGCTGAAGATCTGCAGTGAGTGGCAAATCGGCTCTGAGTGGACCCCGGTTTGTATTTCGGCAGGAACCCTCGGGAACAAATCAACACAAGCACGCACGCCACAGCACCAGATTTGTCCCAGTGCACGTCGCTCTGAGAGCAGTTAGCATCCTTACATGTCTCATATGTGTCTCTGATGTTCTGATAGCTACGGTAGTTATAGCTCTGGGCTACCCTGGGTAACATTGTGACACAGTGTTGTAACAGTCACTGTGGGTGCTTGTGTGATCAAGTTTTTGTGCTTTGCGTTATATTCGTTTGTACAAGTCTCTCATCTCCCCGACTATCCAACGTACACCCCCACCCCTCCCCTCCCCCATCACTCTCTCAGTGCTCTGTGCCATGCGGGGTCGGCCAGCGCGTGCGGGACGTCAAGTGCGTGGACAACCTGGGGGACGTGGTGCCGGACGAGGACTGCAACATGAAGCTGCGCCCCGAGGACGTGCAGAACTGCGACATGGGACCGTGCGCCCGCAGCTGGTTCTTCACCCGCTGGAGCGACAGGGTGAGGCGGGGCCAGGCTCTGGAGGGGGGGGTGAGGGGTGGGGCGTGATCTCAGGGGGTCGATCAGCATTCATCCTCAACTTTGGCTCACTGTCGATCACAATTTTTTTATTTCACGAATTCAAAAACAGTTTGTTGGACCCACCAATCAGCTAAATTGACCGCAAAAAAATTTGCTACAAAAACACAGCATTTATTTGTAAAGAAAAGTTATGGTGAATAAAACCAGGAGATTTGATGTCAGAATGGCAGAATGCAGGGACTGTTACTACTATTACAGTGTGGTTTTGATGTCGTCAGGGTTTGGCACAATGCAGTAACTGTTTCTGTGATTAGGGGTATGTTTGTGTTGCTCTCAGAGCTTGGTGCATTGTGGGAACCGTTATTGTGGTATGGTTTTGATGTTATCAGATCTCGCCGCAAAGTGGGGACTTTGACTTTGATGAAAGGTTCGTGCTGTTGGCGTCAGAGCTTGGCTCAGCGCGGGAGGCCGTTACTGTGATTACAGTACGGTTTTGATGTCGTGAGAGTCTGGCACTGTGCGGGGGCTGTTACCGTGATTAAGGGCGCACTTAAACCCCACGGGGGTCAGGACAGCGGAATCACTGGCCATCTTCCGACACAGACTGAAGACCCACCTCTTCATACTGCATCTCGGTTCCACCTCAATCCCTGCCCGCTAACACCTGCTGCTTGTATTGCTTGCTACTTATTTTACATGTAGTATCATGATGTGTTTTGGATTCTGTGATCTAGTGACTGATGTATGGTGGTATACTTGGCTTCCCTTGTCCATAGTGTAATAATGTTATGCTCACACTCACCGGTCTGGGAGAGTTGTTAGCCTGGTCTGACACTGTTGCTCATTTAGCTTGAATGGATACACTTATGTTCTATTGTGCTGGAGCTCACTCAGGATAACAGTGTCTGTAGAAAAGGGCCACATGTTTTTGTCTTTGTCTGTGTCTTTGTTTGCGCACCACCCCCATCTCCTACAGGCACTTGTTTACAACTCAGTTGAAACCTGCCCAAACCGGTCCTGCTGCTCCCCTTATCAGCAGGACCCCCCACAGGTAACCCGAGGCACAGGCGCACCCCCAAGGACAGCCCCCAGGTCACCATTTGCCCTCTGACCTGTCCGTATCCTTCGGCCACCAATCAGAGCCTCAACAGGGCCAAGGATACGGGACAATAAAAAGGTGGTGGTGACCTCCCTCACCTCAGTACCACGCTAAGACCTGCGAAGTGAAGAACTGGGGAGACCAAGCCCTTGGGGACCAAGTATTGTGTTGTTGTTGTGTGCGTCTGTTCCTAAGAAACCACACACATCCAAACAACACACACACACCTACACAAACACACCTTCCAAAATCCTCAATAAAACCCTGAACCCGGAACCTGACTCCTGTGTCCTGACTGACACCCCGCTGTGACAGCAAATTAGCCTGAACCTAGTTACGGGTGAAACTGCCCCCTCAGTTTCAGTGTCTGTTAAATGAATGCGGTGTAATGTACGCTTATGTCGTTGCCAGTGCTCGGCTGAGTGCGGGGAGGGCAGCCGGAGCCGGACGGTGGTGTGCCTGATGAACCACATCGGCAGCCTGCCCCTGGAGGGCTGCGGGGACGAGAGGCCGGACGACCGCGTGCCGTGTGACCTCGGCCCCTGCCAACACAAGCTGGACTGGTACACCGGGCCCTGGGGGCAGGTCAGAGCAAAGCACTGCAAAGCCAGCGTACCCTCCACACACACACTGTGTACACACAACACCGCGTGCATTACATGTTACAAACACATTATCAGCGCATTTTTCATCTATTCTGCATTTCTCATCTATAATTCAAAAGTCCAGTGAACTCCTATGCCTTGTCCTCATATGCTGCACGCATACTGAACTCAAGCCCCAATCCGTGGGCCAGAAAATGACATTCCAGGGCAGATCAGTTGGGTTAGGTCCAAAGCTGCTCTTTCCCAGGTCCAAAGCGCCCCCTGTCGTGTCTCCCGCAGTGCTCCTCCGAGTGCGGCACCGGAACCCAGAGCCGCAGCGTGGTCTGCCTGCTGCACGGCAACGGCAGCTTTGAGGTGGCCCCGCCCTCCGACTGCGCCCACCTGCCCCGCCCCGCCGACACCCAGCCCTGCCACCTCAAGAGGTGCGGCGCCAAGTGGTACGTCACGGAGTGGAGCGCGGTGAGTACCCGACACCACTGAACCTGTTTACAATGTGTTTTTATCACAGGGATTGCCCCAGTCAAGTAGGACCCATTAGTTCTATTTGATTAATCTTATGCAGGGATGGGATATTTTGGCTCTGGATAGCTAGAGTCCTCCAGGGTTTTAGTCACCTTTAAACAAGAAATTAATTTACCATTTACCTGGAATTTCAGGCAAGGTGACCTATATTCAGGTGACTTTAATCTATTAAAAGGAATACTAGAGCTGGTAGACCCTAAGGCCTATTAAACCTGGAGTTTCCCCACCACTGTTCGTATGCATACCCTGTAGAGTAACGTAAACCAGTGAGCTCTTTTCAATGAAAAGCTTCAGGAAGGTCATTCTGTCCAAGGTTGAGGCAGCTAATGGATGGATTCAAAACAAAAGAGAGAAGTTAGCATCAATCAAAGCATGTGGGTCACCCCTCCCTTTCGCAGTGCTCTCGCTCCTGCGAGGGGGGGTACCAGGTTCGGGAGGTGCGCTGCCTGGCTGACGACATGACGGAGAGCCGGGGCTGCGACCCCTTCCTCATGCCAGAGGACCGGGAGGAATGCAACACGCAGCCCTGCGTCCCGGAAATCGGTACGCCCCAGGCTTAACGAATCACGCACTTTCGCAGTGCCACAATACTGATTACTTTAACTAAGTGCTTTATTACACTGTAACTGTGGCTGCTTTCATTTTCTATTAAATACACTTGCAGTTTTAATAGAAATGTACTGCTGTTATGATTGATTAAAAAATGCTTAGGGAGCAGACAGCGCTCAAGTGTTGTTAAGTTTCAAACTGCTAAATTGGCAAACCGGCAGAAATTTGCATTTGAGATGAAAATGATACTGCAGTATTGACTGGTGTTTTTTTGGTCTCCCAGATGAGAGCTGCCAGGACATGTACTACAACTGCAATGTAGTGGTGCAGGCCAGCCTGTGCGTGTACTCCTACTACAGGACGGCCTGTTGCGCCTCCTGCAGGCGGGTCAGCGGGAGGGAGGGCGGGCTCCCCAGGAGGTGACTCCGCCCCCACTCCGGGGAAGGGAAGGGGGAAAAAAACCCCGCTTTTCTCACAAGGACCTTCCATCACAGCGACCGAGGAAGCGCTCGGATCTGTCCTGTGATCGTCTGTCTTATTGTCACGTGCCTTTTGAGAAGATGCAATTTAACAGAAAAGTCACAAACACACAAAGACACCCACGAGTCCATGAATGTTGTTTATTCTTTGCCGCCATACTTTTTTGGCAATTCAGTGAATGTCTGCTTCATATTCACTCAGCAGGACTGTCAGTAACTTTCTGTTTATTTTATGGCATTCTGGGTATTTAATTTTGTGTGAGGCCATCTTTCCTAAACCTATCCTGTCATTTATATTGCAAATATCTCACAGCTAAGCCCCCAATTTTCATTTAATTGAGATTTTTACAGGAAATTCAGACTTTTTTGTACAGATTTAAACCACATTTTGTATCACTCATGAATATGTTTGATTTTCACAGGTTAAATAAAAAAAGAATAACGTGTTTATATTGGGGAGATAATGGGAATCCACATCTTAAGGTACACTGGTTATGATGACAGCCATCATAGTATTGAGGGCCTGGTTGCTGCTGTGTGAACCCTTTGCCGTTGCCATCTTGTTCATCACCACCTGAAATGTTGGTGTTGACATGAGCATTTTTTCCACAGCCTTAGCCTTAATAACTATCAGCTATGAATTTGCAATGATTATTGTTGAAATTCAGTGCCTGCAGTCTAAAGTCATTACAATTAAAACACATTACAATGCAACTCAGTTAAGATTTGGTAGGGTGCCAGGTGCCACTGCCTTTGCAAATGGCTGTGAGCTGTAGGTCGGTCTCTCTCAGAGCTGGGTTTCGTAACCTGAGCCATGAGAGGAAAAGGATACAATGGTAACAACACTGCAAGCATCATGGACACAACGCGCTTTGGACAGAGGCAGAAGAGGAGCTTACTGAGATTCGGCAAGAATGAACGTTTATTTGATCCATCTACAGAGACCTAGCCGTTATGTGTCGGGGAGAGATAGCCAGGCGCCGTCATGGAAATGGAACACAATTATTTTTTAAACATCCTGGAGTTCTGTACATAGAAACCTCTTAAACAGGCCAGGGAAAGAACGGCAAGCTTAGTAATATGGAAAACATTCATAGCTACATTCAGAGGTGGTGACACATGTGAGGACTCCTCAAATTCAGAACTTGTGTGATGTGTCCTCTTCAGTTCCAGTGATTCCACAGTAGCCCCCCTGTAAACTGTGTAAGGTACACTTGCAATTGTCAAGAACTATACTGTGCATAAGATGTTAAATAGCTAGCTTCCTAGCAAGTGAACTTCATAGATCATGATTTTCCTAATGGCACCGCAGATATGACAGCTAGCTAGGCATGTGCTATCACTTGTAGTCAGCCAAATGGCAGAGTGTTGTTTTGTTCATTATGTTCACTCTGAAGGAAAAAGCTATTCAAGACTGAGAGGGAAGTTTCAAGGTTTCACATTCAGTTGTTCAGACAAGACAAAAACCACAAGCATTACAACAGATCATAAACATGAAAACATCCACACAAGCCTTCAGTATAATATCCATGTTTTACTATGACATTAAAAGCAGACCTGTGAAAAGGCCATTTTTTTTCTCATCACATGTTCAACTTGAGCACAAAACTGTCGGCCAAAAGGACCAAAGGCCAGAAGACCCTGACCTGTCGGTTCCTAAGACACAGACTAGAAATGATTGGATTCAGGCTTTATTTGCTGAGGCTCAGAATAGCCTGGGGATGGAACCATCAAGAGCAGGGTTTTTGAACATGACAGAGTCAAGACCCGGCCTCAGCTACAGTTCCCTCCACATTCATTTCTCTTCATGTGTTCTCCAAAACGCCACACCATCACGTCACTGATAAATGAATACAAGCTGCTGCCATTCGTGCTTGTTTAATATATTTTACGACAGCATTTTGAGACAGGTTCAGGAGTCCAGGAACCCACTGGGAATATATGTTCCACAAGACGCAAAGTTCTCAACAGGCTTCCAAAAAAAAAAAAAAAAAAAAACGAGTAATGTTCATATTTTCCATTGTCAGGAAACAACATTCAGGCTTCGGTTCCCGAAATACATGTCATGTAATCCAACAAACAAACATAACCTCCAAAATATATATATATATATATATATATAGATATATATTTGTTTTCTTACTTTGTTTTTTTATCAAATTAAAATAAAATCTGTTTTTGTTTTACGTATCAAGCGTCGTACCGACAATCATTAAGTATGAATACTGTCATAGTTTTACAAAGCCACATAAATAATAGGATACAATACAGTATATAAAATACAAAAAAAAAACTATATACTTTTTTAAAAATGATAATTACCAGAGGTGAACCGAGAGAAATTCTTGACACTAGCAACAACAAAGGTTACCCCTGAGATTCCAAAAAATTCAATTCATGTATGCTAGGTTAGGACAATTGCTACTATGCATGTATGTACACTGTGCTGTTAAGAGCTTGAAGGCACGTATAATCGGACGCGGTGTGTCTGTGTAGGCGTCACACCGCGGTGTTGTAGTGTCAGTAAAGTATGGAGAAACGAGCGACACAAACGACAGTCAAACCGACAGGAAAAAAAACTGAAAAAGGTCTGAAAAATACCCTTCCGTTCAGCGAGGCAGTGTAAGAGACAGAAGTAAGTCGTTTAAGGCCAATTTTTGGACGTTTGTCACAAAATAAATAAAGGACACTGAAAAAGAAAACTTGCGTGAGACCTGACCAGTGAGTCTGACATGACCGTTTTCTTTTTTCCTGTCTGTTTAGTTTACTGTTTACTCCAACAGAATATGCTCATTTACTATATGTGTGTGTATGTGTTTATGTATATATATACATATACATATTTATTATATACATTGTTAAGTCTATTAAATTAAAACAAGGCTTTGTCAAAAGTTATGCACAATATATAAATGTATGGTACAAGAATATACACTGACTTTTGTCACATGTTCAAGAGGATATTGAAGCATTCAAGGCAATACCTTTGGCTTTAAGGTTAGTTTACATATGGACAACAAATAAAAAAAACATTTAACAAAATTTAACACAAAATATATGATACACAAAACAAACAGCTAAAATTACAAAAAACGGAACTACACTGGACCAACAGTCAAACTGAATTTTCTCTCTTTAGAAAGCATGTTCAAGTTTTGATTTCTCTCATCATTAACATGAAAATCACCGTAAAACGCTGGGTTTTAACGATGGGCGGCATAGGGGGATAGCGTTAAAGAGGGATCTCCCAAGACAAAACAAAAGTGAAAAAGTTTCAAGTTTGCCGTTCCACATGTGCAAGTCAATACGAAGCGCTAACACTCGTAAGACACGCTGATTCCTCCCGAAACAAGCCGGAGAAGCTGAACGGCCCGATGAGTTCTCCGGTTCTCCGTCATTGGGGCAAACAAACAAACAAGCAAACAAACGAACAAACTCAAAATTTTTTTTTTTAAAATCTCCACCGTCAGTCCACCTTCCAGCAATCAGGGTTCTAAAATTCCGGGACCCTTCCCAACCCTCCCCACCCACCCGACCGCCCTTTTCTCGTCTCTGGGCGCCCCCTGCCGGCCTGTCACTCGCTGTCCGTCTCCAGGTCGGTGTCGGACCACTCGACGGGCGCCAGCAGGCCCCGCCGCTGGGCGTACTCGATGACGGCCATGTAGCAGAAGTAGTACTGGTCCCAGGTCTGGATGCTGAAGGCGCGCTGCGTCCGCATGCGCCACACCGTCTGCTTCACGTCCACCGTGCCGATGTCCTCCAGCCGCGACAGGCAGATGTCCAGCGTGCAGAAGGTGCCTGGCGGACGAGGCGGCAACGCTCAGGTTAAAGAGGGGTCCCTTTGAACAACTCCAGCGTGACACTGCAATCAGCGAGGCCACTTGTTCTCTTGTTCTGAAATTATATAGGCCTGCTGTGGTATCATCCATATCTACTCATACCCCTGATTAAACAAGTCATAATACAAAAAACAGTATTTTTTTTCTGCTTAAAATGCAGAAGAATTGTCATTATTTATGAATGTTGACTTTAATCTTAAAAGCTCTCTACAAGGAGCAAAGTATAACATTTCACATTTTTAGGCAGAAAAAAATTACTGTTCCTCTAAAAGTCATAATATAACAAAGATACTTTTTCCTGCTTAAAATGTGGATGAATATTCATTAATTATGAACAATGACTAATATTAATAGCACTGCAAAGAGCTGTTAGCGTTTAAAACATTTCACATTTTTAAGCAGGGAAAAATATCCAAAAACTATTATTGTTCCTGTTATATCATGTTTTCGCTCCTATTTCATCAAGGGTATGAATAAAATGGAGGGCCCTCTGTATGTGCGTATATACACAACTGAGAGAGTACCTGTCCTTCCGATGCCTGCGCTGCAGTGCACCACCACCGGGGGGCCCCCTGGAGGCCCGGTCCAGTCGCTGCTGATGGCCTGGAAGGCAGCCTCTTGGTGCTGCTTGACCTGGGCCCTGAAGTCCAGCATGGCGGAGGCGCTCTTGGGCACGCCGAAATCGGGCCAGCTCATGTACAGGTAGTGTGCCACGTCCCGCCGCTCCCCCGTCTGTTTCGCGAGCACATGACAGGAAAGCCAAAGAGGCGCGGTCAGCGCTTCTGCCTCTTACCCAAAACAGCACTGCATTAACAGCGAATACAACTAAACACCTAACAGTACAGGATGCGGCCCTGCAGCAATTAAGACTATATACCTAACAGTACAGGGTGCAGTTCTACCAGAAACAGGATTATACAACATATAATAAGAAAGTAAAATAAATAGCATTCATAAATCTCTTACAATAACCTAATCACACAAATTAAAGTAAAAAATACAAGATGTTTTCCACCTTGTTTTATCTGCAGAAGACATTCCTATGACGTATTGTTCCGAAATTACTCTGGAAGGGAAAGCTATTTTAGCCTCAATGGAAATTTAAACTGAGATTGAGCCTAATAGTTGCTTAATGTTGCCCACATCAAGTGATCCAACCAAAGCAAGCCTGTTTCTCCTCAGTGCAGTAATGTACACCACTCTGGCATCTGGTGTATTAGTGGAAACAAGGTTCAAAATAAAGCACCTCACAGAACCAGTTAAAAATTAATGTTTCATATACAGAATACTGTTATGGAATGGACTCTCTTTAGACCATGGATTCTCAGTCCTGGTCCAGTGTCTACAGGCTCTCAGCCAGTCAGGCACTTTCACATAATCACTGCCCTGATTGAAACAATTCACTTCTAAGAGAATTAGTGGTTTAGAGAGAGCTTGAGGTCTTGCTGGATTGATACTTTCCAGCACTGGAGCTGAGTATCCCTGCTTTGGATAGTCCTGTGAGATAGGTAGTGTCGTCATCAAATCCTTTCATGTCTCAACTGGGCACTTGGTTTTGGACCCTTAATCTAAAATAACAGTACTGAGGTCAGTGTTGTGGTTTGGCTCCAGAGTACTACGGTGCCTGACACCTTTCCTTGATCATAGCCCTAATTCAGAGCTCTGCCAATACTGCCAAAAAAATACACACACTGCTCTACATCGCCATCTAGTGGTAGGACTAACCCTTTCACCAATTTATTTTTGAACATTTCCTAGTACACGTCCATCAGCTCACTGCGATAAAACTAACAGAGCTACAGTGCTGGTGGCCAGGTTCAGGCATGTTTCCACCTCTCCCTGTGGCCACGGCTCTGAAATCTCAGAGGCTGAAAGCTGAGCGTCTCCGCCCAGCCGCTCACCTCGCTGTTGTAGAGCTCCAGGTGCGAGAGCTTGAAGTCCTGGAACATCTCGATTTGGACGTTCCTGACCAGGAAGTGGCCGTGGTCCTCGGTGCGCCCGGCCTCCAGGGGCCAGTACTGCCCGCATTTGACCCGGCCTCGCTCCACCACCCTGCAACCGCACGACAGCGCCCCCTTCTGTCAGACTCAGCACATAACGACAGAACCAGTCCTGCCCCTACAGCAACCACTATCCACACTAGTCAGGAGCACCACAGTCCTTACAACAAACTACAGTGCGCTCTCACTGCCACAGGCAACGCAAATGAGGCATTTCATTGTTGTGTAATGTAATTACATTCATAAGCGTTATCATGGTTCTGGTCATTTAACTCTTTTCCACAGTAAAAACACACAGAGGCATTCAAGGGGAGAGGCGCTTTACCTTCGTCGTCATGACGATGATTAAAACCCTTTGTTCCCACACCATGCGCCAGAAATCAGCAAACGTTTTTGGCAGAGGCCCTGAAACGGAAAGCAGCGGAGTTTTTCGTGAAAACGACAGCGCACGGGGCGCAGACAGGATATCCAGGCTCATCCTCTGATACACACTGCAGGCATTGTTCGCGGAACAGAAGCTGCTCTCATGTGGCGTTAAAAAAAGCACCGCTTTCCTAAAACACGAGCGGGCTTAACAGTTAACTAGTGCGGAACCACTACCCACTGAGGATGTCCTATGATGAAATGGAGGAGCAGTGAGAAAGATATTCTTTTATTTAACTGAAACAACATTACATTATTGCTTTTCGTAGCCCACACCCATTTCCAGGGCAACTTATAAAACAATTTAGCATGTCCATTTATACAGCTGGATAGTTATTGAAACGATTCCAGTTAGCGTCTTGCTGAAGGCTAAAACAGTGCCACACCTGGGACTGAACCCTGCACCCTACTGGTAAAGCGTCTGGTTCTTCAACCACCACGATCTTGGTAAAACAACACTCACCCTGAGTGGCAATGTAAGCATTGCTTCTCTTGTACCCATCCATGAAACTCGCATTGATATAATCTGATGACTGCAAAGATGGAAACAAGAGACAACAGCCATCGGTCAACCTGATCACAAAAGGAAGCGGTGACACAGAGGTTTCATTTTTAAGAGACTCTCCTGCCCTCTGGTGGCTCAACGAATAATTCCCGAAGAGATAAATAAAGTGTAACCCTGTTAATATCCCCCTGCGTAATATCATAACTGCGCTACTTGCGGTTTGTTTTGAAAACAACTTCTCGTAATAGGCTTAAGCATTGAAATGCAGTTATTTCTGTCCTGTGTGGCTGGGAAAACATATAACCATGTTAATGTCAACACTGGTTGTGTCCACCTGCACTGCAGTGGGGAGTTTAACAAAGTTACACTGTATTGGCCCACAGAGGAGAATGGCACTAACGCAATATATCATGTTAACTGCTGGAATAAACACTAAATATATCTGTCCTCAATCTTCCCCGTCCTCTCTTCTAGTATTTCCTATTACACACCCAAGAAAATGTAACAGTAGGCTGTCGTTTCCACCTTTTGGATCACTCATCACTAAATCAGGATCTCTCCTCTCTGCCTCACCAGAAGCAGACTGTGCTGTCTGCAGTCACTCATCTCCTGATGACACACCTCTTTATATACAGTGCCAGTCAAAAGTTTGGACACAATTTTCTTTCTTTATTTTTACTACATTCCACATTTCAGAATAATAGCAAAGACATCAAAACTATGAAATAACACAAATGGATTTATGCAGTGACTAAAAAAGTGTTAAACAAATCAAAACTAGCTTATAATTTAGATTATTTTTTGGCTACTTTGAACATTCTTTAAAATTAAATGTTTTTGTAAAGAAATTTATACAAAGACAAATAAATAGTGAAGTTGATGCCTAAGAAACAAATTTCGAGCATTTAAGCATAATTTAAGCATTTAAAGCAAATCAATATGTCTTTGAATGCATGTTTCCCATTATCTTAATCATGTGTGTCCAAATTTTTGACTGGTACCGTAAAGCTTCTGAATTCTGGTCCCTTCTTTATCAGTCATGCCATATTTACTATCATAAATAAGGATTCTAATCTGAACTGTTCTGAACAGTCCTCCCCAACAGATTCTCCCCATTCTCACAGATTTAGTCAAAATTATATGTGCACTGTTTTAACTAGACTTGTTATTATACTGGTTATTAGTCTGATCCCGGGTAATGATCAGGGATACCTCATCATCATCGTGCAGTGTGCTCAGCTTCACCCGGGACTGATCCAGGCAGAGGACGTCACTGTACCTGTTCTTAATCTGATTGTAAGGCTTCCTGGAAAACACACACACACACAACACACACACACACACACACACACACACACACACACACACACACACAGGCGTGAGACATCCCCATCTCAAACCGCTGGAGAGAGAGGGCACAAATTACACATCCGTAATTACTCATGGTGTAACTGACGGAGCTATTCATGCAGCTGGGTTTCCTATCAGACGGCCAACAAAATGCCAGCGCCGGCGTTCAGAACCAGCCGCCTTCCTGCCTTTGAAGTAGCAGACGTCCCGCTGCTCCACATCCATTTACCCTGACAGTCCCACACGCCAGCATGGACACGTCCCCCTCACCTTAGACAAACCCTGCTCTCCCTACGCAAGGCAGCTGTGCAGAGAATAATGCTACTCGGCTCAGCTAGGGTAGCTAATTTCTGCCCTTAGCAACTGATCTTGGATCAGAATCAAGCGCATACATTAAATGGGTGGGATTAGGACTGAGGGTAGGCACTCTGATCTTAGATCAGTTGTTGAAGGCAGAGAGTAAGCAGAGCCCCAGCCCTGGCGGCCCCCTTGGTGCAGAGCTCTTACTTGGAGCAGTGGAAGGTGCCGGAAGGCGGCTCCTTGCGGATCTCCTCGTACTCCTGGTAGATGCCCTTCTTCCTCTCCCTCTTCACGTGCTGCACCAGCTCCTTGACGGCCATGCCGCCGGGCTCGGGCATGTGCACAGACAGCTCCGCCCCCTCGCCAGGGTGGGCGGGGTTCTGGCCCGCGGTTGGCCGAGACGATTTCTGCGGAAGAGGCGGCACGCCCTCCCCGTGCTCCTCCTCCACGTCGCCCCCCTCCCCCCGTGCCCCGGCCGCCTCCGGCGCCCCTCCCTCCCCCCCGCCGCTGCCGCCGCCGCCGGCGTGCTTGTTGTGCAGGGGCGTGTCCGGGGGCGTGTCCGACTGCGGAGGGGGCTGGCGGCCTGGCCCGTTCCCGTTGGCGTTGGGGCCCTTCCTCGCGTCGGCGCCCCCCAGGCTGGCCGCCGTCACCCTGCCGCCCCGGGTCACCGCCGACCCGTTCCAGTTCTGATGGGGCGGGGGGTGCCGGGGGCTCGTGTCCGAGTCCGTGCTAGTCCTGGTGTAGTGATTGCGCAGGTTGGCGTTGAGCCCGTCGCTGGGCGCGGGGGTGGGGGTCAGGGTGGGGGTGTTGGTGTTCTGCTCCAGGGAGTAGGAGCGCAGCAGGTTGCCCATGCAGTCGCCCCCCTGGCTCTCCCTCTGCAGGCCCGTCTGGCCCGAGTTCACGCAGGACTGGATCCAGGCCACGTGGCTGTACTGGGACGAGCCGCCCAGGTGCTCTGGGAGGGACTCTGTGGGTATGTGGCAGGCCAGCTCCTGGGCCTTCACCGTGCACACCTGAGAGAGAACACACACACGCACACACGCAAGCACACAGGGTTACAAACAGTCTCTGCAAGCCTGGAAAGCACATCACCTCTGCAGACTGCACAAGGCACTGAAAACTTCCACCAGCACTGCGCTCATAAGCACTACGGATCATTCATCTATCCTAACATGTGAGGAAAGGGAAACTAAATCAAAAGCAAATCAGCATGTAGGGCTCTGCACAAGCAAATGACTTCTGCTGACACTGGGAAGTGCGGTTCAAACTAGGGCACAATGCAGCTCTTTGTCAGAGGACACTGATATCGCCTGTGGGAGAGGGTTCAGGGAAAAGTGAACCTGTCCAGACAAGAAGCGTGTTGACAGCGTGAGTCTGGGAGCGCTAGCAGACTGCCTGACACTACAACGGGAGAAAGCAAGAGTGACAACAGGAGAAAGCGAGTCTGCAGTCACCTGAATCTCGGCAGTGCCTGAGGCAGTGACAGGGAGAGAGGGAGGAGCGTGAGATGGAGAGAGGAACAATTACTTTGCAGAAATACTGAGCGGGTAAGGCATCCCTTCCCCCTCTACAGTTACAGTATACAGCATGGACTGGGAGGAGGAAGAGGAAGTGAGGCTCCTGTAACAGTGCAGCTGTTAAGCGATCTGCATCATTCCAGAACAGGCCGGATCAATGACAACGGCCCCCCCACGCCATTCCAGAACAGGCCAGATCAATGACCATGCCCCCCAACATCATTCTAGAACAGGCCAGATCAATGACCATGCCCCCAACATCATTCTAGAACAGGCCAGATCAATGGCACTGTAACCAGCAAGAGCCAGACATAGAGGTGGGGGGGGGGGTTGACAGAGAAAGCAAAAGCCAAGGACAGAGGGAGTGAGAGTGAGATGGAAAGAGAGAGAGAGGGAAACTATGAAAGTCTGAGGTAGAGAGGTGTGGGGGGGTGACTGACAGAGCTAGACAGAGTAAAGGGAGGGACTGAGTGTGAGACAAAGTGAGCACATGAGAGGAGGCTGGATTGTAACTGTGACAGTAAAGGACATGAAGCCGGTACGCTCCCCCATCCCGCTTCGAGCGTACCCTCTCTCTCAGCTTCTCACGGACGAAGAGTCGCAGGACGGCGAAGGGTGCACGGAACCACAGCGGGGACGAAACGATGAAGACGCACTTGAGACGAGCAGGAAACGCACCCTGGCAGAGAGAGAGAGAGAGAGACAGAGACAGAGAGAGGCACAGACTGTCAAAATAGTGCTTTTTAACATCATAAACGCACAATACAACTGCAGTTTCACCATCAGGGTTGTCACCTCCACCAATTGCATTTACTTATGTCATCTCAATATCTAAACCTCTCAATCCCCATCATTACTACCAGGCCATTAGTATCAGGGCCTCTAGGGCTCCATGACCAGTGGTCCACTTCTAATTAGCTGTAAATATACACTATAAAGTTTTACAGGAAACACCAACAAGCCAGCAGTGCAGCGAAATGTGTAAGGAGCTTGGCTTCTACATCAAAGCCTGAACCTTCAATTCCCAGGTGGGGCCGTCCGTGCACCTTTGAGCACAGTGCTTAGCCTGACTTGCTTCAGCAAATACACAGCTGTACAAATGGACGGTATGTCAAAAAGTAAAATATAAACAGCCATGTACAAGGGTGTCTTCTAAGAAAGTATACGCAAACGAAAACGTTCGAAATGAACCGCAGGAGAAGCGTTCAGCTCGCCATGCCCCTATCACACCTAGCGGTTGCCTCTCACAAGGCCCCGTTATAACCGGCTGAATGCCCCATCACTACCCCCGGCACTTCCTCACAGCGCACACTCATGGTTGACGGGAACCGTCTGCAGCGGATTCGCGTGCAAAGACAATAAAGGGCGTGACACGGACCCGCGGTGGCACCGGGAACACCGGTGAGTCAGCAGCTGTGGGGCCGTTACTGGCAGAATGGCCCTGAGCCTTCCCCGCAGGCGGGCCTTCAGGGCATTCCCAGACTCCGACAGTTTCGCTAAAGGTAAATGAGACCGTGCTGTTTGTAAGGGGGGAGGGGAGCGGCCAGGCCAGCGTGCCCAATGCCAGTACAGGAAACTGCACCTGTTTGCCCAGCCCTGTCTTGGAAGTGGCTCCTGATAAGAGCTTCTGCCAAAATGAATGAATGCAAATAAATAAATGCGAAATGCAGTTATTAATGGCTGACTGCACCTGTGGGAAAGCGGTTGAAATATCGGCAATGAAAAGGGGGAATGTGGTGCAACCAGAATCCACCCACCAGGACCTGACGTCAAAAATGTCCGTTGCCACAAACAGACTGATGTTTACACGAACTAAAAAACAGTCCTGAGCAAAAATAACCCAATAATACAGTAACGCATTCTGAGCTTTTCCAGTTCTACGTGCTGTGTCTGATATTTGTAAGGTGGCTTGTGGAGGCGGGTGAGAGTGGCTTGAAGGCCCACACCTTGAGCAGGTTGAGAATCTTCACGCACAGCTCGTAGTCGAAGTTGCCGTAGGTGGAGTTGGTCATGTCGTAGATGAAGATCAGACCGTCCCGCTGCGTCTGGACGCTGGGAGAGAGGGGAGAGGACAGACAGCGGTGTGAAGCCCGGGAGAGCCCTGGGAACTCAACTCAGTTCCAGCATTTAACTCATTCGACTAACATTCCACTTTCAGCCATGTCTTTGCCAGTGCATGCTCCTGCCAACACTATTCAAGGGAAATGCAGAATACTCCAGTCCAACATCATTCATTTTGGCACAAAATCTTTATTACCACAGGTTATAAAATGCAGTAAATGGGTTCTCTCCATACTCTGCTTTGTATCATGTTGAAAAGTAAAAACAGGGACTCCTGCATTTGCTCAGAGCCTGGGTTTAGCATCCACACCCACTCTCCAGGGGTTACCTCTCAATGGCTTTGTCCAGCTGGTAGATGATAGCCTGCAGCACGGCCTTATGGGTAGTGATGTCGGGTCTGTGGAGGCGGGCGGTGAACAGTGCCAGGGCAGCGCCCTTAGCATCTCGGCGGGGCTATATGTGGCAACGCATATGGCAGGGGTAAAACACAGACGCCCAGACCAACTGCACTCTACAGGCACCAAGGCACGGCGTACCACACAACAGGCCACAAGGAAAGCATTTATTCCTGTGCTTTTTGAAGGTCATTTAGTCTGTGCCTCCTTGCAATGCAATAAACTCTTTCCCAGGGGTTCCTTCTCAAATTCTCATTTGACTTTATCCAATTTCAAGCTCCAGCTACAAGCACATTTAGAAGGCAGTTACTATAACCTACAAAAAGGGACGTCCTTCACTGACAGCTTTACGAGTCAGCAAGAATGACAATGATAACGCTGCTATTTACTGAGTTACGTACACGACACTGCAGTTCATTTCAGCTCAATGTAAAAAGTAAAACACTCTGAGCACGTTTCTATACAAACACTAATGCAGACATACGGAGGCAGAAAGGCGGGCGGCTCGGAATGGACCTGCACTCACCAGAACCGTGAATTTCCCGCTCAGCAGCTCGGACCGCAGCGGCTCCTCGTCTGGGTTGATGTTGTAGATCCCTTCTTTGATTCTGGTGTTCTGGGCGTGAGAGAGGACGTGGAGTGATGGAGTGTGTGGGCGGCAGGCGGTCAAAAGCAGGACAGTGAAGCAGGGCGAACAGCAGGACAGCGGACCTTTGCCCTAACTTCCCTTTCACATTAATAGCAATGCACGGGCTACATTACAATATGGAGACAGCATCTGCCAGTTGTGAAGAATTCTACACCATGTGATCTGATGGACTGACATTCGATACAAGTTGACAAAACTGCTGAGTGCAACGCATTCAGTGTGCAGGACACTGCCGTGCTAAACTGTATTTGGATTTTGGTGACAATGTCAACCTCACAAACCCACTGTATATTTGAGTACTGAAAAAGACAAGCCAAAGCAAGTAGGTTGTGGCAGCTGTTAGATAACATCTGTATCAACATTTATGTAGAAGGGTCTCAGCATAAAGTGAGATGATGGCTTGGTCATGTGGATGAACTGTTGATGAACCCTAATGAAGAACACAGACCTGTGTAGCCTATAGGTACTGGAGGAAACCCAGAGCTCACATTAGAAGAGAGTTACTGCACCATGGCTGACCAGTGATCACATTGTGTCCATTTTTAGCTACTTGGAATTTAATCAGGAGTAAGTCTAGCTCTTAAATTCAGCTGAATGCCAGCAGATGTTCAACTGCAAGAGATTTTAATCTTAATAATGAAGACTCTAGGACAGAATAAACACTCCAAATTCCAAACATGGCCATCCATTTTCTGTCAAGCTCACAACTAGTGGAAGTTGAAGAGTAGATCTGCCAAACAGGAAATATTTTGTCTGATTAAATGTAAGCATTAAAAGCAGGGTAGCCACTGAAATGAAGTACTTTTGGCAAATGATTGGACTGGAGATTTCCTGATATGACGCTTCCTATAGAGGGAAGATATACTCCACAGCTGGGCGAAGGGATACAGTGCTGATCCCGACCTGCTCAAACACTGTGAGAGAGGGGAGCGAGAGAGAGAACGAGAGAGAGACGGAGAGAGGGAGAGGCACGGGGAGGGAAGGACGAAGGCAAACAGGGTGGAGAGGGAGGGGGGGGGGAAGGAGGGGATGAGAGCAGACGACCTTCCTGAGGACGCGCTCGACCGCCGGCACGGTTTAATCCGGCCGACTGGCCCTCGTATTCCCGCTCCGCGTTTATGGCCCGGCTCTGCGGGGCCAGTTGGAGGTTACGTAACATGAGACGCCGCTGCGCACGGAGCGGGGCCAGCGCAGCACGACAGTGCGCTACAACAACCCCGCCAAGCCCTCTGCTAACACAAAGTCAGGGGACAGCGATGCCGTCTGGCCTCAGAACGGACACAAAGATAGGATTCAGTGCAGGACTGAAGGAAGGTAATGGCTGTTTTTTCATGATTCTGTGAATGGTGGCGCACGCAGCCACAAACCACAATGGCGCAATGTCAGCCACAGCCCACACCTACAACAGAATTACAGACTATCAAGACAATGAAAGCTGTAGTAGTCCCATGCTTACATGCACCTGAGGCTATATTTCCTCATAAGGTGGGTATGTAAACACACTAGATTCTACAACCCTAACTGAAGACATTGACATTGTTTAAACCTCACTGGAGGTATGCTGTGACGGAGTGCCGTCACTACGGTTGAGTACGCGCTCTGACTGCCATACCAATGAGCCTGGCTCTTTGGCGTTGCAGTTAAAGCTGCAGTTTGGTACCCCGTAGACCCGGGCTCGAGGCCGGGTGGGGTGACTGCTCTCTCCCTTCGCTACATATGCTCCTACCCGCTACACTCACAGGCTTCTAGGGTATGTGCAATCATCACATTATAAGCCCTATCTGAGACAGACTACAGGAGCGAGTGAAACAGCACTGCATTCAACTTCCTGCACCTATTCTCGTTCCTCGCTCTAACTGGCTGCGTTCAAGTGTGGGTGGAGCCACACCACGTACACTCCAGGATGTTCAAAAATTTGTGTTACGTTGAATATGTGCAGGTATATCTGACACTGATTCTGTTCCAGCTGCAAGTGTGTGCACCAATTGCTAAGACAGCAATTACTTTGAAAATGGAAAATGTCAGACTTTTCTGAGGATGCACAACATCTATCATTTGTTGGTGTGAAAGATGTTTTGGTAGCTTTCAAACTATGTACACCTAAGACCACAAATTTACACAGATTAAACATCATGCTGCTCGTCTAAATCATTTTGCAAACACTTCCCATGGGTGCCTTGCCTTAAACAGCATCTTAAATCACCACCTACACCCATGAGAATGCAGCTAGCTAAGAACTGCTTTCCACTCTCATGCAGCTGGGGAAACTTCATTCATTACAGTATATCTAAAAATAGCAGTTATTGAATCAATTTGTCCACACCTTTCTCCCCTTTTTAATGCTTCTTGCAGTAATGCAGGAGACCTCTCTTTTCTGCGCTGTTTATTTAAGCAAAGTTTGCGCAAATGAAAACATCCTGGTTCCTCATTTTGCAACACAACAATAAATAGGCCTATTTCTCCACATGTATTATCAGTTGGGAAGTCAGTTGAGACAGGCCGCCTCCAGCTTGAGCTGAGGTACATCTGGAAATACCATGAATAAAAGTTTGGTCCGAGCTGAAGTACATCTGAACCCAGGCTAGTGTAAGCCCCCATTCACAGAAAACAAGAGTTATGAAATGTCATTCGTAAACCCTGACCTAAGCAAATCCCGCTGACAACAAAGGCATGTAAATCCATATTACCATAAACCAAAAACCACAATATTAGACCCTCATGGCAGCAACTGTATTCTCACACTACAGAGGCACACAGAAGGTCACTTTAAAAAATCCCTCACTGACGATAGAGTTCCAGTCTACAGGGTTATATAAAACATTCGCAATACTTGAGCCGCGGTGAAGCTATACCGTCAGGCCACAGGGGCATGTAACAACATCACTGTGCAAACCCCTCTCTGAGGCTACAGTTACAGACTACAGGGGTATGTAAAAACATCACGGCGCAAAAATGGGAACACCAGGAATGAGCTGAAAGCCAGCCAAGTTGATGTCAGGGCACACACGCAACGCGGATGTTTCTCCTCCGGCTGAATGGGAATACACTTTCAGAAAAGGACCACCTTACATTGCGAAACACAGGAGAACTTACTATGTTAAAACCAATACCACTGCCAAGACCTGCTACGTGTCAGATGGTAGTTTAGAAATACTGGACATTTTGTTGCAAGGGCCTTCAAAGAACACAGTGAACGCACCACTGATTATAATTAAGAAAACCAAGCTGACCTTCCACAAGCCTGCCAGAAACAACGCAGGCAAAGTAAAGCATTTGTGGAAATGGGTAATTTAGCTGCTTTGTAAGCCCAGGGCCATACAGTTTTTTTTTTCCCCTCACTGGATTTTATCAGTGCGGTCTCCTCGACCTCCTGTTGCGGTCAGACCATAAAAACACAGCCTCGGCCTACCTGAATGAACTCCCTCTGCTGTAGAACTGATTCAAGGTGAACCAGTCGCTACCCAAACTGAGAGATTGATGATGATTTTCAGCCTTTTATTACGCAGGGGTTTGTTTCTCTGACTGGCAACGAGGAGGACCGGGTTGCTGTTACTATCCTTCGAGATACCGGTGCGAAGCATTCTGTGGTTCGACACAGTGTTTTTCCTTTTTCCGACCATTCGCACTGTGGGGTTGACCTATTGGTGTGGGGAATTAAAATGAGCGTTTTGCGCCTGCCGCTTCATACAGTTAATCTCTCCTGTTCCTTTGTGTCTGGCCCAGTGCGCATTGGTGTGCGTGATCAGCTGCCTGTTACTGGGGTTGATCTCGTTCTTGGGAACGACTTTATGTTTCCAAGACTAGATTAATGGTTCGGCCAACATTAACATCAGCTGTAGTTTAAGGCTGCACGCCCTATGACAGCACTTTCTCCCTTTGTGGTAACATTTCCCACAACGGCCCTGTATTTCAACCAAAGACACCAATGATTCAGTATCTGTGCGGTTAATTGCCTAATCCTACCAAATCCACTCATTCTGAGTCACTCTGGATGGGAACATCTGCCAAATGAATGAATGAATGTGTAAAAGCAGAAACGCTATCGCAGCGAGCAAAACTAGCACCCCAGTGAGCGGGAGGGGGAGAGAGTGGGCGGAGCCCTCTTACCTTGTAGGCCTGGAAGAGGTCGATGGCTCTGGACACGTCGAACTTGCGGGCCATGAGGAACTTGACGGCCGTGCTCTGGGACACCATCACCACGCCGTGCTGCTCCCGGTTCCTCAGCTCCACCAGGAACTCCTCCACGGCCTGCTCCGACACACAGGGCCAACCGGCTCATTACACACACCAAAATGGTCTGATAATGACGAAGACAACTCGGTGATAATGTAGAGTAACACTCCGATTCTGAAATTGGTAATATTTATGAACAATTTTTTAAAAAGACGATTTTGAAAACGAAAACAAGGCAGGCTAGTGAGGGAGTACTCCCACCCTATTCCTGGTATGAAGCTTATCTAGTGCATTTTTTGTATGCTGAAAGGGCAAAATGGTTTGCTTCCCCTGTCTGTTTTTGCTAAGTAGCACGTCTTAAAATATGAGCGTTTACAATGAATATGAGCGTTTGCAATGAATAAAATATGAGCATAGACTGTTTTTCCCAGTGTTTCTCATCCGTTCTGTTTAAGTTAAAAAGGGCACCTCTCCCCTGCATGCCTCCCTCAACACGCTGGACTTTAGAACAGAATCGCGGAGAAGCCGACTTTCAAGTCTGCGTCGTTGCCATAGGAGCCCAGCGCAGCGAGAACCTGGCAGAGGTGGGAAGGACAGAATGTTCCACACGTTCCACAGGGATGGGAATAATAGTCGGAGAGCTGGGAATTATTCGGGCCCCAACAGCTTTCCTTTTGAAGCTAATAAAACTCGACGAGGAGGGAGAAAGGAAGCGAGCCGGCCATAGGCAGTGGGACTGAGAAGGTAGCGGTGCTCAAACTGAACCGCTGCTACAGAGGCGCTAGCACCGACGCGGCTCCAAAGGCCGTGTGACAACCTAAGAATAATCCTCCGAGGATGCCTTCCACTGAGAAAGTGACATACTGAGGGGGCCCTTCCATAATCATTACGCAAAACGTTTTTCCTTACGTTTAAAATAGTGGGTATACGTTACATGAGTGTCACACACTTTGAGGAGGGAGACGTGCCCGGACTGGGATTGACACAATCGGTGTGAGACGTGCAAGAATGCAGACCAGCTATTTTAAAGGCAGGGACTGGCATATCAAATGATTTATTTATTTATTTATTTATTTTTGCTCAAATGCCTGTTAAAGCATCCCGAAAATTAGACAACATCCAGTTTATTAACACCGAAATGAGCATCACTGACACAGTGATCAACATTCAATGTCAAATTTCAGTTGTTGACTCAACTAAGAAAAAAAACTGATCAGTGAAAATGTAGTAGTCCGGTGGAACTCTGAACAGATTCCTGACTTCATGCTTTAGTTACAGCAAGTCCACACATGCTGCTCCCCAGCGAATCACAGGAGAGCCTGTTAGAGGTGATAAGCTGCTGCTTGTAGAAGGTAATAAGGAAAGACCTCTGCGCTGTCTGTCTTCTTACAAAGAAACCGCAAAATCTGCTAAACAAACTGGCACAGTGAAAGAGGTAAATAAATCCCTTATAATCCACCTCTGTAACCCATCTGCACCGGGCGGATATGGGAAAGACAACAGGCAGCCATCCACGAAACTGCCTCCAAGGACCAAATCCAGCCTGGAATGAAAGCTCCAATCTGGCTTTCCGCTGCACGTTCTAGATTCCCCCTGCTGCAACCGAACGTCACCATAAACCTGTTTCATTAAATACTAAGCAAACGTAAACCAGCCGTCCTTTGTGTCGACATTCCACAGCATTCATGGGCAAATTCTCCATTTCCTACTCACACAGCTGCTGCTGCAAGGCTTAACTCGAGAAAGCAGTCAAGAACTAAAGAGCTGCCTTTTTAACCGTGTCACGCTCCGCTAATATCGGAAGGAGAGTCAATCAACACGGGGTCAAAACCCGAGCTGAGCCCAAGTCATGAACGGAACACAGAGCTTTGTCACATGCAATGAAACCATGTCTGACATGTCCAACACGCACTAATAACTATAGGCATCAATAGGTACCAAATGATCATCCCGTGGAAGACGGAGAAGAACTGGAGCTGTGAGTCTGGTTCCCCCTGAAGTTTCTTCCTCCTTTCCTCTTTGAAGGATGATGTTCCTAACAGATGTCGCCTCTGGACTGCACATGGGGAACACCCCAGGCTTTGTCACCATATTGCAGCTGAACTACTACTTCTTCCTGTCTTCTTCCTGTGAGCACTTTGCACGCTCCCAGACAAATCACTGTGAGCACTATATTATCTGTCACAAGACAATGTCCTAACTTTAATAAGTGTGCTGCTTTTCTCTGTGCACAGAATGCATAGTTTCATCTGATTCGTCTAAACACATCCAGTGGCAAGTCTCAGCCAATCAGGAAAGACTGAGCACTGCGTGCAGAGAAATGCAGGAAATTTACAGCAGAATAAGTATCAAATACGTATGTATTGAAACAGTATGGTAGAAACCCTACACAGGAAACAGTGGTGTAGCAAAAATAAGCCCTAAACACTTAAGAGATAGTCAGATGAAAATGTACAAACAGAGATCAAAAAAGGTCCTGTGAAAAATAAACACTGAAACACATTGGACAGCCTTCCTCACCTCTGTCCTCCTTCACTGAGCAGAGCACCTGGACAAACGTGTAAACTCAGACAGTAAACTTCATGGCAAAACCCTCTTAGGCTCTGGTTGCACACTCTTACACGTGGGGAGTTCTGTTCAGTCTTACATATCAATTGTATCATGCTTCATTAAGGAATGCTTTAACATTAGCAAATGAACTAACCAAAAGCCAAGGAGCGGGAATTACCTGTACTACATTCATACCCTTGACCTATACCCAAGACTGTTATTACCTTCAAGATGAAATAACAGTCAGATCGGACCAATCTCTGACAAGACGACGGGGTTAAATTAGTCTTCGGGGTCTATATCGAGCCAGACATGTCTGTGCGTCTCAGGGTTTCAGATGGAAGGTGCAAATGTTTTCGTCTGCCCCTGCCGATGGGTGACAACAGCCACAGGGGCAGCGCATAGAGAAGCCGCTCACTTTCTCAGACCGCGTCATGTGATCAGGGTTCCCCTCTTCGGTGATCCTCCTGCTCGCACTCTATTTCCTATTTCTCCCTTGAGTGCATCTGCCGCAAACGCATTCAGTGAAAGCGCCGGTAGTCAAGGCTCGCTCGATGACATTTCTTGTAATCACCACGATTACGCAAGATCAACATTATCATTTCGACTGCCATCCTAACACCCTGCTCTTTGTTTTTAAATCACAGAGTATTGTCGTTTACCATGCGACCACGGTTGGTTTGAAACGCTTTTACCCTTTTAATCATTGCAAGCTACTTCAACTTGTTTACAAGCAATATGTAACACGGTTTGCCACGTGACAAGAGGGTTCCCCGAAGGGGACGAGCGGCACAGCATGTGGGGACACAGTATATGGGACAGTGTGTCAGATTTGACCATCACACTTGCCACTATAATCAAAAAGTTGTAACTGTGACCAAACGTTAAAATCAGACTGCAGCATCAGCGTGACTGACCGAGAGGCAATAAGCAGTAAAGACGGGAGCAGCAGACACATACTGGATCATGTGTGTAACGTTAAAGAGCGACCTGTCTACAAACGTGTCTACGTAGCCGGGTGGCTAACACCAGCGGCTTGCTGGTGCTATCCTTTAAACAAGTTGTTCTGAAGTATTTTTACAATAACTAGCAGTACTATTAATGACGGGGCTATTTTACGCTGTCCAGGCTTACTGAAATAACAGCGCTAACGTTAGCGCCTAGAGAGCAAATTAGGAACGAAAAGGAGTCATTTATAGCTCCTCTATATCAGGAATGATTTTATTAAATAAATAACCAAAACACTAACCGGCAACGTTACCTAACTGGATTGACAAACTGATGATTCCTCCCTGTACAACTACTAAGCTTTCCACTTCAACAACTGGCTGTCTAGATAGTTAGATAGTAATCGATATTCATCATAAACGACTTGACTGTCACGGCCCATAAGCGTTTCTGCTAGTCGTAATCGGAGTCACAGTCGCTACACTGGATAATGTTGGCTAGATCGCTAAACCCAAACAGTGATAAAACACCTTTATGCTAGTTGACTCACGTTAGTCCAGTAATCAAGCGGCACAGCAGTTCGCCAATATCAGACACCTAGTTACCTTAGCTGCATGGTCTTCCGAAATTCCTAATTTAGCTAACCGGCTAACAAGCCATTTAATTTCAGCTAGAATCTTTAGCGAATGATGATGTGATGGATTACAGTTCAAGCAAAGCCCCGTTTAAACTACTCCACCTTTTGATCTCCACTCCACACAGAAAACTGTGTAGGGAAACGCTGGGCATGCTGGCTAGCTGAACACCCGGGGCAGCCTGCCTTGATTCAGGCAATCAGAGACAAGAACACAGGCCCCGGCTCCATCCTCATCCTTCACTGACCAGACCGCGCAGCCCACAAACATCAAGAAACAAATAAACGACACGGAATGGAGGAAACGTGTACCTTTCAAAACCCAGGGAGATCAAGACATTTAACGAAAGAGGTTGTATATGATTCCGTTACTCACCAGCTCCTCCTGAGTTGTCAGGGCTTCCGCCATCTTGAAGCCTCAGCAACGGTTGCTCCGGATCCGCCCACTAAGCCTCGCTATCAACCCGAGCGTCAGCGGATCTCTCTGCGATCCCGGGTCCGGATGTTTTCTATCCTCCAACAACTGATCCAGGATCAGATTATCCAACCGTATCCCCCACAATAGTGAGATAACTCATTTAACCGTTCAAAGAGTCGGTAGAGAAATTCGATCTTTACAGTAACGCTTGATTCATTCAGTGTAGGACTCAGCAACCAACACAACAGTACTTAAAATCATATTTATCCCTAAAAATAATAAAGTCATGAGGTGCTTCAGATTCCACTTCTTGCTATTGGTATGTTTATTACTTTGAGCATTATCATTTATTACTTTTTGACTTTTCCAGACGGTCTGCTCTGAAGTCATGGAAGGTAAATCATGGTTTAAAATCAAATCCAAATCCTACTCTCCTATTTGAGATAATTCATGCCTAGTTTTGAGATCTTTCTTCCATATGTGTGTCTGTAAGGTTTGACTAAAATATGTGTAGACAAAATTGCATCACATTGTAAGATACAGGGCTACTGAGGTCAGCAAAGCACTTGTCTCAAGTGCAGGCTGGGCCTATCAAAGCCCACAGTGGCAGAATAATTTGGCTTCTTTCTGCCGTGGTACAAGTCAGTAGGATCTCTCTTTATGCCACCACTCTCAGACATACTGTCAGTATGTCACTGCACATTGGTTCAGATGACATCAGTGAGTGGAGAAACACCTATCCTCCAACTGGCACCCACTTCACTGTGGGGTGCTGCACAACTTGTAGGGTGGAAAATACTCATAAGCTGCATATGAGTACATGGGAGGATGGATCTCGTTACAGAGTCGCTGTGGTGAGACAAGCCTAATGTTCAATTCCTGACTCCACAAGTGTCCTGCAATACAAAAAAGGAAAAAGTATGAAAAAATTGTAGGCTATGTATGTTGCACTGGATAGGAGTGTTTGCCTGGCAAATTTAATGTAAACACACACACACACACACACACACACACACACACACACAATAACTGATTAGCTGGAGGGCAGCTGCTGCACCTGCCATGTTCACACATCTGCTGCAACATAATGTTCAGCTCTAGAGACACCTTCTGTGAGACTCTTCAGGGAAACTTTATGTCTTTATAACTTTATAATGGCAGCAATTTTCTTTGCAAGTCATCTAGTGCAATTGCCATATCCCTTAACTGTGTTTTGCACAGTTAAGGGATATGGCACAATCGGATAATTGAAGTGGCACAACTTAAGTGTTCAAGCCTTTCACTTTAATAGTGCTGAGGTCCAAAATGCAAACAAGGTCAAACGAGTGAGTGGTCCACTCGGAGTGGGGTTTCCCCTCCTGTAAATCAATGTACTGTTTCCTCATTCCTGGTGCCAGTTCACCTTATCAAATCAATTAGTGCAGTGGTTGCAAGCAAAACTTGTAGGGAAAGCTTAGAAAGAGAACTGCTTCTGTGTGGTTTTTGTACAGGTTATTTTGACCAGGACCAAATTAACCCAAGCAATATGACAACCCTTAGTTCTACTACTAGGGTGATCAGCAAGAGAAGAGAGAAAATAACCGCTCTGCCCCTTTACTACTCTGGATATTTACTAAAGAAGTACACCGGAGAGAAGGTAAACAGCAATGGGGTGAAAGGCAAATATAATACTGGATTACTTGAACAGAGCCTATTGTATAGGCTTAATATGTATGAAATTGTTTCTTTGGGGTTCCTGAATAGAAGTACTGAATATATTCAATGGTAACCAACTACCATTCTGGTTTGTTTGGTTAAATATGGTTTTACAGTAAGGGTTGGCTAACCCTTACTGTAAAACCTGGTTTACAGAATGACTCAGTCAACCCTAGTTTCTTGATAAAAGGTCTCAACAGGATCTGTGTTATTATTTAGTTCATTATCTAAACTTATCTAACCGGAACTCTGAAGTCAAATAGAGGATATTTGACTGAGTCCATTACTATCTGCCATAACTGTGTTAGGCACAAAGAAATGCTGCAAGGTATGTGCTTTCATTGATGGTAAAGCTCCCAAGATAACTTTAAAAAATGAAAATATTGCAATAGCCCCAAGTGGAACCGATGATTAATAACCCATATTTGTGGGTCAAATGTGGTCATTGAAAAAATGTGCCCACGCTGAATCAATAAGCTTATAGCTAGATTTCATGTCTGATTCTGTTAACTGAAATTGAATTCACCTTTTGTTTACTCACCTTAGCCTTAAATTGGACATGAGATGTGAAATCAAAACCAATGATTATAATGACCTTGATTTGCCTTTTCCAGGATTTCAAGAGGTTTTTTGGAGAGCTACGAGGATCTACAATCTTCCTGTACGCAGATGACATGCACGATACAGTAAGAGCTAACCACCTTGTGACATATATGTATAACTGTGATCAAGACCATAATATACTGCTTTCATCGGTGCTGTCTTTTGAGCTTGAAACAGGGAGGCTACAAGTGTACCCACCCTTCTGCAGCTGAATATCACTTAACTATATCTAATGTAGTGACTCAGTATCATACTCTAAGATAGGTAAGATACTTTGAGCATATGACATTAAAAATGCATAATATTATATAGCTAAGAGATTATTTAATCATTTGAACTACAAGGATACCATTGGGGATCATTTCATTGAACTTGTCATGCCTTAAATTAGATGAAATGCATAGTGGTTCAAAGGCATACAAAACACATTTGATGCAACTACTGATCATTTTTTAATCCATTGACAGCAACATTGTATGTTTCATGGATCCTCTTGTTTACAAGTGATTCTTTGTGTCATCTTTTATAAAAGTTTATTACTATGATTTCTCTTAAAGAACAGGAATTGACCTTGTGGTATATTTTTTTCTCAAATGCCTTTGGTAACCACTGCTGGCTCATTACATTTTATGAATATTTGACACAATCCCATATTAATCCAGCCTTTTTTGTGGAAAAAAAAATGTTTGGCATCACAACCCCCATGTCTAGCATTGCATCTTTGGGAAAATAACCATTCAATTCATGATCTGGTTCACAACTCTGTTTTCAGGAGTGCATTGCACCATAACAGTGGGGGCCAGCTGAAAACAGACTGATTTGCACTTTTCTGTTCCTATATTGTGGTCTGGCAGTATTCAGAGAAGGTGGAGCTCCAGAACTTGAAGGAGATGGTGGTAGATACAAGCAGAATCAGGCCTGGACCATCAGTCTTCACTCTAACACTCCTTAAGGAAGAAATTCAACTTAAGGTGAAGTCTTCCAAGTCTCCAAAAATAAAAAAATTAAAATCCACTTTCTAAAACAGACACTTTCATCTCTGCTGCATGTTAGCTGGCTTGCTGTCATAATGCTTGAAATCTTTCATTACACATTTTTTGACAGTATGTGAATTTCTGCTGCACAAAATGGAATATATATGAACTATAGAGACTCGCACTGTAGCCATTCCTGACCTCTGGTGTTAGGTTTGTTGGTTTAGCTTTTGCTGTATGTGTTTTGGCTAGGGCAAAGCTACCATGTTAACATTCAAACGCAAGCTAATCTAGCTCAGTTTTCACTCTGACATTATTATTCAGATCACGTTGCCGGAAAGGTTTCCAGTTAAAAGCAAACAAATGAACAATGAAGACCAGCTCCTGCAGATTACAATAAAGTTTTTAAGAACCCTTTCCCCTTAAACCTAAAATAAGCTGTTTTTTCATAGATTGATAACCCGGATGCTGGAGAGGAGTGGAGAGGCTTTATCATGACTGTTGCAACAGTAAGTTACCTAAAGGAAAAAAAAAACTCTGAACTGCCTTCTTGGAAAAGTGTTTGTTAAATGAGGAGCAAAGAGCCAACCTTCATTACAGCATAACCAGAATGACAGTGACGTCTTTTTTCTGACAATAAGTTATGTTATCTATCATAAACTTGTTTGTTTCACAGATGTACACCTCCACAGTCAGACACATAATTTCTTTCACACCTCCGTTCATTTTCAGATATATCACCCTTTTAAAGTATCCATTGATGCAATTTTGGTGCAAACTGATATCCACCCACAATTGTGCAGATTCACCAGAAAACCAGAAACTAATTTTTGCCTTTGAACGCCAAAAACAACAGGATGTCGCGGTAATGAATAACTCTGCTGCATTCAAGTGATCAAGTTCCTGTGCAGTCATCCATGTGGTTCTGTGGTTATTCATTTACGGTTATGGTTAAAATAAAACAGACAGGGCGCGCTCACAGTCACGGCTGTCTGTGTTTCCAAGTGAACGAATGTGACTGTCAGTGTCAGTGTTTTCCATAAGCATGGATCTGCCTGCATATCACGCATCGTGCTGACGGTGACGACGAAGGCGGGGAGGAGAAGGAACATCCCTGTGTTTGTGAACTTCCAGCTGGAGTTACCCTGCAAGCTGCAGCTGCTCCCGGGCCAGATGCTGAGGCTGGAGGAGGTCCTGCAGCAGGAGCGTCTGAGGACCGCCCAGTCCCCCTACCCCACCCTGTTCCCGTCGCCAGGCCCGCCACCCTTCCCGAGTGACAGCGGGACCCTCAGGCTTCACCCGATCCTGCCCTCGCCCACGGCTCCCAACGACTCCTACGATGACGTCATCAGCGCCGTCCCCACGTGAGTTTCCATCTGCGCCAGCATGCGTCAGTGGGGCGTCTCCCTTTTCACATCGCGCCTGTGTGGTGTGTGCATGCGTGATGGGTCGTTCTGCTGGTGTCTGCGTGGCACCAAGTACCATACAGTTTGCTTCTGCTGTTACGTATAGCTTCAGAGCCCGGGCGTGGTTTGTGAAAGGTGTTTCTCCTTCTCTCCCCCCCTCCCCAGCTGTTTCTTCTCGGTGTCCCGTCAGGAGGCAGAGCGGATGCTGACAGACAACCCTGAATACGGAAGCATCATTCTGCGTCCTGCAGCTGACAACGTCAACTACGCCATCACAATGAGACAGGTCTTTCCCAGGTCTGAGCTCCCTGTCTCGCTCCCACACATACAGGCACACCCGCAGACAAAAACAGGCACGCACACACATGGACACACAAGCACACAATCATACACACAAAGACACCCTCACCAATCCATACACACACAGACACCCACACCCACATACACAAAGACGTGGACAAACATACATATGCACACATACAAAGCACTCATGCACATATACACACCCCTACACATACACATACATACACACATACACCCACACTTACACGTACACAGACATAGACAAACACATACACATACTCAGACTCACACGCATGCACATAAACACACATTATCATATACAAATGGACACACATACATACCTAAGGACACAAACACACACAAAAATTAATGCACGTGGACATGGCTTCACACACACACACACACACACACACACACACACACACACACAAACACAGACTCATAAACACTCTTCTGTTACTGTTCTCCGGTTCCCCTGCAATAATTCGTTCTTATATTTGTCATTGAGACTTATGAGCTCAGTCTTATAAGTATCATTTTGGCATGCTCAGTATGTTGTGTTCCATTTTGCCATGATAAATTTTATTCAGTCGTACCAAGTCATGCTACACCCTTTGTGTATTCCAGTGGCCCAGTTATGAAACACTACAAGGTACGATCAGGAAACCCTGGGTTTATCATTGACCTTGAAAAGCCGGTGAGTGACCACACCCATTTTACTGCACTGCATCTAAAGCCACTTTGCATGCCAGCTGTGTTCTTTCTGACACATTTAAACAGGCTCTTAGGACTGTTCTGTTATTAAATTGACTCAAAAGGAAGTGTTAGCTGACATTCAATACCATTATGAATTGGGGTTGCAACATAAAGGCAGCTAACTTACAGTGTACTTGGAACTTCCAATGGGGTTTATTTTTCAAGTACCCAGAGACTGAAGACGAGTTTGTTTGTTTGGTTAGGTGATGGTACCCAGCCTCACAGCGGTTCTGGATCATTTCTTGAAAGAGACAGCGCACCGCCACCGGCCTTATACTGAACCCCAGCCCTATGACAGATGCATAGGTGAGACAGTGTGTGCACAATAGTCTTCAAACAAGTATGTATCTCTTTCTTTTTTACTTATTTTGCAACCATATATTTGGAATCACAAATTATATATTAGGCTTGTCTGACTGCAGCCTTCTCTGCACTCTGCAGCCTCTGGAGGTGAGACAAATGCAATCTTCCAATACACTTGCATGACAGGCTACCTTTGAAGCTATGTTTGTTTGTTTTTTGGGGTTTTTTAGCTATGTCTTGGTTATACACACTGATGCTGATAGCTTGCTGATGGTGTCTGTTTGAGCTTTTGAGGCAAAACTCAGGATGTGCTATATCTGTCTCTGATAGTGATACCACCTGACCTGCCCAGTTTTCCATCAAAACCACTGCGGCCATCGGAACCAAAGACCATCCCGCGTGCCAGAGTGGCACCCATCATCCGCACCCAGCTGTCCCCACCTGACACGCCGAGCCCCCCACTGCCCCTGAAGCCCACCGTGGAGGAGAACGAATACCTCGATCCAGACCTTGTTGAGCAAGGCAAACATTATAGCGGAGGTATGAGACGAATACGAGACAGTTGTGAGTCGCATGCAGCACATGCAGGGTATGGCTTGTGCACATCGTAGTGCAATTCACATTTCTACACTGCAAATGCACCCTTTGCAGCATGTGTGTTAGACATCTATGTCTGAAAATCAGAACATGTGGGAGCGCATTTCAGTGTCCTGCTTTCCCTTGTCTGTCCCCAGAGGTGAAGTCCTTCAGCAAGGAGCTCCGCCAGATTTTAGAGAAAAGGAAGGAGCAAGTGGACACAGCTGGTAGAGGAAAAGCGGGGCTGCTCAAAGTCACAGATATTTAATGTACTGTACAGTCACCTTTGGCGATATGTAACTAGTGCATCACCTGTAATGAAATAGGGAAACACCATCATCTTAGAGGTAGTTTATTGCAGATGTGTTCTATTATCACCGTTGATCTGTGCTGATTGTATTGAAGCTGCTGTAAAGGTTCAGGTTGTGAGTCAATAGTTGAAAGGTGTACAGTAACGAGAAAAACACCAAATAATGGAGGCAGAACCACATCCCTGTTTTGATGTCTTGAGTATCAATACACACAGTAGGAGGTGTGTCCTTTATCTCAGTTTTCATGTCCTGTTGTGTCAGTTTTCACGAATCATGACTCATTCAACCTCAAAAGACAACATGGCTTATTATGGCTATGGCACTGTTTACTTGTAGATGGAGTAAAAGTTATAAGGTCACAGCAGTGATTGACTTATCTCTTACCTGGGTTTTATCAGCATAGAAATGATGATCAAGGCTACGTATCCAAGTAATCTGGAAAGTGGAAGCATGTGCAGTATATGCACACAAGCAGGTGGCCGAGAATGGAACCCCGAGGAACGGTAGGATGTTTCTGCACATGATTTCCAAATGAAAACAAAAAGATTTCTGGACCAGAGCTCTGATCTGACCTAGCTGAGGGCTGCCCCAGTGACGGTATTTAATCACTTTAGAAGTCAGATGGTATGATAGACAGTTTCAAAGGCGACACTAAGATGCAGCAAGATAGGGTTATGAAAGCCAGTATCAATGGATGTTAGGTTACATTGTGCTTAGCAGACGCCCTTATCCACAGCAACGTACCCAGCTTACGATTTTTGCATGCTATCCATTTGTACAGCTGAGCAGTCACTGAGGCAATCTGGTGTAAATACCTTGCTCAAAGGTACAAGAACGGTGGCCCACCTGGGAATTAAAAATGCAACCTTTGGATTACAATCCCTGCTCCTTATGACTACACCACCCTGGTATAGAGGATTAGCATTTGAAGAATTAATATTTGCCACATACTTTTTTACTGTTTGATTTGCTAATGTTATCTCCATTTATTTGTAATGACAACACTTACCATTGAATGATCAAATCTTTTGCTAGCATATGGCAGTTTATTACATCTCTTCTGAAGTGTGTCCAATGAAGAAGCCATTGATAGTGTTAATTAGTAATAAATCAGTTATCAGTTATTATGTATCTTTTGGCCTCAGAGGACCTTTTAAAGCGGCAGAGATAAAGGAGCCTGTGTATTGCCAGGGTCAAAGGCACACATCAGACTACACAGAAGTAATAAAAACTGGATCACAAGTTTCCTGGATGAAAATGGTTTCTCATTTTAAAATGCGGCATTTCACAATAAAGCTGCTTTTGACTTTAGTACAAAAAGACTTTCATGCTTTTTGTTATGTCCGCTTCCCAAAGCATGTTCAGATGTATATAGCCTATCTGTAATTATTGTGTTGTTCTGAAAAATACAGTTAAGCAATTCTATGCTTTTCAACCATTTTAATATGGTCAACAATAAACTGAAGGCAGTGTTCATTTCTGATGTAGTTGCACAGTCTCTTTTTCTCAGTACTTTTCAAACAACCTGATACCTTCATCCCCATTTTCTCAAATTGTTAATTTGAATTGATCACATCAGCTTCCATGCTGGGACTTTGATTCAACCAGTAAGAATAAAAAAAGTTATCGATTGTGTCACAGCACATAAAAATGAAACATCAGTGATTCACCTAATGGTATTGGTTTACATCAATATGGATGTGGCTAACTAGCTTTGCAAATTTAAAAATAATAGTTTCCATGTTAATGAAAAGAAATGTAAACTATGAGACCCTTTTAGTAACATACCTTTCAATTCTAAGCTGATATCAGGCAAAGTTCATATTTGGGCCAAGATTTAACATACACTGTATGGAATATAGTATAAACAACTTTGTGTGCATGTTTTGTGTGCATTGTTCTGCCTGCAAATATTCACCTCAATCTGACAACTCAACTGGAAATGAGATTCTACAAACAATCAGATAGATAGGCTATATTTCTTTGACTAGACAAACATTAATAAGGCTCTAAAAGTATGTGCCTCTATTTTAAAAATGTGAATAGAGACTTTGTAGCACAGCAGGGTCTGCCCCTAGGCTTGGAGATCTATGGTCATTGAGGTTTAAACGATGCCTCTCAATAATAATATGATTCCTGGAGCAGCAGAGGATTCCAGCTCCTCATGCAGATCATGACATGGGATGTGAGTGTCCTGGCAGAATTAAAGCTGTAGCTGTCCACCATTTTCATGAGCTATAGTGCCATCTTGTGGGTGGATGAAAACATAAAGGATTACCATGACCTGGCCAGGACAAGGACAAAACCTTCAGATGACCAATGTTTTCTGTATACTGTATGCATATAAGAGTCTGCATTGGAATAAGACCAAGGCAGATCTACTCCTTCAAAACCATATCCAAACCAAGACTGACTTCAAATCAGTGGTCTTTATGTTGAGACAGACACTTTGACTAAGTTCTGGGAAACTGACATACCTTTGCTTCTGCAAGCACTGGAAATTTAGATGTAAAATCAGAAAACACCATGATTAATGTGTTTGTTATAACTTAATATCCTTCATCCTGCATAAAGTAGACTGTTACTTTCCCAATTTATTTTCCTACATTACTAGATAACTACAGTGCAGAATTCTGGAAACAAGCTATATTCATCAATCTCACTTCCCCCTCCTATCAGTTGAAGATCGTGTTGGAGTGGACCATCTGGTGCATTGCATTGCATTGCGGTCCAGAGCATTCTGCTACGAATGACAGTGGCTGGGGAGAAAATGTCATGGGGCTTTGACAAATACAAAGCCATTTCTCTGTTGCCTCCAGCTTTCCATGTTACACCTCTACTAACGAAACTTACAAATCTAACACTCGTGGCTGATATTCATTAGCTGGCTACTATCTATGGCTGAGTCCATTGGTTGATTGATACTTGTAATATCTGGTACATTTGTTTCCGCACGGAATGGTTGTTCAAGAGTGTCATGTGACTTCAAAAAAAAAAAAAAAAAAGATCTGATGAATAATTTATGAAAAGGGGCGATGATCTCCTTATCTCCAAATCAGATTCATTTTGTATATACTGTTGAATATTGGTTTTCACACAAAGGGCTTGCTGCAGATACCCAACAATACAACTTTTTTTCTGTCTGTTCAGCACTCCAGCCTAAAAAAACCTATGTATCTAGCGTCCACTTCTGTACTGATCATTTGAATTGCATGTAGATGACCTTCTAATTGGCATCATATCGAAAATAATCTCTCCCCTTACAGTTGTATATCCATTTAAAATAGTCATACTTTGAATACGCAATGTTCTGTCATTGAAAGGGTTGTATCATAAATAAACACAGGGTGGCGCTCTGAATTCTGCTGAAAGGAGAATCAAAACGCCTTCATAATTTGGTCACGTTGCACTGGCTCCTCCTACCTGCTTGGAGGCACATATCAGTAGCGACCTGAGGTGAGTTCCTTTTGGTAAAACTATTTTATTTATTTGCTTTCTTTGAATTTAATAGACAGTAAAGCGGTTTTATTAAAAACTCAGGATGCAGGGCGCTCGGCAGCTCATGAAGGTGTTCGTGACCAGAAGAATCCCGCAGGAGGGGATGAGAATCCTGACACAGGCTGCAGAGTAAGGACGTTTACACTTCGCTGGTTTGCTCTCACTTTTGCAATCTCTTGACCGTGTCGAGCCCGTGCAATGCATTTTAATGTCTGTTAACTTAGTTCTTTTGCCGGTATTGCTCTGTTGGTGGTGTCAGTAATCTTCGCCATTGTGAATTCGGGAAAAAGACGCTTGTAGCTGCAGCTGTAGCTGCAGAGCTGCTAGGCTAAAGAAGCAAACTGCTGTAATGTAAGGCGCTGAAGTGACGACCAGCAATTAAAACTTCCAAACACAATCAATGACGTTTGGTACAACGAGCCCAGAAAGGATACTGTCCGCACTGGTAAACAATGTGACATTTGCGAAGGGTAATTATGTCACAATACGCTCGCATAATTATGTGCCAAGTGTACTAAAAGCCAGAGTTCACAGTCTTTACGGGTTCCCAGTGACCTTCCCCAAGTCACATGACCATGTTAGTTCTCACGGTGAAACGTGCCTTTATAAAACCGGTACAGGGAGAACATCGTGTCTGTACCAAGTTACTGTAGTTAATGCTGAGTGATTGCATCATTTCATCATAATTAACATTTTTAGATCTGTGTCATTATTCCACGAAATTACCCATTATTTTTATGTATTGCTCACAGCTTCAGAATGTGTCGTTTCAATATTTCCCATTATATTCAGTGTCGTCGTTAACGGATGACGAAGGGTAATTCAGTGTCAGTTTTGTATGCTTTTTTAACAGCATCATAACTGTGCCGAAGGTAGTAAATAAATACATTTTAAATTTTGATTTTTAGTATTTAAAGCTTAAATGGGTGTTTATCACAACGAAAAGAAGGGTTATAGATCTGCTCTAACGTGCCCAGTCTCGACGTGTCGGTGTGGGACTCGGACGAGCCGGTGCCGCGAGCGGAGCTGATGAAGCGCGTGGCGGGGATAAACGGCATGCTGTGTCTGCTGACGGACCGCATCGACGCTGAGGTGCTGGACGCCGCAGGTTTGCCTCAACACCGTTGTCAATCAGTCGTGGTTTTAAAAAGAGCTGCAGTGGTACTTATGAATTTACTTTAGTTTTAGTCCAGATAGAAATAAGTACACAATTGCCCATTTTATCTTGTTTTAATAATTTTGTATTTAGTCATCTCACTGTGCTGGGGTTCAAAGTGCATTCTGATTCTTGCTGTTGTGTTCAATGCAGCTTTACTGTGAATGCAGCAGAATGTATATATCTTTCACTGTTGCATTTCATTGTTTAGGGCCAAACTTGAAGGTGATCAGCACTCTGTCTGTGGGGTTTGATCACTTGGCCATAGATGAAATCAAGAAACGGTGAGCCTCCACCTCACAGACCCAAAATAATTCTGTAGACAATAAAAAAAAATCTCTCCATTCAAGCACAACTTCCAAGGTTCTCAGCACAGTTAGTGAGACCTGTTTCTATATGTTTTGCTCACGTGCACTGGGTAATTTTTTTTGTCCCCGCTTCTTTCTGTCTGTATCCTTCTCTGTGCAGTGGGATGCGAGTGGGGTACACACCAGACGTTCTGACCGATGCCACGGCCGAGCTGACGGTAGCCCTGCTGCTGGCCACAGCACGGCGGCTGCCCGAGGGTGTGGACGAGGTCAAGAGGTCAGGGCCGGAGACAACCTGACGTTCCCTCCTCTGACTGCCCACCACTACCCACCAAAACAAGCAGACACTGCACAGCTTCTTCACACACGCCATCACACTCTTGAACTGTTCAACCAGAGATGTGTCAACTGTAGCTCTGTTACTGCATGTTCACATAGTGCAATAGTTGTGCATATCCATAGCCTGCACTCAGGTACACTTTATCTCATGCTCATTGTGCAATAGCTGTATGTAACACAGTGCAATAGTTGTATGCAACCAATAGTTGTACAGACCCACAGGCGGCACTCATGTACACTTTAACTTATTGTGCAGTAGCTGTTCATATTTATTTTTATATACCGTATTCATTCCATCCTTATTCTATGTGCGTCCTACACTACCATTGTTAGTATTTGTTTTTGTCACCTTGACATTGTATGAAAGCACGTGTAAAAGCACGTTTGGCCATTTAAGTCTGATTCTGATTCTGATATCGATCTGCTCCCCTCTGTAACTGTTCACGCCACCACCACCACCCCCCTTTCTCAGTGGCGGGTGGAGCAGTTGGAAACCCCTGTGGATGTGTGGCTATGGTCTGTCGGGCAGCACCGTTGGCGTCATTGGACTCGGACGCATAGGTAACGGTGCCCAGCAGGGACAGTGAACTAAACAGACAGTCCTACCCGAAACTCTCTGCGCTCACATTCATGAATTCCCACAATGTGACCTTTGTCATATGTAAATATAATGCATCAACTGACCGGTTTGACTGATTGATTGATTGATTGGTGGATTGATGTCTGGATATGGCTGGACCCTCAGGCCTGGCCATTGCCCACAGACTGAAGCCCTTCGGTGTGAAGAAGCTGCTGTATGCAGGAAGAGCCCCCAAGCCCCAGGCAGCAGAGGTGCAGGCAGAGTACGGTGAGCATGGGGTGTAGAGGAAGAGCATGGCGGGACACACGGGTGGGAAGTGTGGAGGAAGGAGGGGACGGGCATTTGACTCCTGGTTCTCTGGTGTCCTGCACAGTGCCCCTGGACACACTGCTGACAGAGAGCGACTTCATCGTGGTGTCCTGCTCCCTGACCCCTGAGACCAAGGGACTGTGTGACAAAGCTTTCTTCAGTAAGATGAAGAAAACTGCTGTCTTCATCAACACCAGCAGGTGACGTACATGTCCACTCTCAGTCCAGCGCTGGCTTCCTCCCTCCCTGTCTTGTTTCCACTGATATTAACTCCTCTGACCTTGTGTCCAGGGGTCAAGTGGTGAACCAGGAGGACCTGTATGAGGCTCTGTCCAGCGGTCAGATCGCCGCTGCCGGGTTGGACGTCACTACACCCGAGCCCCTGCCCACTGACCACCCCCTGCTGACTCTGAAGAACTGCGGTAAGCCGGACTGGAACCCAGCAGATGCGAACAAATACACAGAACATTGTGTTTTATTGACTGATTTATCATCTGTTTGTTTTATGTTTCACACCTAAGTTGTTTTATTAAGAAAATATTAGCAGTCTAATCGACAGTTATCATTTCTATATATAGTACTAGTCAAAGGTTTGGACAACTACTCATAGAAGGGTTTTTCTTTATTTTCACTATTTTCCACATTTTAAAAGAAAGACATCAAAACTATGATGACACAAATGGAATTATGCAAACCAAAAAGTTTTGTTTAACCATCTTATATTTTAAATTCTTCAAAGTAGTCAAAAATATTTTTAAAAATTAAACATTTTTTGGAAAGAAATTCAGATATCAACTTCACTATATTTGTCTAAGAAACAAATTTGAAGTATTTAAGCATAAGTCTTTAGAATGCATGTTTTCCATTATCTTAATCAGGTGTGTCCAAACTTTTGACTGGCACTGTATAATTGGAACAATTCAATAAGTATAAGAGAGTGAACCCCAGGGAAAGTGAGTCAGGCATTTTAAGCGCACAAAGTCAGTGGCCCTTGCAAGGCTGACTCATAAATACTGGGTGCGTCCAACAAATACTTCCCCTTGGGTTTCATTCTTGTTGGAAGGCCCTGCAGCCTTGTACTTTCGCTCTGTAGTTTTCCTGTCTCTCGCACTGTGACGGACACTGGTACTGATGGCCTCTCCTGTGTCGTCCCCCAGTTGTCCTGCCCCACATTGGCAGTGCCACCTACTCCACGCGCGGCACCATGGCGGAGCTGGCAGCCAACAACCTGCTGGCGGGGCTGAGGGGAACGGCCATGCCCAGCGAGCTCGCCCTCTAGCGTCCCAGCCCCCGCCCCGGGACAACACTCCCTCAACACTCCTCTCTGCTCAAGGATCTTAACAAATACATGGTGTTGTTTTTACCCCAGAAAATGAGGCGCGGGGTAGATGGTTGTTCAGATGTACCAAGCGTTTACAACTCTGCCATTTAATGACTGTCAGCTTGCTTAATTTGTCCAAACGAGTGCTGTCCCCGGGCTCCGTTTTGAGATGCTTGTAGACTCTCATCTGAAACCTACATTAATAGCGGACTCCATTTAGATGTTATTTCATAACTGGCAGGCTGACAGCAGCCCTAAGTGCTCTTTAATGTTTAGTTAATAGCCAAGGGTAGGTTTTTGCCAAAATGTGAACTCCAGATTAAAGGAAATGTGTTAAATGTTTAGATTTTTATAGACTTTAATAACAGGAGGCAGGATTGTAAAACTGCATGTAACATCACAGAAACCTTACATAGCACTTACAACACTAGCATTCACCTGGCAGCACTGAAAGGCATGTCCTTGGAGGACCAGGGTGAAAACACTGTGCCAAGCATGTATTTAACATCCCTGTACAACACTCCGTAACCTTACTTAAATAATGTGTAAGTGTTGCCGTGAGGACTGGGCCGAACTGTAGCACTCCAGAAATAAAAGTAACCTGACGGCCTTAACCCTCACCCTTACTCTGACTCGAGCACAGGTCTCATGCCTTTGATACCGCGTCTCTGATCTTCCCTGGATGGACCCCACCCCCGACATCACTCCCAGCACATGTGCGTTGGCCTCGCTCCAACATTCCTCGAACGTCTCCGCCGACACAGGATGCCTCTGGCCCAGGGTCACGGCCTCTCCATCCGGGAGGGGGTCAGAGCAGGACACGGGTGTGGGGTTATGACTGGCAGCATCCTCACAGCCCTGGGTTTCACCTCCAGGCTCGGAGGCTACCGCTAGCAGGCGTACTCATTCAGCCCTCCCAGAGTGTAGAGACTCGTGTTAGAAAACTGTGCACGTCTCGTTATGTTTCTTTGGTTTCCTCTTGATGCCTGCCTGATCTCCACCTCCACAGCTGTGATGCCTGGTGCAGATGCGTGAATGTTAATGTCAGTAAAGAGTCAGGTTAACCTGCCATCTGTGTCACTCTCTCCAGTTCATTTGATGTGGGATGGGAGGAAGCTGCAATCAACCGCTGCACACGAATGAGCGCTGTACTTTTTAAACTTTATTCCAGCTTAGACAACAAATGAAATATAATACATAGTTTTTGCATTATTTAGTTCCTTTTCTACAAAGAAGTAAACATTTAAAATCCTCTATGAGTTACACAACACTTAGTGTATGCAGGAGACAGCATTCTATTCTTCACTTTTGGCATTTCATACCTCCAGCTTCAGAAGCCCAGAGATTTGTAAGGCAATAACTTTCCTTTTCATAAGTATTGTCAAATTCACAAATTTTAAATCAGTTTTCTTCAGGATGGCTTGAAGCCGTAGTTCTACACTATGCTTGTGTAAATCTGTCGGGTAGTGCACTCCAATGTCTACACGATCCTATAGCCATGTCGACAAAATCCCAAAACATTAAAAAAAAATTAAAACAAAAATAAAATAACACAGTACGTATGTACTGTTAAATAACGGTTACTGATTTTTTGCACTATGTCAAGGTTTTTGTACAGGAAAGCACAGTGTCGATGCTGGAAGCCATATTTCTGGCACTTTAAGCCAGGGTTGCCCCGCCCCCCTTCAACACCTGATGTAGTCCCTGACCTTATAAAACTAGATCCATGTGAACTGAGAATCCAATTATGGTAAGAATCAACCACTTATATGTAACTTAAGATTGTACCTGTAAAACTTCAACTCAAGTTTACTCTTCTTCAAACCGTCCTTCAAAGGAGGTGTTACACCCAGGGTTTAGAGGGTAGCAGGTAAAAACAGTGTCTAGAGGCATCAGGCAGCCAAGAGCTTGGCTGGGACACAACAGGAGATGACAGGGGCAACATGGGGGATAAAAACTACTTTCCACCAACCTTATGGAAAACGTAAATAAAACAGTAGTTCTGAAAAGCAACAGGAACAAGAACAGGCACAACAATATTCATGGGTCTCGACCCAGTTTCACGAAGAGGGACTCGACAGCACTTTGCTAGCAAAACACTGTCTTGTTTCACTTGCATCAAACACGATTTGGCTTGGTGGAGGGTAAGACACAGACCTTCAATGACACACAGCAGTTCATAAGGTAGCTTATATCAAATACAATAATTAAAGTACTTCAGATACATTCAGTTTTTCAGGTTTCTGCTGAAGACCCTTTTCTCAAAAAAATCCCCCTATGAATGTACATGATCTGCAACAAAGATCAGACTTTTGTCCCAACGGTCAAAGTCCAATGGAACACACACTGATAAATTTCCAGGTGCTGGACAAAAGGTAGATATGCAAATAAAGGAGTAACACTTACATACTGCTGCAGCTCCTAACCACTTCTTTATTGCATGGTGAAACAAAAGTTTGTGAACTATACGGTCATCGTAATGATGAAGACTGCTCAGGCTGAAACATTGGTTCACTGTGCAATAATAATATATGGGAGCTACACCAGGTAAAGGCGGTCCTTTAAAAGCTCCTTGAGTAACAGGCTGAAACTGGGCTGAATCTACTTGGCTTTAAGGGTATGAGAAAAATGACCATGAAACAGAGACGTCTGGAAAGAAATGTTCCATTTAGTTTTCTCAGGGCTGTCTGCTGTATTCTCAGACATTAACGAAGGGAGATGTGCGCTACACTGCATTTTCACATCTACCTTACTGCCCCGCTCTCTGGGACAGCACCTCCATAACAGTCTTGTGTTGTCTAACATCTGTTAAGATTTATCACTTCACACCTTCTTTCGAACTCACCGATTGGACATGTTACAGTAATAGTTCAGCAACTAAGTTAAAGGCTTTGTAAACTACTGCTCTTGAGTTTACTTGGCCAACTACGGCAAACTCTGGTCGAGACATAGGAGTAATGAGTACAGTTATGTACAACTGTTGTTCAGTCAAGTAACGGGGAAATCAGTTTGGAGGAAAAACTGAGAATCATGGAGACCAGCGCAGTGATCTCATCTCCTGATCACCTGACCAGGACTGACAGAATCCCATCAACATTAATAAAACTAGAATTTAAACTGCTGTTTCAACACTTCCCAGTGCTGGGGGTGTTTTTTTGGTGTTAGGAAAAAAAATGTGTTAAGCTTGTGGTCTACCAATTACAACACTAAAATAAAACACTGTTAACAAAAAAAAGCAAATACACACAAAACAATAACTTCACCATGGTGATGTGTTTTTTTTTTTCTTGAACAGAAACCAAAAGAAAATTCAGAAGACCATTAAATGTTCAGTATTTACACTAATACGGGGTGCACATGATATTTGCACCTTGAGTCAGCATTTCCATTTTCCTTCTTCTACTAGCAAATACCACTTCTCTCAGTTGCAGCCTCAGAGGGGAGGAGAAAGAACGGGGCAAAAGGTAAGCCAAAGCGTTCTGCTGCGTGTTTTAGCCTGACTGAGGCGCTCCCTAGTGTCTACCCGATGTCTCAACATCTCTCTGGCTTTCCCAGCAACACTTAGCATCAGGTACTCAGAGCTGGATGGGTCTGAGAAAGAAGGCATACGATTCCCTTCACTTAAAAGGCTGGCTGTGCAAACAAGACCATCACCTACATCCTTCAGCTACTGGCGTTCCAGTGTTCCTTTGCATTGCTCTAACAAAATAGAAGGGGTTAAAAAGCTTATCTGCATTAAAACCTTTCAACTGAGCCACAGTCTGGGGAATCTCCATGTAGACGATGGAATTCAATGGGGCCTTTCAGCTTTTCTCAATTTTCAAATTTCAAACAAGAAAATTCACCCCTTCCCCCCCATGTACCTTTTTGACTCAGTTTAACTAAGTTTGCCTAAGTTTAAATTCCATGTGTACAAAAAATAATTTTAGAATTCAGAATTTTAACTCTGAGCAACATCATTACAAAAACCAAATATGCAAAGTGCCAACAGCTTGTAATTGTGGCCCTGTTTCTTTGTTTCCGCATCGAAAGACGTTTCAAGAATTTATTTAAAACATTTGAATAAAAGGTGCTTCACGTCAGATCTAATCCCATCTAACCAATTTTTTTTTTCCTTTTTAAGATGATCTGCCATCTTGGCAAGACACTTTTGCAAAAACAGTGTATGACTCCAGAACAGAAAACCCCCCACACGCTTAATTTATTCTGTGCTTGTTTTGCTCAGTGCTGGTCAGAGTCAGTCACATGATCGAATCCATCCCGTGATCCCGTGGGGGGTGTGGGTATCTTTTTTTTTTTTTTTTTTTTGGCGAGGGGCAGGGTGGAGCGGGGCCGATTAGAGCAGCGAGCTGGGCAGGTTGTTGCTGTTCTGCCAGCGCAGGCAGGTGGTTTTGGAGTGCTTGTACAGGTGGCTGGACTGGCTAAAGCGCTTGCCGCACTTGAGGCAGGCGTAGGGCTTCTCGCCCGTGTGCACGCGGATGTGCTTCTTGCAGTCCGTCAGCGTCAGAAAGGTCTTGCAGCAGATCTTGCAGGCGTACTTGCGCGCACCCTCCACCACCAGGACGTTGTGCTCGGAGAGCGCCTTCTTGCACTTGGAGAGGACGTCCGCCGAGGCCCGGGTCAGCTGCGGGGGCGCGGCCGGGGGCCCCCCCGTGGCCTCGTAGCCGACCCCGTTCAGGAGCAGGGCGCCCCCTGCTGCGCCGGAGGAGGAGGAGGAGGCGTCCTGGAGCTGAGCGCCGTCCCCGCGCAGGGCCCCCCCGCCGCCTCCGTTCGGGGGCATTTTGGGCGCGATGCGGCGGTAGCCAGGAAGCCCAGGTTCGAGCCCCTGGCGGAGCGCGAGAGGGAGTGCAGGCCCAGGCTGGACCGCTGGAAGTCCAGGGCGAACTGGTCGGCCCCTGACCTCTGGAAGCCCAGCCCCTCCTGGACGGGACGCAGGAAGAGGGCGTCGGGGTGGACGTCGCCGAAAGGGTGCGACTCCCCGGGGAGGAAGTGCTGGTGGGGGTGGTGGGAGCCGGGGTGGGCCGCCGAGGAGCCGCTGACCGACTCCGGGCTCAGGAGGAAGCCCCCCGCCTCCCCTTCCAGCCGGCACTCGGCGGTGGTCGTGTTGGGCAGGTTGTCGTCCCCGACGGAGGCGCCCGCCGAGCCCGTCCCGCCGAAGCCCTTGGAGCAGAGGAAGCTGGAGATGCTGAACCCCTGCTTGCTGTCCACGCCGCCGCCGCCGGCGGTCGCTCCTCCCCCCGGCCCCCGTCCTCCTCCTCCGTCCCCGCCGGCGCCCCCTCCGCCCCCGCTCCCCTCCACCAGGTGCGCCTCCCCCACGCGGTCCGTGCTGGACTGGGGGTCCGAGAAGCTGCGGTCGCTGCTCTCGGGGCTGAGCTCGATCTTGTCGGCGCCGGGCTCGGCGTGGTCGCTGCCCTCCGCCTGCGAGGTGACATCGCTGGTCTCGTCGGGCGGCTCCGGCGAGCTCAGCGGCTCCGTCTTCACCACCACGCGCATCTGCTGCGGCTCCTCCTCCTCCCCGCCCTCCTTCACTTTGACGACCACCCCCTCGCCGGGCTGCTGCCCGTCCGGGTACTCCTCCTCCTTCCCCTGCCCGGGCTCCAGGGCCGCCTGGTCACCCCCACGCCCGCCGTCCGACTGGCTGGGCACCTGCGCATCCTCCTGCGACGGCCCCACCCCGTACTTCTGCTCCTCCGCCCCCGCGCCCTTCTCCGTCTTCGGCCCATCGCCCATCTTGACCGAGTCCGGGGAGAACGGCTCCCCGCCGCCGTCCCCCATCCGCATCATCAGCGGCTCCTCGGGGTCGGCCAAGGGGCGGGGCCTCTGCCGTGGGCGGTCCTCGGGCGTGGCCAGGGAGGAGGAGGACGCCTTGCGCTTGTGGAAGCGGCGAATGGGGAAGGAGGCCCGCTGCTCCACCACGCCCCCGCCGCCGCCCCCTCCCCCGCGCCCCGCCTCGTCGATCCCGCCCAGGGCGGAGCTGACCAGGCTGAGGCCGAGCTGCTGCAGCAGGAAGGAGCGCTGGAGCCGGGAGCTGGAGGAGGGGGCCTGCTGCTGCTCGGGGTGGTGGTGGTGGGGGGTCCGGTCCCCCGGCGGGGACACGGGCAGCGTGCGGGTGGTCAGGTAGTGCTTGCAGGCCTTGACCACGGCGTTGAGGTGCAGGTGCGAGGCGGCCAGCAGCACGTCCATCACGTTGCTCTCGCCCAGCATGAGCGTGGAGGTGTACATCATGTCCACCAGGGCGGCGAAGGCCTCGGCCGTCACCACCTCGCTGTCCAGCTGGATCATGTTCATGCTGCCATCGCCCTCGGCCACCGTGAAGAGGGCGCGGAAGTGCGTGCTGCAGGCCGCCAGCACCGAGCGGTGGGCCTTGAAGTGCCGGCTGCCCACCACGATCACGCAGTCGCACAGCTGCCCGTGCAGGCGCTGGTAGTTCAGCTGCTGGAAGATCTGGTCAAAGTGCCCTGGGAAATCCATGACCTGAGAACCAGAGCAGACAGGGAGAATAGGGTGATGAGCCAGTCTTGACTATTTCAGCAAAAATACCCTGACTTCCTGCTGCTAGAAAAAAAAACAAAAAAAACAAAAAAACAAAACTATTAGGTCTACACTGGAAGGCTTTCGTACAAAAAGTTACAACAAAAATAAGAATACTGATAACCTCTTATGTGAACACTTAACATATACATTACATTCATACATGTGTAGCAATTACAAGAATTCCAACTTAACTGCAAGTAGCCTACACAATGCACATGACAATACACATAATACATAAGAGACTTCTTCCAGCTGTCAACAGTACAAGTGTAAGCACAAATTCCGAAAATTAATGTATGACAGAGCGCACATTATAGTATGTTTATGTATGCTGAGGTAACTGTTACATTTTTATCCACCAACAACAGCAATGACTCGTATTAAATGTTTTAATATGAGGGATTTTACATTAAAACAGTCTTAGCTTTAAACCTAAACGTTTCGAAAACAATTCACCTATGAGTGCACGGCTAAGTTTATGTTCGCCAATTAAAACACATCGAATGTAATTCTGAAACCACAAATCGCTTCATTTCGATTTTATGCACCACTGTGATCAATCGTCCTTCAGTTCAAACACACTAGCTGGACAATCACTTGAGCAAAACCACGCCTGGCTCCGCAAACAAAACGATATATAATATTATTTCTAACAACGTGCAGTACCGACAGCGAAGAACAACAAAGAGGCAGAGAAAGCGAACGAGCAGATGTCTAGATGTGCAGCACAGTGGCAGTCAGAGCGTCTGCCGGCTGAATCGGTTCATTCAAGGTAACGGCGTCTGCGTCTGGGCGCCGCTGCCTCGCCCCCAGACAACGACAAACCGTGTAACGTAACGTTAGCGTTCAGCAACGTTTTACTCAATTCAATAAAACATGCTCGACTATATTTAGCTAAGCGCCGTTACATCATGGCACAACGATAAAATAAACTACCGCTTCCCACGGCGCACAGTTTATCAATGGGGATTTTTGAATAAAACGGAAAGCAACAGCAGAGTGTAGCACAAAGAATGCATTAGTGGGATCACCGAGCTGGGTTGATCGTTCCTTTTTTTGTAACGTTAGAAAGCTATCTAATTAACAAACTGATGGGTATGCAACTACACTTGGAATAAACTGACCACCCTTGTCGACATTCATTTGCTAACAACAGTGTTACAGTGACATTTAATAGCTTGCAATATTAAAGCTGGCTAGCCAGCAAGATAGTTTCAAAATGGAAGTTAGCTAGCAAGTACCATGCGACATCCCGCTCGGGCATTTCATTTTGTAGCGATAGTACGACTACGCTACACATTGCATTACTTAGTTAGGTACACACAGATTATTCACATTCCACCACCGACATTTTGTTTATCTTGATAGCTGGCAAGCTAACGAATTTTCTGTCTTACCAGAAAAAATCAGTCTACTTCTTTGTCATGTAAAATCCAGTTGTACTCCACATATGACAGAGAGCTAGCTAAGTTGGCTAGATCTCGCTAACTAGCTATATGAAACAATTTAAAAAAATTGCCTGCTAGCGAACTAGCACAGACGTAACAAGATATCGCTACATAGCAAAGTTAGCTAGCTAGCTGACATGCTATACAACACTGGCACAATTAAATAAGACTACACACAGCTAGATCTCGCTAACACTAGCTAGTCAGTTTGTCCTTGCTAGCCAGTAGGTACCAGAACACAGTGGACAACATAAATCAAGCTCCCAAAAATGTCTCAGTCAACGCCAATAAAACTGAAGCTGGACAGAAACTGTGCGTTGATGTCCAGTTTCCCACGCCACACGATCACCGTCCTAGCTAGCAAGGATTTCGCTAACTACACACAACAACAATAAACAGACGAGTTCCCGCCCCGTCCGTTTGCTCTCTGTTGCTAGCGAGCAGTTAGCCACAGCTAGCTTGCGTGAATGCGATCAATTCATTCTGTCTGGCTAGTTAGCGAGCTAAGTCACACGCAGGCGTGCTGTAGGTTACAGGCAGTTCCTGGAGAGAAATACGCACGGTAGTTTTTTCGGTAACTAGGAAGTGTCTCCTCGATCAGACAATTCACCTGTAACGTTAGTTTCCGCCCGAGTGTCCGTCTCTCGCCCCGTTTCTCTTCCTCGACGCTTTGAAGGCCGCGGGATGGTCAGACTCTGTGTATTGTCCAGACATTAGCAGCAAGCGGAAGATCACCAGTTTCCATAACCTCCGGGGGAGCAGGTTCGCTAGTCAAAACAGAATATCCCATAGAGGAAGCCCCCACCCCCTTTCCTGTAAAACCCGGAAAAAACGGGTCGGAAAACAGCTTGATAGTCATGCGATAGTGACAGACGGGAAAAACTAATCCCAAAGTGACAAAAGTATAGTTGGTTTTAGTGTTTCAGGTGCACAAAATGCACGCTTTTGTTGTGGAACATTTCGAAAATTAAACCTTACCCTTGCAGTGTAACGTCGATATTATATAAGCATATACCCACTGAATAATTATTGAAAAATGAGCATAATTCACATGAAACGCAAATCCCCCGTCATCCGAGGGTGTGTTCACTCATTACCTGCAAATACATCCTGTCATTTAGTTCTGCTTTTAGTTCTCCAGATTGTTGTGTATTTAGGAAATGGTCATATCGTGAACAACAGAGACAGTGAACAAAGTTAATTTCAAGAACTCAAAGTCAAAGGAACCTTAAATGACCCTGATCATATTTTGTTCACAGTACTGAATAGCCTCTGTACAGCAAATTCTATCATTATAAAATGTTGAATAACTGGACCCCCTGATTTAATACAGTTTGACATTATTGTGCAAATCTGCCCTGCTGTCTAGAAATTCTATAAGATTGCCAATGAATGGAATTGGAATCTACAAGTGATGGCAACCCTTTGATGGTGCCTCCTAATGGGTTACCATTGGGCTACAGCCAAATGTCCTCACTTAATCTTGCCAGCCTTTTCATTGCATTCACAGCTACACATGAACATACTGTCCAGACCCCGACTGTCTGAAACGCCAGAAGCACAATGGATGCCACATACAAAGGTCTACAGTGTTAACAGAAAACAGTCGTTGTCTGGGTCTGCTGCAAGCTCAACAGGGTAGAGCTGGAAGAATGCTTTCTTAAGTGTCCTCAACAACCAGCACCAACTGTCAGCTACAAACTGCATGCTGAAAATGTGTATCACAACACAATGTTGACAAACAGATTAAACATGTCAGGGCATTTTGACATGTGAGATAAAAACAATGGATTTACAACCATAAAGAGTTACAGTCTCCATTGGTGGCTTGAATAGGCTGTAGTAGGTTCTCATGGAAATAACATTGTTAAGATATTAGGCATATACATATATGCATTGTGGGGTCCAAGGAAAACAGCTGTCAGCTATGTAGTGTTCTTCCATCTGACTGACCTTTTTGCAGGACACCTACAAATCTATCTAAGTGGACAGACTAACTGTACCAGTCCATTGAAAGCATCTCTGTATAGCTTTCAATGGACTGGTACACCAACACAAGTTCAGTCTACTTTGTTGCAGTTTTACCCAATTTCCTAATCATCCTTTGCTTTCTACTAAACAAAAAATGTACTACTCACACATAAACAGCATTGTATAATTGGAAACAAAATGCCAATGTCCTCCCTCTTACTTTGCAAAGGCACTAGGGAAAATAGTATGTATGTATAGTATGTATGTGTTACAATGTGTTATGGTGGTATGTCACTTATATAACATGTGACATAAGTTGGGTCAACATGGGTCAGTAGATATAACTACATGCTTCATTAATCTTAAGTCATTTGATACGAACATTCATAAATGGGTATGACAGCACTGTGTAAACTTTAGATGGGCCATTCCCAGTAAACCCTTACCCAATATTCTTTTTGTGGAAACATGTCGAATTCTACAGGCAGCCTTTTAGTACAGCCAGTCAAAAGTAATCAGTGCTCACCTTGAGGTTTCATTTATAAAGTTAATCAGGTGATTTAAAATTTCCCTGAACAGCACTAATGTTGCCAAAATGTTTCTTAGATTAAGGTTTGTTTTCAAGAGCATGTGGAAATTAGTGAAGCTTTTATAATTCAAACAATTTTTTCAGCATCGGGATTTTGGAAAATGAACAATTAATAATTTTCCAATGGGGAGGGCGGGGTGAATGCTCATTAGTGCCCAGATTTACTGACAGCATCCCAAATCACAACAATGGCAGCATGATTGCTAATGGCAGGGCTGGTTATCATAATTTCAATGTGTTAAAACAACATCAAAGCCAGGTAGATAAAAGCTAGCTTTGGCTAATGAACCAATCCGTTTTAAATCTATTCATATCAATCATAAAGTACTGTAATTTGTGTGTGACCAACTGAATAGTAGGTTGTGTAAATAATTCTATTGTGTATCACGCACAGTTTGAATCAGACAATAGACCCCCTAAAACCATGTACAATCACTTCAAACTCAGGATGTAAACCTTTTGTATCTGTATTTATAAACACATTCAGTCCAAAAAACATAGGCATTTTTCAAACATGAAATATTGCACAATTATGTATCAGAAAAATAAAAGAAACATGAAGACTGTAATTTAGTCTTCACAGAAGTGGAAGAAAAGTGCCTTTGTAACAGGAAACTGCTTCGCAGACATTTATGTGTATGTAACAGCTGAAAAAGGAGATGCAGGAGGCTAGGCATGTAATGAAGACATTTCAGTCTGCTGTGTTCTCACTCAAAATCCTTTCTTCAGCAGCACCTCCAAGAATCCACTTCCTAAGCAACACACATAAACGCTCACCTTTCTACTCAAATCTGGTAAGAGCCAGAGACAAGGATGTTGCCTCACCTTACGTGCCCTTCTCCCCTCTTCTACCTCTGTAACTGGTCTTTAACTTAATTTAACGCCTTCTCTCTCCCTCTCTCTCTCTCGACTGATGGTAGAAAAGGACCATTTAAAAAAATAACACTCTTTGTATACAGTGTATAATGGAGATAACAGAGTTGAACATACTACTACTGTCACTGATAATAATGATAAAGGATATTAATAGGGCAATGTCGTGTTACATGTGTTCTCAAAGCCTGTTAAGGGACAGTAAGGAATTAAAACCAAAATTAAAAAAAAAAAAACAAGAAAATATGCTATTGTTTAGACCACAAAGACCAGAAACAGCCCTGCCGAATACATACAGGAGTTTAATTGCTGCAGCAGTGTAGTGTAGTGGTAAGGAGCAGGGCTCAACACCAGAAAGGCTGCTGGTTCAATTCCCCACTGGGGCACAGCTGTTGTAACCTTAGGCAAGGTGCTTAAATGAAACCAGTCTTAGTAAACTTCCAGCTGTACAAGAATCAAGAAGTTTCACCTATGCAAGTCACTCTGGCTAAGAGTGGCTGCTAAGCAGCTAAATATATGTATAAGTACTTTTAACTACAGTGTAAGGCTGACTGTGACCAGAATCATATGAAACTCAAATCTGTGAATAAACTTTGTAAAAGAAATGAAGTGATTACCAGTTGGATATAAAAATTTTCAGCTTGCAAAAGTCTACTGGATTTTTTACAGCAGAGGTCCTTCCAGCTAACTCCTGCCAGCTGCATCAGTGGTTTAAAGTACTTACTGTAGGTGTGATATTGTTCAAAGACATTCTCTGCAAATTCTCTGAGGCAGGCTCAGTGGGTAGTGAGGAGGATGAGTTCTGATGGATGACTTGTGATGGCACTGCACTAGTGCTGTCAGGCACACAGAGACAGGCACTTCTGGCACCCTGGCCAGATCCCTACATTAGTTCAAGGAATCACAGCGGAGACAGGGGGTTTTCTCTGGTTTGATTCAGCACCAACACAGACAGACCACAGTCACCATCCACCCTCCCTCCCCCCCAAACTCTCCATTGCTGTTCTCAGGTCCAGATTTGTTCCAGGTCTTCACGAGGATTGGAGCTTAAGTGCTCAGAGGACGGATAAGGTCAGTTCCATGCTGTCAGTGCGTGGAGCCATTTCCAAATCCACATGCTGTAGCGCCGCCAGCGTTCTCCAGGTCCAGTGAATGGGCACACTGGGTAGTGGAGCCAATGCCTACAGCTGGACTCAAAGGATTGTACAGAAGATACTGCCGGTGTTATGGCAGCCGCTCTCCACCCTGGCTGTGATCCTGGTTGCGATGGCAATTCCACGTTGGGCAGGGGGGGCAGAGGGGACGGCGCTGGTCTGGCCTTCCAGTTGGGGACGTGGTGGGGGGTTCTCCAAGGCCCAGGGGACGTCAGCCTGCCCAGCACTGTGGGACATAGAGACAGAGAGACAGACAATAGAGTTTAAAATGCTTCAAGAGTTCACTGGTAAAATTTACTTCTCATAATGCAACCACATTTCTTAAATTCCATTAATATCTAGAGCTAATGTGATTAGCTAATGTAATTTAGACTGTGGTCTAAAACAATAAACAACAAGCTGGGAAACGAACAGCTCTACGAACAACAGTGTAGCATAGTGGTAAGGAGCAGAACCCGTAACCGAAAGGTTGCCCGTTCAATTCCTTGCAGGGTCACTGCTGCTGTACCCTTGGGCAAGGTACTTAACCCAGAATTTCCTCAGTAAAATAGCCAGCTGTATAAACGGATAACATGTAATAACTGTAATCTATGTAAGTCGCTCTGGATAAGAGCATCTGCTAAACGACAATAATGTAATGTTTACAAAGGTATGATCTTGTGCTGCAGATAGGCAGATGTGCTTGCCTTCTCCTGCCACAGGCCAGCAGGGTGTTGTTGAGCAGGACACAGGTGCTGTTGGCAGGGTCTCGGTGGAGCAGGGGCTTGGTGCTGCTGGCCCAGGCCTGGAAAACCAGGTTCTCCTGCACCACGCCCTTCACCTGCTCCTGCACCATAATGCCGCAGCCTCGCGCAGACTGAACCCGATTCCTCAGAACCTACAGGGTGAAATGGTGAGGGAAAAATACATACGTGAGGATTTCACCAAGGCTGTGACCAAACAAAAAAAAAAAAAAAAAATCACGCCCTTCCCCCCAAGCCCGTTTGCCCCCCCCCCACCTCACCTTGACGTCGGCAGACTCTGCCACCCGTATCCCACAGCCCCGGTTCCCCACCACGTCGTTCTCCACGATCTGCCCGTCGCCGCGGGAGCTGACGCCGGGCCCGCCGTTGTCGTAGACGCCGTTGCCGCGGAGCTCCACACGGCAGCCGGGCGCCACGGTGACCCCCGCGCGGGCGTTGCCGCGGATGCAGTTGGCGACCAGCCGGGAGAGCTGGGCGCTCTGGAGCAGGGCCACTCCCGCGCCTCCGTTGCCATGCACCGCGTTGCCCACCACGTTCAGGGCCTCGCTGCTCTTCACATACAGTCCCACTGCTGGGAGGTGGAGAGGAGGCAAACGCAGGTCAAGCCCTCTGTGAGTCGCACAACGACACTCACCCAGTCTGGGAAAATCTGCTGTAGAGAGTCATCACAGCTCGATCAGACAGACCCTGGCACATAGGTGAGAGAGCTTGGCTTTTAACAAGGCAATGAGAACCTCCTTTAGATTGGGTGCCCGTCTGTAATTGTTTTCCACAGTAGATTAAGTAACAAGTTAACACAGAGTTTTTATTGTTAGATGTCCAATGAACTGGCTTTGCTGTGCACACGCACACAAACACACACACACACACACACACACACACACACACACACACACACACAGCAGTGAGCTTCCCTGAGTACACAATCGCTATGACAGCCAATGCCAGATTCCCCCTGTAACCAGGACACCACACGATTATATGAAGCATTCCTGCTGTGCTGCATTTTAGCCATGTAACAGTGAAATTGGGGCACTGGTGGGTAAAGCAGGTTGCAGCAAAGTAGCAGCTCATCTCCCCAGTACTGTTCCTACATTAAACACACACAGGTAATAATAACAATAAAAATAACTGTGGCCCTGCCAATAACATGTGGGTTACTTCCACTGCCTGCTTATTACTGAATGGCAATTGGGTCTTCCTGTCCTGAATTCTTATTAGACTGCATAAAATATATTATGGATGTTATTGTTTCTGTCCCTTTTGGCTGATATGAGTAGCTTTCCTCATCAAAACAGGCACTGATGAAGGTCTTCAGCATCTAAATGACCAATTAGCTTCCAGCTTCTCCTTGACAAGCTGATTGTTTGTAGCAAAAGCACTCAGCAGGATTTCTTTTTAAACCACACAGTTTTCATTCTGACTGACGTCCCTATCCCATGATCCTTTGCTCCCCCTCCTCACCTCCGTTGTGGCTGATGCAGTTTCCCTCCATGAGCGCCACGCTGACCGGGCGGCGGGACGAGAAGCGCTCGTCCTCGCTGTCCAGGTCGCTCTCCCACGCCAGCAGCTCCCCTTCTTCATTAAAGTTTTCGTTCCCTCCTCCTCCTCCTCCTCCTCCCCCTGCCCCTCCTCCTCCCCCGCCCCCCTGGCCGGACAGGTATCCGTCCCCACCGCCCTCGGCATCCTTGCGGCAGAAGACAGCCACGCCATAGATGCGGTTGTGCGTGATCCAGTTCCCAGACAGCTGGGGGAGGCTGGAGGACATGACCCACACGCCGCAGCCCCTGTTGCCTACGGAGACGGAGGTGGGGGGGAAACCATGTCATGGCGGCTTTCTTCCCCTCTGTCCAGGATTTCACAACAGTACATTAGCGAAGGAAGCTAACCAGGACAGTAAATGTGCAGTGGTATATGTCCTTACTACACCACCCATGTCTCTCTCCTTGAGCAGACAGACAGACATTAGACACTCACAGACAGTGTGGAAGCATATGAGGAGCCCTTAAGAGACAGACAGACGGACAGACAGGCGGTGCATTCAGAGTAGCAGTTGTTTCCATTGACGAACCCAGCTCTCCCTGGACAGGACAGCGTGCTCACAATATATACGTTGTCACCATAAAGGCAGAGAAAAACAAACACAGAGAAAAACAAGCAGGCAGGTAGAAGGACAAAAAGACAAGGCAGGCAAACATACAGGCTAACATACAGGTGGACACACGTGCAGCCAGGTGCAACACTCACAGTAGATGTGGTTGCCCTCGATGATGCCCCGGCCCCTCTCCCCCACCACCACTCCATCAGAGTAGCCGTGGCAAATAAAGTTGCTCCTCAGAACAGGGTCTCCACCCCTCCTGATGTCAATGCCACCCCATTGGTTCTCCCGGATTACATTGTCTGTCAGAAGATAGAGGAACCGTAATACAATGAACTCCATGCAAATCCAAACGGTACAAGGTTAAGAACAACAGCATATATTTGCTGTGCACTATTTAGCATCTCCAATGTCATGCTGTTCCACTATGACGAAATGGTTAACAATGTTAATTAGTTTATTTTAAGTACTTGAAATTGAATTCCCTTTTCAGATACTGGCCTAGGGCAACTCAGAGCTGGTATTGGAGAGCTGAAGTATTTACGCGCTTTCATCCAAGACAGGCACTTGAAAACCTGATTCAGCTCGTTACAGTGTTGACTCACGAAATACAGCTTCCCTCTCCAGCTGTGAAGGCAGCAGTGGTTTTAAAGGGAACCAGACGGCCTGCTTTTCTGAGTGGCCCAGAAAGAAAGTGATGGAAACCCTCAGTTAAAATGAATTGGAGGAACTCTGGGGCAGCGCTCAGTATACACTGAAGAGTAGAGGTGCAGTTCTCTACTACCGTTACACATGTTAAAGGAGAGGGGTGGGGCTGAGAGACAGTGATCCATAACTGTGAGTGAAAATTGACACGTACCAGCGATTAGGCCCCTCCCATTCTCATTCACCGCAATGCCAGCTGCCTGGCCCTGGAAAATGTGATTCCCACTGAAAGACACACAGATGCACACATACACAAGTGATCCACCCAATGCATCTGTTTGGCCACACATGAAAAACACAGCCACATCATTTTGAAAAATTTTAAACCATTACTGTGAGAGACTGTTTACTGAAAAAAGCCCTACCACTCCACACCCATCTGGATTAGAACATGGCCTAGTCAAATAAAGCCATAAGCAATATTTAATGTTAATATCAAACCCAATAAAGTTCTTGCTTACACACATACAAACACACAAATAAACACACACCTCACCACTGGATTCCCATTGTACAGGATGTAGATGCCCGCCTCCTTGTTTCCATAGATCTGGTTGCTGCGGATGGAACCCTTCCCGTTTCCCAGGACAACGATTCCAGAACGCAAACCGCTGTGTATTCTGTTACACTGGGGGCAGAAAGAGGGAGAGAAAGAGTGGAGGAGGGGGGGGGACGGAAAAACACAGGAAGAGCTGAGTCAGCTGGAACAAAGTGATATCAGAGACACTTTTTTCTTCACAAACATTGAGCTAAACATATAACTCATTGAAGAAAGAAGGTAGGGAGGTTAACACACTGAGCCCTGACTGCAGTAACTGTCATGAGATTCCAGCCCCTGTGATTAATAATGACATGCTTGTGGCGAAGGCTGGATACCCCACTCCTCCAGCTCTCCACTTTTGATTTACAACTGCAGTTAAAGACGATGAGGGCAGCCCCTAGCTGAAAAGGGTTATCATACAGACACCGTGCTGGAGAAACGACCTTGTGGTGCCAGAATGGGATGCTATTCATCACATTAAAAAAACAACATAATCTGCCTTCTTCTCTATGGCTGTCCTGTATCAGTTGTGTATACGGACGGAGCAAGGCTGGAACGGCAGGTTTACTAGCATGCAGTGTTTCAGGACCCAGCACCAATGAGGCTCTGTAGCCTGGTGGAATCATTGAGACAGTATGGAAACGCTACCAGGATGATGGGATTGGCTCCCTTGCGGATGTCCAGCCCCGCCTCCGCGTTGGAGTGGATGTTGTTCTCGGCGATGAGTCCCTGGGCGGAGAGGCGCAGGAACACGCCCGACGCCCGGCAACCGCACACCTCGTTCCGCAGCATGACGATCTGATGGAGGGGAAGAGGAAGCTGATCAGGGATATAACAGCAACAGCGGCACAGGGACAGGTATGATCGATGCAATATGAAACACAAACAGAACCTCCACACCACAATACTTCCATGGCAGATACATGAGCACATTGTTCTCTGTGGGTTTTGGGACAAACTTAAAGTGACAAGCCTGCAATCTCTCCCACAATGCACCAGGCAAGCCAGAGAAGCTCAAGTGTGCCTCTGACAAAATGCAAGGTCACCCAAAATTATTACACTCCATTTCTTATCAGGGTGTTAGAGGAAATGGGTGACCCCAGGAGAGCAATTCAGGGGTACCGTTCACTTTATGGTACGTATTTACCATCATGATTCTTGATGTCTGAGTGATTGAAGAACTATCTGCTGTTTGATGCAGAGAAAGCAGCCTTTTCTCTAACGCACTGCTGAAAAACTCTTATTGACTGCTTATATAAGAAACTGGAGGAGCTTCAGGCGCTAGGCTTGCAGGTCATGTATTACTCAGTTGTGCATGTTGGTACTTGGTACACATCATAAGTCATATCAAATTCGAAAGTCTGGCCCAGAATTCTCATATTGTTTGACTGTCATGAGGACAGATTGTGCTGTGCTGGTTTCCACACGGGGAAGGATATCATTAAAGTGCACTTGTTAGAACAATGGAGATGTTTGTCTTTATGCTGGCAAAGTGCTGCCTGACAGGTTATACCACAATTAATAACCAACACAAAAATGCCCGGAAGGGTTACACTCCAGACAGACACAGGGTCTAGATCCAATGACTGTTACGTTTTGCCCTCATGGATCATTACCAGTACCAGATCCTTTACAGGACAGCCGAATTAGTGGCCTTTCGTTGTGAATGCTCTATCCTGATAGGTGCAACCATTTCATTAGAGCTCCATTAAATACACACACAGAGACAGAACTGGTTACCTTGGCATTCTGGATACAGCGCACGGCGTAGGTTAGGCTGCGGAACACGTTGCCCTCCAGACGGGCCTGGCCATGGTTACACACCAGCACACCGCCTTTGCCGTCCCGGAAGAGGCAGCGGCGCAGCAGGCAGCCCTGGACCGACCCGGCCAGCACCTGGGCGTCCCGGTCCCGCTGGAGCTCCTGCTGCAGGGTGCGCAGCTCGGGAAGCCCACCAGGGGGCCCCGGCGAGGCGGAGCTGTGCGGCGGCTCCAGGAGGTGAGAGAGGCCGTGGTGGCCGTAGGAGAGCTTCTGGGCTGTTGCGCGGGGAGCGCCCGGCCCCTCCTCCCCCTCTCCCTCCTCTTCCTCATCCTCTTCCTCCTCCTCTTCGCTCTCGCTGCAGCCGTCCCCGATCACGGTGCCCTCCCCGTAGTCCTCTTCCCGGCCTCGGCCCGCCCACCTCCCCGCCCCCCACTGCCCCTCCTTCCGCCACAGGGCCTCCAGAGTCACGGCCGCGCCCTGGGGCGGGGCGCCGGGGGGCCGGTCCCCTCTCCCCTGTGTCCCGGGGTCGGAGGTCGAGGCGGCGGGCCCCGCCCCCGGGCAGGCAGCAGCGGCGGCGGAGGACTTAGCCAGGGCGGCCAGGTGCTTGCAGGCCCAGTTGCGGTCAGAGACGGGCGGCCCCTCCACGGTGACGGAGGCAGAGTCGCTGCCTGAGAAGTCGCAGCTCTCCAGCAGGCTGAGGGCCACGCCCTGGAAGTGGGCTCCGCTGGTCTGGCCAAAGGAACAGTAGCGGGCCTGGCAGGTCCCGGGGCCACGCACCTGCAGCTGGCCCCCCTCCAGGTTACAGTTGTCCAGCTGAACATGGCCTGATGACGTCTGAGCGGAAACAAAACAAAGAGAGGCTGAAAAATGAGGGGAATGTTTTGACCCCAATGGACCTAAAGCCCTGGTACTGGGAGAGCATTTGGAAAGAGCATTTAGAGTAATATACTATTTAGTGCTGGACAGCATTTAGGGCAATATCCCTAAGTGAGAGATTAAATTGACAATGTATACTTTATTTCATGGATATACAAGTAAAACATTACTTATCACACAATTTATCACCTGCCTGCTATTAATAATTTGCAGAATATTTTATTTGTTAAATAAAGAAAGAGTTGTCTTGGAGTGGTCAGCATTCAATCGCTAGAAACCACTGATCTGCGGTCTGCTAAGCATGCTTGTTCTGTGCGTGCAATGATGTGAACGGATCGGAGTTAAAAGGCGACACGTGAATGTGGCAAATTGAGACCCAGAAACTTTGTTCCAGGTCATCGGCTAGTTGTTGCATGGAAACTTAATGCAAGCCAGGAAGACTGCCTTTACAAAAGTGCCTGCGTTAACCTGTACCAGTGGACAGTGGGCAATGAGAGTGTTGGCCACCCTGATCAACTCAGCGGAGCACCGGCGGCATGCGCAAACACTCTCTCATCACACAAGCAGAACAGCGCAAACTTTAGCCCGCCGGAGATCAGCACCGACCTTGTAGACCACGGGGGAGAACCAGGCGGGCATGAAGACCAGGTTGCAGAGCCTGGCGGTGGGGCACTGCTGATCGATGCTGACCAGCAGCGACACCTCCCCGAGCCTCCCCTTGCCCACAATCTCCACCGGCGCCCTCAGCACCACCTCCGTCTGCTCCTCGTACACCCCCGGGTGCAGCACCACCCGGTCGTAGGCCCCCGCCACCGCCAGCGCCGCCCTCAGGGTCCCGAGCTCCAGCCCGGCGCCCACGTGCCATGTCCTGCGGTCCTTCCTGCGGCGGAACAGGTAGAGGCAGGCGGCGGCGTCCGGCTCGGGCCCGTTGCGGGTCCAGGTGCGGCTGGCCAGGGCCTGCTGCCGCAGGGCCTCCCGCCAGGACGGCGGCTCCAGGTGCGGCCGGTTGGGCCAGTTGGGGTGCCGGCACTCGGGGCAGCCCAGGCAGAGCTGGCGCCAGCGGGTCTTGTCCAGGCTGAGGATGAGCTCCTTCCACGCCCGGCACACCAGGCTGCAGCGGCCCAGGTCCGGCAGGGGCAGGTAGGCCAGGATCAGCCGCCACACCTCCACCGGCAAGCCGGCCACCTCCATCACCCCTGTCCCGGCCCAGAGACTGAACACAGAGATGGTGGGGGGTTCAGATTTAAGTTACAGTAGCAAATGAAAAGGCGAACAAACAGCTAAACATAAAAATCAATACAAACACATCGCTGAGTATCTACTACTGAAGAGCTATAGCTGGTATTGAAGCATGTTACGTCATCAACTGTAGGAGTTCTAGGCCTGCAAGTGATGGTTTACGGTGTTCAGTTTTCCAGGTAGGTACTCGATACACATCACAAGACACCACATTTTGTGCATTTTTTGCCAGTGATCAAACAAGGTAAAATAAATAAAAATACACGTGAGAATTTGTCTGTTCAACACCAAAGACAACACGTTTGTGCCCGTGACCGAGCGTTTCCCCAGTTTTCCATCAGTCAGATTTGTGAGAGATTTCCAGTTCTGTGTCTCAGCATACGTGGTCTGAGTGACGCAATCGTGTCACGTAACTGTTACCTGTTTCTGTATCTGGCGCCGAAGACCACGGAAACAGCTGTTACTGCTCTAGTAAAATTAACACACACCCAGGGTGTGTTAGACACCGCTTGTGTTAACTACTACAGTAAATGAAGTCGTGTTTTGTGTCTGTCTAGTAGTCATCTCATCGCAAATGACGATTTGCGATAATTATCGATTCTGCTTTGCTACCAGCAACACCCAAGACAATGGAGTAAACAGCAGTCGCATCCAAACAAATTAGTTTATTACAAGATAATATCCTTAAGTGAGAAATTAAATGTTTGCTTTATTTCATGGATATACCGAAAAAAAGCATTTCATACCATATATTTTGTCGACTGCCTGCTATTAATTAGTCGTAGAATATAGACAGCTAAATGTTTTATTTGTTGAATAAAGAAAAAAATGTCTTGGACGGTCAAAATTCAACCGCTAGAAACCACTGATCTGCGGTATGCTAAGCATGCTTGCTCTGTGCGGGCAATGATGTGATCGGATAGGTGCGGAGTTAAAAGGCGACACGTGAATGTGGCAAATTGAGACCCAGAAACTTTGTTCCAGGAACCGTAGGCTAGTCGCTGCATGGTAACTTAATGCAACCCAGGAAGACTGCCTTCACCAAAGTAACTGCTTTAGCCCTCATCGGTGCTCTGCCGAAACGTTTCCCCTTACAGTCCCTTACCTAACCATCGGACTGATGCTAACGAGCTCTTTCTGTAACATTTTGCTCATGGTCTAAGCTTAGATCAAAAGGAACAGACTAGCAAACATAACATGTACGTGGTGGAAGCATATCATACCTTATCAGACTGCCAAAGGCCAGCTCATTTTTGCCCGACTCCTTCCCCTCCTCTGGATTCAACCATTTAATACTGCCAGGTCACCAATAAAAGCGTCAGAATGTGAACCCAAGACTAATTCCTGCCGTTTCGGCGTCCCTTTCTCTTCAGCAAAAGCGTGGAAACCAATAGCCTACACGCTTGCTTGGGTTGACTGTCCAGGTTAGTTGAACCGGTCAGTTACTTAGAAAAGATGGTAGGACTTTCGATATCATGTTCTGTTCTGTGATGTAAAGGGAAAAATGCATGTCAGCAGCTTCCTTATATATATTTTTTCAAATGTTGAAACTCTTGACATCGCTGTTACGGCATCTGCCCCAGTTGGTGGTGATGGTGGTGCTTTTATTGTTTCTGGCGTCGGTAGATGTCGTCGCTGATCCTGTTGTTGTAGTCCAGCACAGCCTATCGTTTGAATTCATCATCGCGTTTTTCATGCCGCTATCTGAAACCGCGGCTTGCGGTGTTCGCTCCCTAGTTTTTTTGAAAGACGCCGACAGTCATAAAGCGTAAGCGTGTCCTTGTTTCATCCAGCGAGCATATACAGTTGCGTCAACGTCAATTTAAACTAGCCCGTTTCCTTTTCCCTTTCTCTGTCTTCCGGACTAAGCTCCTGGCAACAGCACAGATCATTTAAAGGAGCATATAAATCCAGTCAACAGAACAAAAAATGCGAGCTACTGCTCACCCTCTCTGCGTAGCCCAGACCTTCTGAATGCTCAGCTCGGATGACTGCGTCCGAGGATAGGACAACAGAGGGAGGAGTTTATGGATTATTTATTTATTTCATATTAAGCACTGTAATAAAATATTTTCTACGTCAAAAGAAAGAGTGGGGCTGTCATTTAAATGTATTTAAGACAGGCTATTTTGGATTTCGACAACAGTGTTTATACGTTTCTTAACGGCAGGATATTTCTTTCAAAAGTAACATTAGGAACACTAAACGCCACTCACAAGTAAGGCATGTCTTACAGTTATTCATAAGTGGAAATCATTGAAAACATATAGTCAGTGCAGGATTACCATACCAAACTTTGAAGGTAGCAGTAAACAAAAAAATACATTCAAATGATTGCTTTTATTTCAGACAACCAAAATGGACGTAGCCTACATCGTTTACATAGACACACAGGGAAAGTCAATATCGTTCTTCTTGATAGAAGTCCTTGAATATGAATCTTACTCCATCGACGCCTTGGTTGGTATTTGCTGCTTCCAGTGTCTGACGCTGAAACCTTGCCCTCTGCAGTCATTCTGAGAGTAGAAATTGGGTATGGAAGTGGAGATCGTACCGTCTCATATGCTGTCCAACTTCTTGAGAATGTAGGGTGCTGAGATGACAAGAAAAAAAAGAGATATACACATGCACAACTTTACTAAGAGCAGCAGGAAAGCTCTATCTGCTCTGAAGAGATGATTTAGTGGAATGAGATTTTATTATCCTGGAAAATTCCTGTGTGTTTACATATTTAGTTTCGAGGCTCAGGGTTGGGGGGCTTATGTACCAATTATGTCATGACAGAAACCGGTATTGCCGTTTTAAGTACAAGTACACGCCGTGCAAATTCAGAGGGTGTAGCAGCAGAAACAAACGCCGAACACTGCAAGGGAAGGAGTGGACTAAGCCCAAAATAACTTCACCATTACGAAAGGGGTCATCATCTACCTATCACTTAGGCTATATTCAGATATCATCGTAACTAGGCTGTAACAAGAGTCTATTATTGGAAATTGTAGTGTCCTAGTTTGTGGAAGCTATATGGGTATGCATAACACATCTTCCTGCCATTTGGCACAAGCTATTGTGAGTTAAATAAGTTCGTTTCACTAGCAATAGCTGTGACGCTAACTCTCTTGTTTGTAGCCTACCTTGTATTTAGCTTGCTAATATAAATGGACTGACATAAACTGTGCTCGCTGAATAGCTAGCTGTCGAACGTACTGGCTATGTGTAGGCTATCTACGAAGGTTCATATTTGTGCCATTTGTGGATCAAGAACGGCTACCTTGCTAGTATTATACCTACAACACTATATCTGCCCTGTTATATCTAGCTATACTCTAGACAACCATGCTTGGGGATTGACTTCGTTACTCGCTTACAGCTAATGTGAGCAAACCCATAGCTTAACACAATGTACAGAAAAACAAGTAATGCAGATGAATGGTTTTCTACAGCTACCACTGTCGATACCTACTGACTCTGAGAAGAGCGACATATATAAGAAAGTTGCGCACTGATGTGATCACATCTTCTCGCATCTTTTTCTTCATCTCCTCTGGGTCCATTTTGGGCCCGAGTCCTTCGAGCTTGAACATCGCGGTGTGCGGCTATCTCGAACCGGTTCCTGACACTCCCCTTTCTTGCATGCAGCCCTGAGCGTCTTTGCCGTGCGTGTGACCTTTTATAACATCGGAAATGGAAGGCATCCACGCGTACAGCGCGTCAAGAGGTACAATACGCACGGAGGGAGACCGGGCGAAGCAGCGTTGGGTTAGACGCGACATATCGGATGCTATCTCTTCCTGATGGGCGGAACCAACGTGTCCGTTTAGCGTTTAATGTGGCGGACAGACAACAGTTTTTGCTAATCTGTGCATATAGACCAATATTATAGTATAATGTATTATTTTTACAATTGATCTTAAAATATTGACGCTAAACTAATTCTTGTCTGTCTCCTAATACATTTTAATATATTTCTATTTTACTATATCTGCATTCATGTAAGGTTAAATATTATGGGATTTTGAAACTCTATAGACGTAGCCCCATACACATTACATTGCTACACTTGCAAATCGCATAGGCAATTAGATGCTGCAAGTCGGTCACTACAAGGTTTACAGACCTTGATCTATGACCCTGTTTGGTCAAAACTCTTGGAATCTGCACAAAATTAGCCAGGAACGAGAATGAGCACGTGAAACTGCTACATTGGTTCTAGATTATTTGTTTATCTCCAAGTTTCTCTGCCACATTGCTTGTGTCTGTAAAGCTGTCCTCTGTGAAGAAACTCACACTTGTGAAAAATTGATTTTATTATTTTGATCAAGCAGAAATCCACACAAATAGGTTAGAGAATTTCTGTATACAACGTTAGACAAGGGAGTCATTCAAATGAAGCTTAATCATCTTAACTGATAAAAAGGATTTTAAGAGGACATCATGTCTTATTGATTTATTGTTTATTCTGTTGAAGGATACATGACTTCAAACAAACTAATCGCTCATCTGCGACCCTTGAACACCGTAGTCAAGTATATGCGGCACCGAGACCACTGTCGGTAATTACCTACGTGCGTCAGCAGGTGGCGACACATTCATTTAATTTCTGCTTATCCATCGTACCATTTCGAGGGTTGTGAACAATATGTTGCTTTTTATTATTCATTATGATTATTATTAGTTATTCGTTGTTCGTTTACAGTTTTCTGCCTTCCGTTTTCTTTACGTTCTACTTATTAATACTACTACTGATAATAAATTATTAGCATTAATATTACAGCTATTGGAAGTTCTTTGTCCTGCCGATAACAGAAGGCCCTGGGGTGGGTGGAGCGGGTTAATGTGAGGGTTTGGGGGAAGGGTGCGAGACACAAGATGGGGGTTGTTTTATTTAAGATACGAGGAGATTGTGTCAAAGAGCATTAGGCCTACTTTCTACGCCAGTACAACATTTACCTTTAACAAAGTAAACTGTAGCGAAACTGTGGCTCTTCTGCTAATATTAGTGTCCTTTGACGGTAATCACAGCAATATTTACAAATACAAATGTTGACGTTGCACGATTGTTAAACTGAAATTCCCAATTAAAGTTCAGATAAAAATGAATTACTTGAAGATGGAGAGAAATTATTGATAAAATTGCATGTGTTTGCAAATGATTTAAAAATCACGGATTGATCCAATTTATCAGAACATGAATGGGGACCTTACTATTGCAGGTGGATGAAGAACCACCTTCCTCGGGAAAAATGAATACAATTCCCAGTACGCAACATGAACTTTGACCTTACTTTCCTATTCAAAACCAAATTGATCCACGTGCAATGGGACTGGCAGATGTGTCTAGGTATTAAACACTTACTACTACTACTCACTAATATTGTAGCTCATGTCAACGCATATCCTACATTAAAAATTCCCTGCATCTAGCCTAACAGACGTACATTGGGAATGAAAATATAGGCCATTTAAAATGTATTACATCTTATTATAAGCTACTGTATATGTATTAGGCTACTGCTTTTATTAGAAATTCATCGAACTAATGCTAATTTGCTGTAACGGTGGATCTAACATTTCTTAAATGTAGGCTATTGTTTATTAAGCCGACCTGTGTCTTTAAATTTCATTGCTTGAGTGAGGACCGTTTTACTATAACCAATCGGATTTATGGTGACCTCACTATTTTCAACGAGACTACGAAATAAACACAGAACGTGGATCTTTATGGCACAAGAATGGAACAATAAGTCCCGGTAGCCCGTGGGTTCGCATCGCACGTGCTGTTGATCCCGTGGTGTCACAGTGGGGACGGCCGAAGTCTCGTTCCGGCAGGGATCAGAAGGCTGATAAATTGTCGGCATTGGTTGCCGTCAACCCTCCCAGTCCCGGATTGTGTACATTTCAGATTTGACAATCTGTTATCTCTCTTTCGCCCACAACTCCACAGACTGGCTGTTAGGATTCCCTGCTTCCTTCAGCAGCATGGGGTGAGTTCGTTGTACGATTCTGTTCTATTTTTATTTTAAACGAAGTTGTCTCTTTGCTTGTGGCTGGGTGCAGGACGATGCGCCGTCCATCGCATTCGGTAACTACTTATCTGTATTGATTGATAATACGGCTTTGGACACTTTTTTGCTTTGCGTATGGTTTGGATTGCCCTGGCTGTGCAGCTAGTCTATGTTTTGTCCCATATGAAAGATTTTAAAAATATATCAGATTAAGGTAATCGGAGATAGACAAAGACTGGGCATGTCCTTTGTCTGGGAAGACTAATTTCTTACTTCTCCCGTACGTTGTTTCCTTTACCCGGGTCTGGAAAGCAAGCAGGATAAACTCGGCAAAACTATGATAGTTTGATGTCTTAATTTCTGTATTGAACAAATGCATTTTGTAATCGATAAATGTACTTAAAACTGACAACACAGCCCAATCTGTTCAGCGGAGATGCAGAACAAATTCAAATAAAGAGATGGATCCTTATGCAAGTACATTTTTTGATTGAATATTGAATGAATGCATGCATCTTAAATGATAAAGTGAGTTCTTATTTATCATATGCCTCACAGAACGGGGACAGCATACGCTCTGTCAGCCCCTGTCAGTTACGTTCATATTGTGTTATTAGCCACATGTACTTGCTCAACACACGAACAAACTCATCAAAACAAATGAAATTATAATAGTAATAAAGATAATGAAATAGAATAGCTCGTCGGGCGTTACTATCACAGCCCGGTTATTAATCAGCATTATAAACGCATGTTTTCCCCCCTATTCAGACAACAACAAAGGGCTCATGTTTAATGTGACATCGAAGTTGTGCGCTTTAGACCACGTGACACATGTCTCTGGGCTGTTCACTGTGTCATGCGCCTGGATGTTTCATGCCAAGTTGACGGTGGTTTGTCTCAATATCTGCATAACACGGAGTGTATCTGCGTGAAGGGATGTCCGTTTCACTACTGCTTAAGTATGGGAAATAAGATGTTTGTTTCTTTCATAACCGAATTTGTTTTGTAAAGCATCTCGCATTTAACTCATTAATTTTATGCGGGACCTGCCGTTATTTGCCCTCTCGGTGTTTGTGGCGCTGTGTTGTTTGTATATACAAATAAGAATTCACAACCTCCCACATAAGCCCTGAGCAAAATCCATTTGTAGTGATTGATTACCGTACAGATACACACACAGCAGGTGCACACAGATGTTCGTAGCACACACACACACACACACACACACACACACACACACACACACACACACACACACACACACACACACACTATAGTCTTGTGGGGCCCTATAGGCATGAGAGCCTTGGGTGCAGTAAAGAGCTGTAGGCACTAACGTGATTTGGTGAGTGATGTATTGGTCCATGTGGTGACCTTGCTGTTAACAGAATGGGATCAAAGGACTACAACAGGCTGTACTGGCACTTCAGGAAAGACATGCTGCCCCCAGCCCCCACTCTCCTCCTCGACCCCCACCCTCCCGGCTGCACAGACACACATGCACACACACCACACCACCATTACCAACATCACTCACACTGAAGCTTTCACTAGCCGATTACCCACCTCTGCAAACAAGTGAGAGTTGAACAATTAAACTGTTCCAAAGTCAGCGCTCTGAGAAATGAGCAGTTGAGCGCACAATTAGTATTTAAAATGAATGTGTAATGAGAGTTTGAAATGGTGTTTAAATGTTGGGGAAAGAGTTGGTAATAATTGAAAACTGCACCTCAGAGACTAGCTCTGGTACCTTTCATTGCAAAAAGTGGCTCCACTTGCTCTTCCATGGTACATGTAAACCAGGCCTCTAAATGCAGAGCATTCCCATGAGAGCATTTTGCCATACATATTGACACCACTTCAAGCTAAATCGTTCCATTATTCCTGCCACCAAATTGAATGTAGCCTTCAGAATCCTCCGTCTTGCCATCAGTGACGCTGATAAGTTGATACTAGCTGGCGGTAAACGTTGATGTTGAAAAATCAAGGCTGATGTCTAAATGGATCAGGGTAGATATGCGGCCAGAGAACGTGAAGGGAATTCCTCTGGATCTGGCACAGAGACAGAGGGTGGGGCGGCACGGGGCAGTGATACATCATTTATTCTGCGTGGGTGCACCATCACACCGACCAAAGCAGTGCTAAACCACGCCGTCCTAACTGAGGGCAGGGCAGGTAGAGATGGGTGTGAGGTATCGGGCAAAGTTTAAATCAGTCGTCACTGTTATTCATTTATGGTGTTATTTTTAGGACGACTCCGCGAGGCTCGTATTTCACGTTGAGCGTAGCTGTCAAGGATCTCAGGACATCCGCTCTGTGGGGGGTGGGTGGGGTGTTGGCTTTTCTCCACCGTCGCTTCTTCCCTCTGGAATTCATCAGGCATCTCGCCGGGCTGCCCCGGTTCCCTCCGGCCATGAACCTGCGGGTATTACAGCTGGAAAATTCCCCAGTCACCAGCTCAAAAAAAAAAAAAAAAAAAAAAGGCACGGCAGGTATTTAATCTCTAAATGGCCGACGTGTTTAATGCCACAGTGAAAACATAACCCTAATGGTTGTTTGCTGAGATGGTGGGGGGGTGGAGGGTGGGGGGTTAAAAAAATAAAAGAACGAGCCTCTCCGTTTTCATTATGCTGATTGCTTGGGCCGACGGGGCCGGACGTACGAGAGAAGATTTAATTACGCCTAGCGGGAAATGCTGCGGCGCAGTAGCCCAGGGGTTGTGACAGCCCGGTGACAGAGGGGGAGAGAGAGAGAGAGAGAGAAAGAGAGGGAGAAAGAGAGCCACAGCCCCCGGACCAAACTCTCCACGTTGCCCGAGGGCCTGCACGGGGAGGGGAGATTTCTGCATCGCATGAGAGCAGCGGCTTCGAGAAATGGACAGGCCTGACCGCTGTGGGGACCTAGCGCCTCGTGAGTTCTGCACAGCCTAGTGAGGACTTCCTGGTGAGCGCGTTTTATTCCTGATCCATTCGATGAAAAGGCCCTTCTTTTTCGCTGGAAAGACAGCAAGCAGGGACGGTAGACTGAGGCAAGTGGCCGTCCTCTTCTTGCAGCTGAGGTCTTGAATGTGGGACGCCTTCGCTCCATGTTGTCCATTACCAGACCATTTTAGCATTAATTTATTCATTCCCATCTTAATGCGGATGGTGTAATGAGTCACGCTTGACTGGGTTGTGTCTCGCTAAGAGGAAATGTGCAGCACAGTGACACGGTTGCAACGCATGCATTGTCACACAGTGCAGGCCCCCAGGAACTGTCACATCTGTGCAAGTGCCCAGGTGTTGGCGGGCGTCGCGAGGATGGGCATAGGTTTTGGGGGCGGAAAAGTGCCTCCCATATGTTTAGAAAATGTAATTAACTCAGTACACTGTGATGCAGCATTTTTGTGAATGGTAACAGCAGTGGTCCCCTCTGTGCTCAGATTAAACCCACACTCCTGGTCAGGAGACTGCTCCTCTGGTCCAGCCGGTTTGGTGCAACAGCTTCCGAAAAGGACAGGTGGATGGTTTAAAGTATTAAATCATCAAGATGTAATACTCACTAAGACTTCAGTTTTAATCACAGGTCCAACTACATACAAGCCCCTGCAGAGGACATTGGGTCTGAAATCATCTTTATTGGATAGAAACGACATAGTGCCTGTGTGCTACACAGTCATTAGTAATTATTTTAATCGAGGTACTGAAGGGTTGTGCTTTGCTTGTTATCTGCTTGCCATGTGTGATTAAAAAATTGGTGGAATGTCAGAGCACTTATGATGATGCCCATGATAATATTGACAGTCATTAACACTGAATATATTTGTCGGATGATGAAAATTAATTGCTCCATTTTATGCTTCAGTTTTGTCGGGATGGGAGGATGTTAATTAGAGGCCTAGCAATTGAATTGCCACATGTACTTCAGGAGTGCAGCCACAGTATATACAGTTGTTACAACAGTAAAGCCAGGCACACACAGCAATGTGGAATGTGAAGAAGATAGCTGTTACAATAAACTGGTTTTCATTTTCAAAACCCCAGTACATAACTGTGTGGCATATACACTAAGGTCTTACCTTCCAAATAAAAGACTACACATATTTAATCTTCAGGGTTTTGCAGACAGCATTTCACTGTATTTCTGTGCGTTGTTTATTGACCCTTCCATCTTAAAGCAAAATTGCTTGTCTGATGTAATGCTCAGTTAATTCAATAACATCTTTAGCTGTTTTGGCAGAAAATACATGTAGGCACCCAGGATTTCCAAGTTTCTCTTTTTGACTGTGGCAGTGATGGTTTCCTTTAATGTAGCTGGTATTGTTTTGTGTAATCTTCTGTTATATAATTATTATTTTGTTGAGGTTATTGATGTCCATCAAACTTTTTAGTGATTCGCACACTTTTTTCTCCACCTAATGGACCGTGCCAATTGGACATCCACCTGTCTTGTAAAAACCACTGCCCCATACCCTGTAATCCAATTAGGGCTGAGTGGAGGTATTGATTTGGTTCACAGTCCAAACTTTCCTCCACTATTTAGACAACCAAGCCAAACCTGAGCTGGGGGGGGCGGGGAGGAATGGGGGGTGGGTAATCGTGCTGTGTAAAGCGATGTAAAGCACGGATGTGTGTCAGCTTGATTGACGGACAGACCGTAAATGCAGCAAGTTTGCCTGTCACATGTCCTCTCCTCTGTGTTAATTGTCACCTTTTAACCATTTCCTGAACTGCCAGTCTGGGGCTGAGTGGAGGAGGTCATTAGCTGGAGGGCCTGTCCTCCTGTCAGCAGCACTGATCTAACAAGGTGCTTTTGTACGTGTGCCCTTTGACCGCATGTTTCAAGATAGCTCCGTCAGGAATCTTGCTGAATCATTTAACCCTCTGCATGTTGCGCGTGTATTGAATGCGAGGCATCTTATTGGTTGTTATTCTGTTGAAGGTGAAAGCTGCTGTTGTCGGACTTTCTCTCAGAAAGACCCTCCTATCAAGTAAGCAGTGCCCTGAAGCTGAACAATTATGCAGTCGCTTTCCAAATTTAAATACAACAAATCTTTGCAGGAATGAGAAATGCTGAAAAAAGTATTTCTAAACAATTTATCTACCTACTGGTCCGGCTAATTCCTTTATACCAGATTCACCTATCTATTGCACTACAGTTAAGTTTGGCATTGGCATCAGTTTGGTTTGCCGTGGTACAGTAAACTAATGTTTGTTACAAAAACAGCTTTTGTATCTTTCTGTAAAAAACACAAATAGGAGACATCCTAGCAGATTATTTTAATTTATTTATTTTATTATTTTTATTATATTTTAGCAGTACTATCCTTAGTTCGGCAATGGGGAGGAAAAGACTATGTCTGTGATGGATGGACGTGGTCTACTACACCATGACTGAAATGGAGCTATTAGGCTCCTGTGTTTCAGTATGTCTGTGTTGTGATGGAGAGACAGGTGAGAGAGCGAATTCCTCAAGCACAGCCCACTAGATCTGGTGAGGTCTGTCAGCTTTGGGACACAGAACTCCAACCAGACATGGATATAATGACAAACCGCTAACCCTTTAGGGCCACATGAAGACACACGTGTGACTGATCGGCTGGTCGTGAGATCCAGGCCCACAGCTGTAGCCGGTCGCGTCTGATGCGTGGTGTGCGGACCTGAGGGTCATTGACTTTAATCCCTCTTGGGACACACTTTAAACACTGCAGCTGCACATTGCTTTATCTGTTATTTATCCAGTCTGCTAAAAATCCTGTCTGGCCTGTCTGTTGACTCCAGCTGTAAATGGGTCAGTTCACAGTGTGTAAGATGTTAAAAAAAAAAAAAAAAAAGTAAAATACTACAAGTTCTTGATGAGGGTGTCTGCAATGCCAAGTAAAAAAAAGATTAGTCTTGTCATGGCAATCTCTGTGATCTAGAAATTTTGTCAGAAAGGTTGGAAATTAATTCATCGCGTGTTGTGCTTTTAATCTTTTTGAGTTTTGAAGTTAAACCGCCACAAAGGTACTGTTTGTCTCAGTGAAACTGAGCTTTTATTTGAATGAGAACATGAGATGAAGCACTTAATCCCTTTTTTTCATAAGAAAACATCAACCCTTAGGGAAAAGGGTATTACAGCGCATACACGCAAACACATTTCAAAATATACAGCGATACATTGGTAGCAAAAGGTGTGAATCACTGCCACTGTTACATTCAAGTTTAAGCATGTATAGCATCCTGTGTGGCGTATTAGTTAAGCAGGCCCTCACTGTAAGCCATCTCAGTTGCTTGATACGAGACCTTTATGTTGGCTTTGTAGGGCAGAGCCTTCTTCTTCCTTGAAAGACACCATCACTTCACTTCCTGTTTACTGTCTCTGTCCTAAATCTCCTTTATTCTTCTGTCTGCCTTGCTCTCATTCACAGTCCCCACTTGTTACTCATTTATGAGGTTCCCGAATCAATATGATTAGGTTACAATGTAGTGGGGTTTTTTTTGTTTCATTTTGGGGTTTTTTTTGTTCGTTTGTTTTTTTGTTAATCCAAAGCAAGATGTCGATCGATCAGCTCTTGCTCTTTTATCGCTCAATTTCTCCCTCCTCCCAATGTTCCTTTCTCTTCGCCCTGTTTGCCGCAGTACCTTTCCACCCCTCTCTCTTTGCACTCTCTCTCCTCTCTCTCTCTCTCTCTCTCTCTCTCTCTCTCTCTCTCTCTCTCTCTCTCTCTCTCTCTCTCCGCTCTCCCCCGTCCCCTGTCCCTCAGCCCCGATTTTAGACTCTCCTCCGTCTGCCCCCATCTTCGACCTCTCTCTCCCTCTCCCCCTTTCCCCCGTTTGCGCGGACATCAGGAGGCCGTCGCAGGTGTAGCCGCGTAGGCTGTGTGCATTATTGATGCGCTCTGCGGGCCGCGGGTCGGCCCTGCCCCCGCCCACCGCCCCCGCCGGCTGCGTGCAAACGCCTGGACCTGTGGGACGAGAGGCTGGACCCGATGAATGAGCGTCAGGTCCCCGTGTTCTCTGAGGGGACGGGTCACGGTCAGCACCACGCTTTAAGGGGATTGTGTCCTGTGGAGTCTGAAACTGGCCTTTCTTGTGAACTTCTTAAGTTCTCTTAAGACCCTCTTAAGGCTTTTCTCCATTTAAATATCTTAGCAGTTTAAAAATGTGTGCTTTCCTTCTTAGGGAGAGTCAGTCTGCAATGATTGTTGTAGCAAAAATAGTCATATCTTTAGTCTTTCACTCCCTACCAAAAGTGCTGTCTTTACCATAAAGGGAATCCTAGACTGTTTTCCTGGAACATTATTCTTAGTTTACCGTACATTTAACATTTAATGTGTATATCTAATTGGAGTAGGATGGATGACATCAAGTTAATGACCCTTGCAAGGCAGATTTAGGGATGGTACATCCACCCTAATGCTGGATTTAATATTCTCTCTCCTTTTAAAAGTAAAGCTTGCCAGCTGGTAAGATTCCAATTTAGAACCTTTATCTATTTAAATCCAATGATGTTTTGGCTCAGCCATTTTGAAAATGCTTGTAACTTTAGGAAAGTGTTGCCACTGACTCAGCTGACTTTAAGATGTTAAATCAGCTTCCCAGTTCCCATAGACATTTAATTCCATAGGCTTTTGCATTCATCCATTGGCTGCATTGGTAAAGCGGAGGGAGGCTTCATTTGATCTCTAGGCTGACTTGCTGTTATGTTGAAATATGAAAAGTGAACAGTGAAAACGGAACCCCACAGGAACCCACATCCTGCAGCATTCTGCCTGCAGTCTGTTTCACGGGAGAGAGGCGATAAAAGTTTTATGCTTAAACTTCATCTCGTAAAGGTGGCTCCTGCCATTGGCAGTAACGATCGATAATTCCAGGGTCCCGCAGGTGTAGGGTCACCTTTCACTGATGTCACTGTCACCGACTGACACCTGGAATTAAGGAGATTCTGCTCCATGTAATGACTGCATTACAGAACAAAGTCTGGGGGGGATAATTGGGGGTGAGTCAGAAAGAGAACCAGTGATTTTTGTCTCCCCATAGTCCTTAAATCATATGACTGGTAAGAATCATGCAGTGCATTTATCTACAGGATGGTTTACAGTGTCACATGCTCTAATATTCTTATAAAAAATGAGAACCACGCCAGTAATAATAATGCTCTAATGCAAGGGGAAAACAATAGACAACCACGGAAGTGAAGTACCAGTTGTAACTTGTAATAATACTGAGGACTCAGACTGAAGCTACAGTAGTAGAGATAGGTGGAGCGTAGTAAATGTCTCTTTCAAACATTAACTGAAGAGCCCAGACCAGCACAAGACATGGGATTCCCCTTCTTAAGCAATATGCTTCAATTGACAAGTTTCTCTTTAAGAGAGTAAACAATGAAGGTTAGACAATAGTCCAACATCCTTCCTCAAGCGTTTAATGTTTTTTGAAGAGGCAATGTTAAATATTCATAGCAGCAGAGCTGTAAAGCTGAAGAATATTGCCCTGCATAACTACCGTTTGTGTTTGAGTGCTCTCTCTTACCATTGGATCTCTTCTCTGATTATGGCCCAGATTTGAACTACAGAGGGGAGGGGGGTGGTCACTTCATTTTCTCTTCTTTAAATGAGATTCATTTTAAAAGCTCTCCTCAGAGAGGGATAAGGACTCTCCAGGAGCCGTTTTGCATTCTCCTTTTATCCATCTCAAATTAATAGGGGAAATACCCACTCTTCTTTGCTTCTGCGCCAACTCCATGTGCTGATTATGTAGCTTTTTTTATTGCCACTGCTGTGTTCAGTCTGCCAGTGAATTATAGCCAGCATGCTTGCTAATAAATTCTCAAAGCTGTTGTTTGGACCACTTGTGGGCACGGCTGTCATAGACCACGTGATTTTTTTTTTTTCTGCCAGCAGGGGCCGTCCTGATTGGTCCCGATGAGCGCGAGGGACCGCCTCCACCGCCCCTGGGCCAATCCTGATGAAAGCGCGCAGCTGACGTGTGATGCCACGGGAGGGCTCTTATGTTGGGGCGACCTGACCCGGCAGACCGTTCTGAGGTGAGTGAGCATAATCTCCGTCGTTCCGCATGTGACTGGCCAGCAGAGGAGGGAGGCGGTTACACCCGCCGTCACTCGCTGTTCTGTCGTAGCAGGGGTGGGGAGTGTGGGAAGAGCAACTGTTGGGGTGTTGCACGTGACCGTGATTCAGTAAGACTGCGTGCAGATTGGATCGAGAGAGGATGAAAGAATGGATGATCTCAACCCCCTCCTCAAAAAAAAAAAAACCCATAACTGCAGCCATTTGGCCATTTCAGATTCAAGTTTAACATAAGAGGAGAGCTGAACGAGCAGCATTATGTAGCTGTGCGGGTAGACTGAGCCCTGACTGCATTCCTCTCTGTGATTAAGTGAACTCTTTTTTTGGCAGGCAGAACAACATGCATATGTTTTCTCTCATGGGCATTTGTAAGCGCGCATCTGCGGGGTAAATCACAGAGACGTTTCAACCTCTGAGCTCAGCAGAACGGCGCAGGTTCTGGTGCAGTTCCTGCGCGGCTCATGCATTAATGCATGAGGAACCGGAGGCCGCAACATCAAAGTGTCACTCTTGCAGTTTAATGACTTGGCAGGGGCAAGCAGGTGCCAGGCTCCTCCTCCTGACTCAGCACTGTGGTGCTGTACGCATCTTTGACCCCTGACCCCATCTGCCCCAGGGTGTGCCCTATATAGCCATAGCAGCTCCACACCGATTTTGCCAACCCAGGAGACCTGCAGTGTAGAAACCAGTGTCCACCTGTGATCTGATCTCTTGTCAAAGTCACATGTGCATGTTATTTACCCAATTAGAGCTGGAGGTTTAAAGGGCACTGTGAGTTGTCCTATGAGAAAATAAAACCCGGGGAAAGTTTTTGATTGGACATGCCAGCCCTATGTTAGCCAGCTTTGTCAGGGACTTTTGAGTCTGCATGTGGTTACTCTGTCCAGCTAAATGCTTTCCCTAGAGGCTGTTCTCAAATACTTCCTGCTGTTTTCCAGAAAAGCCGAGATTAATTTTGAGCTCTAATTCCACCAAAGTAGAAAAAAAATCATTTTTAGTTGACCTACTGATTTTTTTTTCCAGAGGGTAGCACTTTAAATGGCTCAGAATAGAATGGAATAGTACTGAACTCTCAGCATTTTTATGATCCTTTATTGAGAGCTGAAGACCAGCCGATGGAGGAGGTTTGACCAATTTGTACCTTTCTCTTGTAAACAGACGGCTTGTGCTCCCATTTCTGGGCTCTTCCTGCTGTGTTTTTCACATCCGTTCAGATTGCATTCTTATGGGTTAAAACTCCTCTGAGTTTTTTTTTCCACTGGCCTTCTTGCCACCTAGGTGATGGCTATACACCAGTATGAGACTGGGCAAAGGTATATGGAGAAGCCCTCAGACTGAGCAATTAGTAAAGCGTTTATCAGTTTGGTTGCCTGACAGCTGTGAATGTCCCTGAGCTTTTAACAAGGCTTAAGAGACTTTTAAGCAGTCATCCCCCGAACTGCATAACTGTATTAGATATCAGCTGTTGCAAAGCGCAGGTTGTGTTGCACAGGCCTTTGATTAGACACATCGAGTAATGACATTAGCCTTGTCGGTTCGCTCGGAGCGACGGGTCGACTTGAGTGGCGTGTGGCGCGGGGCCAGCGGAGGCGGGCGGTGAGAGGGCGGCCCGTGGGTGCGGGAGCTCTGGGGGCTATCGCTCAGGGGAAAATCTCCGGCCCTCCTGGCACGAACACCGCGCCGAGGCAAACCGTCCTGATCCGGATCAATGGGATGACGCAGTACAGCCCTGTAAGAGCCGGCTGAAAACTCGGCTTTATCCCATTAGCCAGTCCTGCTGGATGCGCAGGGCGGGTGTGTCTGTGTGTGTGTGTGTGTGTGTTTATGCGCGCGTGTGTGTGCGTGTGTGTATGGGTGAGTGGATGTGTGCTTGCTTGTCTATGAGTGTGGAAAAACCATATTTTAGTAAAGCACATTTAATTGCCTTTTTGGCATTAAACATTCATTGAATCATTAGTTTGTGGTGAAATTATGCCTTCAGAGATAATATACAGTTTTAAAAAGATATTGAAATGTTGAACCATATGATACACAAGAGGGAAGGAGATTCATTGAAAAACTGCAGATCTGCGTGAATTTCAGCTCTTCCCTCTCATGTTACTGCAGATCTGACCCGGCTCAGCACTGTCTGTGCTCCGATGGAGGCAGGAGATGAATAGGCGACGGTGCGCAGGCATTGTGGGAAATTGGATTAAACCCCCTCATTTCCCACTAATCTAATAACGTCAACGACAACAACAGGGCGGGGGTTGGGGGATGATGATACACTGACGGTTTTCTGTATATCCGAATGTTTAAATGAATTGGGTTTTTTGTCTGTTTGTTTCCGGTGGATTACTGTGTCTGAATGTAGGAAAATCACCAGGCTTATGTCATCATATGACTGTATGAGGATATGCATGTGTATTGCAGTTTTTAAATGGTCAAATCAGTCAAAAAATGGTCTTGTTGTTGTTATGGTGCTCTAAACTGAAACAGTAGCTGTAAATTGTGGAACTGAAAATCATGGAAGAGAGAGCATGAACAACATTAATTTAGCCAATAAAGAACTGTTCCTCTGTAAGCCCCTAAAACATTTTACATAGATGCAATTCTATGGGGGCAAAAAGCAGGAACACCACTCAGGTTCTGCTCCTATCAGAGCAATTGACTTTCTTTACCCCTGTATTTTAGTTGTTCAGCGATTCCAATGTGATTGTATAAAACCGGACACTTTAGAGCTGCATGTTCTTCTCACGGTGCCTCTCGCTAATGGAGTGGTGTCTGCCTCTGCTGAATCGTGGCAGTGGCAAGTGAACTGAGCTGTGTACTTGTACTACTATGATACACAAATACGGCCAGACACTAAGTGCTGTGTTACAAAGTGAGCTTGTGAGCAAGGAACTGTGGGAAGTAATGTCTGCAAATGTCGTCTGCTCAAGGGTGCAGAGGGGTGTCTGGGAGATTTTCAGCTCCTGTCCCTGGGTTGAGGTTAAGGACAGTCAGGGAGATGTGGGTTTTTAGGTTGAAGGTGGTGAGGGAGAGTTTGAGTGGAAGGTTAGAGAGCAGAGAGAAAGAGTGTAGCCAGTGCATCCTAGTGTGGGGTGGATCACTCCTTCATCTGTTCATCCACTCATTCCTTTGTCCACATACTAGTTTACTCATGCATGTGTTCATTTTCCTTTCATCTGTTCATGCTTTCTCTTGTCCCTTTAGTCGTCTCTCCGTCAGTCCCTGAATTCTCCAGCCTGTGTCAGTTATGGAGAGGGCTTACAAAGGGATTGAATGTGTGTGGAGCTAAACCCCCATGCTTAAATGCCTGAAATTTGTTTCTGAGACAAATATGAATAGTGAAGTTGATGCCTATGTATGAATTTCTTTAAAAAAAATAATAATAATTTTAACAAATATTTTTGTATACTTTGAAGAATCTAAAATGTAAGAGTTTTGATGTCTTAACTATTATTCTTAAATGTGGAAAATACTAAAAACAACCCTTCTATGAGTAGGGTGTCCAAACTACAGACTGGTACTGTACTGTACTGTCTGTTGAAATGTACTGTCTGTTGAAATGGTGTGCCGAACCTATAAAGACATGTCATCAGTGCTGCCCCCATCCTAAGCCTGTCCTAAGGCGGGTATAGTTTCTTATATTACCTGTCCAGATGAATGTACAGAGCTTGTTTATTTGCATAGTTCACCTATTACCTGTATGCAAATCTGGATATTTAATGAATCTGTTGAGATCACCTGTACAACAGCATTGCCCAACCAGGTTTTTGAACCTGCAACCTTTTTAGGTCGAGTTGCTTATGAATCTTTCCCGGGGATGACAGGGAAGCAGGCCGAGATATTATTTGACCTGGCCATGGCTTCCCAACCGGTTTTTTTTTTTTCATTCTGTCGTCTGACCTCATTCACAGTTGATTTATAAAAGAAGCTACAGTATCTGCTAAGCGTGAATGTATTTGTGTGTGCATGTGTTTGAAGGACATTTGAGTTTATCTAGTAGTCTATTATTATTATTATTATTAGTAGTAGTAGTGTTACCTCCTGTATTTCTGCTTTTGGGAAATGGTGATAGTTATGGCAGTCTCTGCCGGCTGTGTTTTGCAGCCTTGGGGTAGACTGGCTCTTTTGGGCTGAATGTAATCAGGACCAAGCTCACTGGCCCAGAGCTGCTGTAAATTCTGGAGACAGGAGTGGCATGACTATGAGCAATGTCTCCAAATCGATCATCTATTTCCTTTACTAAACGAACAAGCCAGAAGAAACACGATCCAGTGAAAAATGGAAAATATGGATGTTTTTTTGTCTCATATTAACTTATTGCCTCTCCTCCTGTGCGTCTCTCTTTCATGCCTTCCAGCACAATTCAAAGCTGCATACTGAAGCAGAGCTTTCATGAAATAGCATTGACAATACTGTTTGAATCTGAATTTGAATCGTGATGCTATTGACAGTACTGTCAGACCTGCACACAGATATCGACAGGTTTTCATATTCTGCTCACAAAACATAACCAAGTTTGGGTATCAGCTCTTATTCCATATAGATCAGATTGTAACCGTAACTGTAGCCTCAGAAAATTATGTGTCCGAATGACAGGCGCAAAGAAGAGGAAAAATAACTGAATAAAGCGCTGCCTGTTTTTGTATTGATTGCTGGTCCAGAAGACACTGTGCCTTGAATTTGGCCCAGGTTGCCTTGCAAGGATTGCTGACCACCCTGTCTGGGATTTAATTAAATCTAACGACCTCTCTCTGCCCTGCCTTGTCGGAGCCGTTTAACGGAACGCGCAGGGCTGCAAGCGTGGCCAGGAATGAGAAGGGACGTTAATGACCTTGCTGCGTCTCCTCGGTGCCCTTTCCTGTACCCCCCCCCCCCTTCCCCCCGCCCACCGAGCAGTTAAATGGAGGAGCGGGAGAGAAGCAGGTCCCCGTCCCGCAGGGCCAGCCGGGTGGAGCAGGTTGTGGGCCGATGGCTGCGCCGCTCCCGGGACTCCATCAGCAGGTGGGTGCTTGCCAGACTCCGCCCACATGCCCATCTAAGGCATCTGTTGCCATGACGTGACGTAAGTCATGTTTAAGTGATTTTACAAAACCCAGTTAATATCCTCTCATATATTGACCCACTTTATATCACATCATCAAAAAAGTAAAAATAATCCTTGCTGCTTCTTTCCATGTTTAATTAACCCTTTTAACGCAATAACCAGCTTAATACCCCTGTGTTTGATTGTACCCCAATGGGATATTAACAAGGCACCTCCTGTGTTAATGAATAGTCCATGCTTATGTTTTTATGCAATATATTTCATATTGCTGTTCAGCTCCATCTTATGCAGTTTTAATGGTGATAACTATGGTGTGAGCTGCGCACTCCCAGCAGTAAGCAGGCAGAGTGCACAGAGGATGCTAGCTCTGGTCTCTGGCTCTGTGGGTTCTGGCACCTGGCTTGACCTGCTCTGTCACCGCCGGTCTGCAGGGAGAGGAAGTCTTCGGACAGCAAGTCCGGCGGAGCCAGCGGATCCGGCCACCAGAACGCACCTGTCAGGGTGACTGTGCAGATCCAGCGCGACCCGCTGCTGGGCTCCCATGGGTTCACTGTTGCTGACCAGCTCCCCCTGCTGGTGAGGGACGTCACTGCAGGTACTGCCCCCGCATCCCTCAGCCTGACGTTCACTGCATGCACACACAGCGTTGTCATCAGTGGGTTTTCCTGTTATGTGAGTGTTTTCCCCCCTTTGCTGTGTGTGCCTACTCTTTTACACTCCTGTGCTGAGACCTTCTGCAAGATTTGCAGATACAGCCTTTTATAACATACTCATCCAAATGCTGATCTGTCTGCACACACGTAGTTGTTGATCGGCAATTCCCTTTTGGCCCGAGCGAAGGAGGCAAACTCAGCACGAGAAGTGAAATTATCAGATATCAGGTTCATTGATACTGAATTTTATCACAGTAACCACAAGTGCACAAAGCAGTGTCATTTTGTGTTTGGAGCTTCATCTGCTAGGCTGGAAGTGAGTGGGCCACCACGTTACCTTTCTGAGTTATTCCTGGTCCTGGAGGGGTACAGTATCTGATCCAGCCTCTCTTAATCACCTCTTTCAACAAACGCTTGGCTTTATAGAACCATCTTGGCTTCAGTCTGCAGTTGTGACAGTGCTGGTGGTTTACAGAGAAATGGAAGACCTGCTGGTTTGTGGCCCTCTGGGACCTAAATTCAAAAGGATATTTATGAGACATGGAGCAGGTTTAAGACTGGAGGCAGAATCCTACCATACAGGCACTCAAAAATCATATTAATACTAAGTAGGACTTAATAACTTTTCATAATGTGTTCAGGAACTTAACTGGGGAGCAGTTAAAATCAATTAGATGCGTGCGCAATCACTGCCAGCAATGAATAACAAAAGGCACCAATGTACCTAAACAGAAATCAATACTGTGTGCAAATGGCCTCCAGAGAGATCAGAGATCACCATTAGAAACTGCGTTCAACACGCAGCAGTCACGTGGGCTGCTGTTTGTAGTGTTGTTCCCTCAGTAATGTGCGATAACTTCAGAAAGGGAGGAGAGGAACAGAAGCTGAAAGACACTGCACTAGGGTCGTAAGGTGGTCAGAGCACATTGAAGTTTTTAACAAGTCTATAAAAAATAAGTAAATCTAATTAGCCAACTAATAATACCACTGTTAAAAAGAATAACCTTAAAATCTCATTACTCTCTGGTTACAAATTTAAAAACCAAGCCTCAGTTCCTGGCATATGGCCAATGTGTCAGTTGCGGTGTGACAGGGTATAATTTTGCAACACGTGCATTGTTTGCATTGAGAGTGTGTGACTACTGCAAGCTTTGAGCATGTTGTAATACATGCGTTGAGGTTATTTTGATCATTGAGTGCATTGCTGGAACGAAAAAGGGCCCCGGTGACCACACCCCAGGTGGCGGTGGTCTGCCCCTGGGGACACCAGCACCGCTCGGGGGCGTGGCCACGGTGGCTTCTCCTGTCATCGTCTCCTGTAAGCCAGCATTGAGCGGCAGTAAGGAAACATTGTATCTGCTTCGCTTCTGGCAGCATCTTCCTCTCTAGTGCCGGGGGGGGGGTGAGGGGTAGGGCGGGGGGACAAACAAAAGTTCCAGGTCATCACTTTCCTCTCAGGTGTTTGTGGCCAATACAGTCCCAGGGCTGCGGCTGCTTCCTGCTCAGCTCTCTTACTTTCCCTGAGAAAGGGCTGATTAATGGCTGTTAATGCCCAGCGGGGCTTCCTGCCCCCTGCTGCTGCTGCTGCCCAATCGTTAAGATTCCCTGCCAGGGAGCAGGATCAGGGAGGTCTTGGCAGGGCAAGGCCGCGCGGCGTCCGCATCTTGGCCCGGTGACAGATGATTATAAATAGGCAATAAATGCAGAGGTCTGAATCAGCTCCAAGCCAGAATCCGAGCCGCCTCTCCGCAAAGTAAACAATGCTGTAATCTCTTGACTCGGCTCGGCGTTGGTGTATACCGTGGGAACATAAATACAATGCGGTGTCTCGGTGATGGCAAATTGTGATCATTCGGGATGTGCCAGCGGTGGTGTGACCTCTACAGTCCTGAACTAGAGCTACATAGTCTGTATGTGCGTGGGGCAGCGGCAGTAACTGATCTTGTGTGTATGTCTGTGTGTCTGTGTTCATGTGTGTGTTTATGTGTCTTCAGGTGGCCCGGCGGATGGGAAGCTTTTGCCTGGTGATCAGGTGCTGAAGATCAACAACATTGCAACAGAGGACCTGTCCTCCGAGCAGGCAGCCGGGATCATCAGGTAAGCCACTCCCTCTGCCCACATCGCCCTTTCAGATCATCAGCTGAGCCGCTCTCAATGTCCGCATTCTCTGTAAGATTGTCATGTAAGCCCCTCCCACTGTTCCCATCCTCTGTGAGGTCATGAGGTAAGCCACCCCCACTTTTCACACTTCTGTGAGATCCTGTACTAAGTCCCTCCCACTGTCTGCTGTCTCCATCCTCTTTGAAGTCATCGTGTAAGCTCCTCCCACTACACTACATCCTCTATGACATCATCAGATGAGCCCCTCCCTTTTCCACTACACAGACCCAATTCAGATAGAGCTGGTAGTGGGCAGTAAACCAGCAGATTGACCATAAAGTGGACTGGCAGCCCCTGGTCCTGAAGAAGTCCAGTTAGGGTTCAGATTTGAGTAGTGATGCAACTGAAGTAGTAATCTATTGAGCATGCACCTTTCCCTCCCTACTGTGAATGTAGCTGTGTAGCATATTGTGATATCAGGGGCATTTTAATGAAATGGCTGATTGAAATGCCACCCCAAACTGATCTTTATAACTTGTGTAATACACATATTTTATAAGAGAACTGTATATATTGACACTCATTTATAGAGAGAATCCTGCTATTCAGACTCTTTCTCCTTGTTTTTCACTCTGTAGGTCTTGGTCTCTATTGTCTTTATCCAGGGTTGTTCTCCCTCCTTATCTCTTTCATTTGTAGTAATTAAGACGGCACCAGTTAAAAACCTCCCCTAAGACATGGGGTGATCAGGTCAGCCCCAGGGTTAATCAAGTCCTCTTCTTTTCTGGCCAGACCAGGACAAGGAACCTATTTACTCTAAAAATGCTTTGATAAAATGCCTTTGAGGCCAGTTAGACAAGGTACTCTTCCATTCACTCTTCCAGTCACGAGGGAAATTGTCTGGGAGGCATTGTCTTCCTGTGACTGCCATGTGGTGACGTCTGGCCGGGAGTAGTGAGACAGCCACTTTAAACTCAGTTCCAGTGATTCGAGGAAGTCACCTCTACAGTCCCGTCTCGTAACATGCGTAAATATAGCTGTGTCATTCTAAAACAGACTCAGAGGGCCTCCCACTACTGACTGAATGTTTGTGTCCTCCTTCTGGTCCTCCTTCTTTTTACCACTCTTGAACTTACATGAAGGCATTATATACAAAAATGTTAGACCTAGCACTTAGACTTAACACCTACACTTACCGCTGCTGATTCTCCTTTTACAGTTAATACAGTAACTATCCTTAAGTAACTACGTTTACTGACACATACTTCACTACTTCATTGTATAAAATGTGATGTAGCTCTGGTTCTGAATAGCAGCAATACACCAGGCTTCTCAGCTGTTTTTACACCTCTAACACTCTGGGAGCAGAGGAGAGAAGCCGCACCAGCACAATCATGGCAATGATTAATTGAATAACCCCGCAGCAGGGCCTCGGTGGGATTCAGGATCCGCTGCAGGTACGGCAGGACTGAAGCTATGTAACCCGGCTGTGAGGAGGGGTACAAGTTCTGACGTCTCAGCAATAGCACGCGGGGTTCTTGTTACTTGGAACCAGCAGAAACCATCCAATAACGCGTCTCCCCCTGTGTCTGTGTGTCTTCCCAGGGAATTGGAGGACTCTGTGACCGTGACGGTCCTCAGGCACTCAATGGTGAGCATATGTCCCTGAGACAGAGAGCAAAATCACAGGGTGGATATTCGGTGTGGAATCACCCTATGCCTGTTTGGAATCTTGGACCGATTATAGAGATGCTTATATATTTGCTATGTTTAGCTATTTCTTCCTCAGTATCTATGTTTTGCTCTAATACTACTGTAAATGTAAAGCACATTTTCTTTGCCTTACAAAAACAGGCTACTCACAGTGAAGACAAAAGACAGAGCAATAATAATAATGCATTAATAAATGGCATTAGTGAAATATGATAACTAGTTTAGTGTCTCACTAGCAATAGATGTCTTTGTTACAAACAAAAAAACACTGGTGGGTGTCATGCACAGTTTGTGTTTTTGTTTTGCTGTTCAGAGAAAATCATGGTTTCCAGCTTATTTAAAACAATGGATTCACATTAGCTGTAACTTACCAGAGAACAAATATACCAATAGTAAATGTAATGAGTAGAAATATATGCCGCTAACACATCATTGAAATGGTTCATATTGTGGGACATTATAGTGTAAAAATATTAGGGTCCCATTATAAAATGAAATGAGTTGGAAACACTTTTCATATTCTAGTTATTCGAGTTCAACAACACAAAAAGAAAAAACATATTTGGGGGATAATTTGGGGGATTTTTGCATTTATAATTAACACTTCATAATTAACAATAACAATGATATTTACAATATCATTCCAATATTTTGTTAATGATTTTTCGTGACATTGAGACGGTAAAACGAAGTTAGCAAAATATGCAATATAAAACAAGGGAAAAGTGGCAATATGAAGCATCTAAGTAAAATATATAAACCATGACTTAGTGGCTATAGTAGTCTTCATCATTTACATTGCGAAGCCATTAATTCTGGTTCCTGCATGCAAATGAATTTTGCATATTCATATCCTCTGCACAGCATGTTAAAATGAAAGGTGTCACTGCATGCTGCCTTTGTCAGTGTTGGGGGTGGAGGGGTATTGCCAAAAGCTGGTCTCTGTCAAACCTGCTCTAGACCCAGAGGTGTTGAAACTATAGAAGAACCCTTGAAGCATATGTGTGAGTGTGCATATGTATGTATGTGTGTGTGTGTTTTTGTGGGTGTGTGTCCATTTGAATGCGCATGTACCTGTGTGAGTGCGTGAGTCTGTATATTTGCTTGTGTGTGTTTATGCATGAGTTTGTACATATGCGAGTGCATGCGCGTGTGTGTATGGGCATCTCTAAGGAGTGTGACTGCATGCTTTAACATTCCACAGGGCCCAAAGTCTTCCTTCATGACCGCAGAGAAAAGAGCGCGTTTGAGGACCAACCCGGTGAAGGTGCGCTTCGCAGAGGAAGTTGTGGTCAACGGTCACGCTCAGGTAAGACTCAGTCTCTCTCTCCTTCCTTCACACTCCTCTCTTTCTTCCCTTCCATCATACTTCTCTTTCTTTCACACATACATACACACATGCAGCAACACATACGCACACATACTTCCTGTTACACAGAAGTACTCTGAATATGGTGGCTACCATGAATGACAGGCATCTGAAGACATGGTGGTAATCATGACACTATATATAACACTGCAAAAGAGCTGTGGTACATCATAGTATTTTTGCAGAAGGTGAAATTTTAACAGGAAAATCGGAGCTGAACGGTTGGTTTATTATTTAAAATGATCCAGTAGACACATTTAAATACAGTGTAGATTCTGGTCATTCTGGTGAAGTTAATCTTGCATTGAAGCAGGACCTGCCTTTCTCATGTATTCCGTAATCCCTCTTAATCTCTGTCTGCCCCAGGGAAACTCAATGCTCTTCCTGCCCAATGTCCTGAAGGTTTACCTGGAGAATGGCCAAACCAAGGCCTTTAAATTTGAGGCCACGACCACCGTGAAGGTATTCATCTGTCATGTATTCATACATTACTGCTGTGATGGTGTTCACTTCATAGCCAGGAATATTAGGCTCTCAGTTCCTGCTGAGCATGGCACCAAAGTAGCCATTTTTGCTCTGCAAACATAAAGTTTGATATGGGCAATAGACACTTTCATTATTAAACAACACTACTGGAGTGACGTCATACTCGGTGAAGCTATTGAGTTGGCTGCCAGCTCAGCATACATGGAAGACTTCATTCACACGTTCTACAGTTTTCATAGCCTGCCACCTGCTGGCGGTGCTCAGTCACTGATGTTCCAGGTAGGGTGTTGAGTTCTGCATAGGTGTGGTGTTGTGACTGCAGATGCTCCTGTCGCCCAGGACATTGTGCTGACCCTGAAGGAGAAGCTGTCCATTCGCTGCATCAGACACTTCGCCCTGGTCCTGGACCAGCAGTACAGCAACTCCAGACTGCTGCTGCTGCATGAGGAGGAGCTAATCCATCAGGTCCTGGTACACCCGTGCACAAGCATAGGCAACCATACACATGTACACATGAGCATGTGCAAACACATTCGCACAAACTCTCATACACAGACACAGACACACGCACACACACACTTACATGCACACACATACACAGACATTCACACATACTTATATGCACATGCACACATGCGCCCTCACATGCACACATGCTCTCATATGTGCATGCATACACAGACACACTCACACATACACTTTTTCTCACACACACTCGCACATACACACAGCCACCCAAACACTCAATGATCCCATATGAATGCAGTGACAAACCGCTCCTTGAATGACCCTGTGTCCCCCCCCACCCCAGGTGGTACAGCGGAAGGACTCCCATGACTACCGCTGTGTGTTCCGGGTCAGCTTCCTGCCCAGGGACCCGCTGGACCTCCTTCAAGAGGACCCCGTGGCCTTCGAGTACCTCTACCTGCAGGTGAGCGCACTGTCTCACTGCCAGGAACGCGGCTGACAGGGTTCATGAACTCGGAGGTTCGTTGCATAAACAAACACTGTGGCTGGAGGTGTACTTCAACGACTCGTTTCTTCGGCTGCAGACTGAAAACTCACCTGTTAAAACCGCATCTCGGTTCTGCTAACCCAGAATTCAGAACAAGTAAACTGTATCCTCAAATACACTCGCTAAAGTCCTCCAACTTCCTCTTGCTCCTATTATGGCATTTAACAGAATGCGGTATGTTACGTAGTGACTCCTGCTATGGGACTCTGATACTTATGATTAAGTATCATCTCTGCTCTTAGCCTGACCTTTTCTGTGCGCTTCTGTAAGTCGCTCTGAAAAAAGAGCATCTGCTAAATGGCTAGATATAAATGTAAATGTAAGGTACCGTCCCCTGTGGGGGGCTGGGCCGGCTGGAAGGCGCGCGCACCGGGATTGTGGGACGTGCTCTCTGTGTCCGCAGAGCGTCAGCGACGTGCTGCGGGAGCGCTTCGCCGTGGAGATGAAGTGCAACACGGCGCTCTGCCTGGCGGCTCTGCACATGCAGGAGAGGCTGCACAGCTGCGGCCAGACGCACCGCCCCTCCGTCAAGAGCATCACGTGGGTAGCCCCGTCCGCGCCTACGCCGACGCACGACACGCGGGCGCACGCTCCGCTGCAGGGGATTCTCGCCTCGTGCAAGTCCACCTTCTGTCCAGCAGGGGTCTCACTACCAGCCACAGACAATATATGACTGTATAAGTGCGACCGCTCCAATCACACAGTAAAGCCCAGTGACAGAGAAAGTCTCGGTCTAGTCCCAGCTCTTTTTCAATGTTTATTTGTCCCCTTTTGTCCTCGTAGGAAGGACTGGGGCATCGACAACTTCATCTCGCCGACCCTGCTGAGGAACATGAGGGAGAAGGATCTGAGGAAGGCCATCAGCTACCACATGAAGAAGACCCAGTCCCTGCTGGAGCCAAAGCAGAAGGTATCGGACACACAGGAGACCGAGCTTTACTCAGGGGTATACCTGTTCATCTTCACAGCTTCCAGCACTCGCACTCCAGCCCTCTCCCTGTTACCCTACAGTTGCCCCTGGCAGAGATTACAGATCACCAGCCATATCCTCACCTCCTAACTCCCTGTCCTGGCTAACAAATCCAGGCCTCTGCTTAGAGGGTTTTGGATGTGGTTGCTCTATGAATATTCATGAAGGAGGAAAGCATGGGGCATTTTATAGGGGGTGGGGTGGGGGCATCACTCACCACCTCACTGGAACACCATGACAGCTGGTATAGATTTCTCCTGGCCCCCCTCCATTCCTGTCCCACACCTCACCCCTCCTAAGCATTCGCTGGTACGACCCAGTCCTAAAAGCAATCTAGTGAAAAACAGGGAGAGTTTGCCAGCTTTTCTTTTTTAATATTATCCCCAAGTGCTTTGATACATAAGCTCCTTTCCTCTGACTGCAGCTATTGATTTTTAAATTGAGCTGTAGTTCAGGACAGTCCTGGAACAGTTTTGGTTCAGAACTGCTGGCTGTTGGGATTCTGAGCTTTTCCACAAGTATGAGATTCAGAACCAAGTAGTGGTCCCTCCAGAAATGTTAATAATAACCTACCTGCACCAGAATGTTTTGGTCACACAGTACAATTAAGTGCACACTAATACAAGTATTGTGCAAGCTGCAAACATGCTATTGAATGCCAGGTCCTGTCCCTGTCTCTGTCATATAGTGCCAGTCAAAAGTTTGGACACACCTGATTAAGACAATGGTAAACATGCATCCAAAGACATTTTGATCTAAAGACTTATACTTGAATGCTTGAAATTTGTTTCTTAGACAAATATAAATTGTAACGTTGATGCCTATGTATGACTTTCTTTCCAAAAAAATGTTTAATTTTAAAAATATTTTTTGGCTATTTTGAAGAAACTAAAATATAATATAGTTTTGATTTGTTTATAATGCTTTTTTGTCACTGCATAATTCCATTTGTGCTATTTCAGAGTTTTGATGTCTTTACTATTATTATAAAATGTGGAAAATAGTGAAAATAAAGATAGAAAAATGTGTCCAGACTTTTGACTGGTGCTGTACATACAGCATGAGGTTGCTAGTGTGATCGTCCTCTTGCTTTGTTCCCCTTAGATGATATCAGCAGCTCAGGCGAGACTGAACTACCTAACCCAGCTGGGGGAGCTCCAGTCATACGGGGGGAAGTTCTACACAGCCACCATGATGGTAGGGAAGACATACCTGCTGTGGACATGTTTGGCAGCTCTGATTCACGGCTTGAACAAGATTTCCACTTCCATTCAAATTAGGATTGGATTGTTCCAGTCTCGGGGGGGTTAAGTCCAACATGTTTTCGAGTTAAATGTCAGTTAGTGACTTACTTTCAGCTGGAACAACAGATATGTTCACTTGCTATCCATTGACTTTGGGTGAACAATTCAGAATTAAGAAAGAACAAAATGGCTGCCCATGAGCGGAGCTGCCCATTATTGTTTTAAGCATGATCCTAAGAGTGCAGCAGTAGTAACAGGTGACCATTTCATTGTATCTGTGGACCCTTCTCCTACACCCCCTCAGTTTCAGGACAGAGAGTCTATGGTGAACCTGCTGGTGGGGGCCAAGTACGGCATCAGCCAGGTGATCAACCACAAGCTGAACCTCGTGGCCACCCTGATAGAGTTCAACAGTATCAGCCGAGTGGAGCTTATGCCGGAGTCTGAGAAGGTCAGCCTGGTCAAGATCTACCTGCCGGACGTCAAGGTACTGTCAATCTCAAATCATGATATTGTCTAACTACAGTCATTGCATTACATTCATTCCTATTCATTTACATACAATACATTACATTCATTTACATCACAAACATGACATTCATTCAAAGTCATTGCACTTGCTACCTGCAATCATATTACCCACCCCCCCCTACAAATAATGGTATTGTCCATCTGCAAGCATGACACCATCCATTGAGAATCGTGTTTAAAGGCCGTGTTGGGCTGTTGTCTGAGTATCTATTTAGCAATGTCCCAAGGCTTCCTCTTGCACCTACTATGGCACTTAACAGAATATAATAGATTGTATAATGGCTCCTACTGTCGGGCTATGATAGTTATGATTTAGTATTGTCTCTGCTCTTAGCCTAACCTTTTTATATGCACTTTTGTAAGTCACTCTGGATAGGGACATCCGCTCAGTGGCTAAATGTAAATGGAAGGCTTTATCATTTTGAAATCTTCGGCTTGTCCTGACTGCAGTCTCTCTGTCTGCAGCCCATGATTTTACTGATGGAGTCTATGGCTGCCAAAGACCTGTCCTGCCTGGTGACCGGCTACTGCAGGCTGCTGGAACCCGAGCAGCCGGCCTCCTCCTCAGCTGACCACCCCAAAGCACAGCGCGTCTCCGCTGAAGAAGGTACAGAGCTGGGAGGGTCACAGGGAAAAAGAATGCGAGCTAATGGCTAACTACTGCTAAGTGGTATATGCATGCTGCCACCTGCTCAGAAATAATGAAAATACTTCAATCATTTGCAGACTGGCTACTGTCATTTTTATACTAATGATTTCCTGTTAAGATCTGTTGTGCCTTTATATGTGGGAGTTTGCTCAGCTGTATTTTGTTATTCTGGAAAAAAACAGCAGGTACAGTTGCTTTAAATGTGTGTTGTTCTATTTTGTCATGCGTTATCATTTTAAAAAAATATTAACGATAAAGGAAAATTTCTCAATGACACAAGGATAAATTCTGTGTGGGGAAAGTGTCTTGTATTAATTTGTGGTCTTGCATTAATTTGTTGCATGAAATACAGCATTCTGCTCTGCTGTGTTTTGCAGGTTACGTATCGCAGCGCTGCAGTGCTTCAGATGTGCCTGCTGAGGTGGACCCCAGTGCCAACGCTCTGGGGGACCTGCACTTCCCTGGCAATGACACCGGGGCGGCGCCGTTGAGCGAAGAAGAGAAGCCGAAGGAGGAAGAGGAGGAGGAAAAGAATGCTGAAGAGGGGCGGGGGGAGGACACTCCGGCAGCAGTGACAGGGACGGATGAGATGGATGAGGTGCGAATCACGGAGGACTTGTTGTTGGAGTTGTCGGACTGGTGCTACACGGACTCCCGCATTGACGCCAGTTTCTCCAGTGACTCCATGGAAGCCCTGGTGGAGGACGGCCTGGTACCTTGTGCCCTCAGTGGCCTGGCAAACCACCCAGAGGAGCCTCGCTCTTACCTGCTGAACGTACCTGCTCAACAGGAGATGAAGGAGTTGGTTGTTGCTCCGGAGGTTGGTTCCCCGGAGGTTGTTTCCCTGGAGGATGTTGCCGCAGAGACCGTTGCCCCGGAGACCATTGCCCCGGAGACTGTTACCCCGGAGAGTGTTGCCCCGGAGACTGTTGCCCCAGAGGTTGTTTCCTTGGAGGATTTTGCACCAGAGACCGTTGCCCTGGAGGCTGTTGCCCTGGAGACCGTTGCCCTGGAGACCGTTGCCCCAGAGGCTGTTGCCCCAGAGGCCGTTGCCCTAGAGGCAGTTGCCCTGGAGGTTGTAGCTCCAGAATCCATTGCTCCTCATGCCACCAAAATTGATAATGAGGAGAATGCTTTTCTGTGCTTTGCTGACCTGTCCCGCATGGCCGACTGTTTGCCCAGTCCCCCCGAGGCCAGTGAGGAGGAGGAGGAGGAGCAGCTGGGCTCCGGCCTCCCCCCTCTCACAGACAGGGCGTTCACCTTTGGGAGAAACAGCCCGCAGCACTGCTACAACGTCTGTTCCGAAGCCACGGCCAACAGTGCTTGCTGCCTGCCCAAACCGCAGCCTCACTGCTCCCAGGAGGAGGAGGAAGAGGAGGGGAAGGAGGTGGAAGAGGAGGAGCAGAACCCACCAAACGACTCAAATAAAGCACCTGTGCTCCAGGCCCCACCTGGTTTCGGGGACAGTAGCTCCGAGGATGAGTTTTTTGATGCGTCCGACAGATTCACCCCACCAGTGCCAGTGGAGGAGACCACCTCAGGTCTGTTTGCCTCCCTGTTCCCAAAGATTCCTGGGGGAATTTTTGTGACTTGAGGAATTTGAAACTGAGTACATCGGTACATTCTAAATGCACTTTGAACTCTGTTTAAAGGAGTCCTCAATATTTAAAACCTTTACTGAAATTACCTGAAGCAGTTCCTGGGGAGACATGGATTTAACAGACCACCAAGTGTCTACAATAAAATACAAACCAGGGACTTAGTCAAAATGGCATATTTTAAATAACATTTTAATTTCCTTTTAGTTGAGCTCACTGAGTCAGGTCATTTTAGAATCTTACTGTTCATAGCTGAAAAGGTCCTTGATGCAAACCAGCAAGGTTTTTAATTTGCTCTGTGTAATTAAAGTCACTGTTTGCAATGCAAAGCAAATAGAAAGTGGGCAAGTAACACTGGTGTGCTTTAGTGGTACTCACCCTCCGGGAGGGGTTCAACCTTAAATACAAGATGAAACCCCTCCTACAGTATTTTTTAACAGGTTTTTTTCATGCTTTAAGGTGGTACCACGGACATGCATGTCCAGATTGCATGCATTTAAAAGCACATGATGTTTTTACTTAAATATGCAGCATTGAAACAAACAGCCAGTTGCCTATTTCACCGCTCAAAATACATTTCCCGTTTTCCGTAATTTAGACTCTAAAGCCATAATTATATACAGTTGAAATTTGAAATTCATTTTTATATGTGATCAGAATCTTCTGTTCATTCTCATCCTGAAGCATTCATGGTGTATTATGGTAATAGTGGTCCTCTGATTAGACTGACATCTGCTGGCTGTTTACCATCAGTACCAGTGACCAATACTGTAATAAAGACATGTATTTTAATCTGCTTTTTGGCCTCCCATCACATTCCTTTGAAGAAACACACACATTTGGAATAAACACTATTATCGGGATGACAGTCCATGGGTATATGTTAGCAGCCGCAGTGTTATTCTGGGATGTTGGGTAAACTGAAACTAGACTTTTTTGTTGCAGGGATTAATGTTAACACATAGGTAAACATGGATGACCAGTAAAAGTAAAATTGGAAAGGAGACACATGCTAAACACAGCTTACCACATCCACAGATGTGGTCTTGTGATGGGTCGCTTTTGAGGTGTGGTTTGTTAAACTTGTCCCTGTGGCTTCACTATGACGCCCGCAAACGGCCAAAGACACAAACAAAATTGCCATTTCTAAAGTGCAGTTGGCTGAAAACCACAAGGACAGAGAGAGTGGATTCAGTGGTTTAGAGGCAACAGTAGTTAATGAGCAAAAAACGCTGAACACAGTATTAACAGCAAACTGTTTCTTGTTTTTCCTCCTGATAGTGAGAGATGAATGGGATGTCACTGGTACAGGCAAAGTTGTGTGCAGAAAAAGCACATGCAGTGGTTGTGCTTTACAGAATGTCCATTACACTGTAAACACCCTTATTATGCAGGGCAGCTGACAGACTTTAACCTTTCCAAAAGTGTCCATTTATGCAGCTTGAAATTCACAAAAGCAATTAAGGTCAAATATCCTCCCCAAAGGTACCACCTGGGGATTGAACCAGCATGCTTATGGTTATAAACCCAGTACCTTAACCACTACACTATGCTGCTATTAGTAGTGTCTCTCAGCCCCTAATTTTCATAAACATTTAATATATTTAATACATTTATATGTAATACATTTAATAACAGTACATTACCTATATTAATTTACATACATTAAATTCTCATACAGTATGTGAAATGAGGAGATTGACAGATGTTCATTTTTACTGAATCTCTTGCAGAAGACTACAGAGATGCAGACAGCACGACAGGAACCTGGGGCCTGGAGGACGGAGAAGGGGAAGAGGAACGAGGCCGAGAAGGGACAGAAGAGCTGCGAGAGACGGAACCGGGACCCTCACGTTACGGTGAAAAGTGCCGCAAACAGCGCTCCTTTGTGGAGACGAGCTTCACCCCGCGAGCGTCCCCCACTGAGCTGGACGAGCCCATGTGCGAGGAGGGGCAGCCGTGCCCCGACGGCGGCGGCGAGGCCTCGGACCAGCGACCCAGTCCCGCCGCCACCTCCCCAAACCGTCCAGAGGGGGAACCAGCACCTGTGGAGTCCAACCCTATCCTGAACTGCGAGCCTTGTTCAGTAAGGCCTTATCCTGGTGAGAGCATGGGGTTCAATGAAGCCAAGCGGCAGTCCCCCAGCGTCACGGAGATGGAGCTGGACACTGCAGAGTACACGCTGGTGACGGGGCTGCTCCCTGGAGCCTCTCTGTCGATTCTGACCGCGTGCCCAAAAGCGGAGACGGAGAACAGGCAGAACCTCGGATCCAAAGGGGAGGAAAATAGGGAGGGGCACTGTGCTAGTCATCCTGCAGATCCTCCAGATTTTCTGCTGTCTGGCCCAGATCAGGGTGACTCAGCCATCAAAGACGTTGTGAAGGATAAGCCTGGAGCTCTCCTCGATGAACATGACCCAGGACCATGGTTAGGATGTCCTGGGCAGCAAATGCCCCTAAATTCTCATTTGCTAGAAGAGGCAGGAGGAGGGCTGTCATTGGCTCAGACTGCCCCCCCTCCACTGCCAGAATCATTACCTCCTCATTCATCTGTACCCATAATCCCCAGCCCTGAGGAGGCAGAGATAAATGCTAACGAGGTATACCTAGAGGGTACACCTCCCATTTTAACCTTCAATTCTCCAAGGAACAACAACTGCTTGGCCCTGCTCATGAACAACGGTGTTTCCCTGAGCTGTGAGAATCTCTTACCCACAGAAAAGGGGGATTCTGGTACTACCAGTGTGGCTCCAATGGTAGGGGTGGGTGGCCCAACCAAAGAGCCCAGGGTTTTCGACCTCCAGAGCTGCGCCTCAGGCTTAGTGGGCCGCCTCTCCACCTCAACGTTGCGAGGAAAGATCCAGAGGCTGCCTTGGTACCTGTCCCGAACAATAGAGCCCCTTGTCAACCATAACAGCAACTACAGCACACCGTCATCAGAGACAAGCCAGGCGACCACTGAGGTAACTGAGACTGTGGAAGACAACGTCAAGTTTGCGGAGGAAGTCTTGATGGAGGTCAGCCAAGTGCCAAAGGAGACAGTTGCGCTCCCAAAGGTGGCCACTGAGGTCATCACCAGCCCACAAAATGGTGGGCAAGGACCGGCACCACAGACGGGGGAGAGGAAGGAGTCACAGCCTACAGACTGCTGTACGGCAGCAAGGACAGGGGAAGCCTGGTTGGCCAATCGGGGGTGCGGAGCTTTAGAACGTTGCGCCTCAGAGCAGCCCCACCCCTGGCCAAGAGGAAGCGCTAGCTTTGGGTGCGGCCCGACCTCAGCCCTGGGGTGTCCGTCCGAGCTGGAGGAGACCCGGGCTCACCGGGAGGCCTGCGGGTGCCAGACGGTCTACGTCAACTGCTTTAGCGGGCAGCTGGACGGAGGCGGGTTCGACGAGGAGCTGACGGCGCACGGGTTTCCGCGACGGACGCAAGGGTCTGAGGGGGGCCCTCTAGCAGCCACGCCGCCCCCCTTGTCTTCCTCCTCCTCTTCCCCCTCTTTCCCCGCAGACATCCTCCCTCCCTCCTCCGCCCCTGAGCCGAGCCCCCGACCGTCCCCTCTCAAGTCCCCCAACGGCTTCCCGCCAAAGCCCCTGCAGGACACCCTGGATCAGCTGTGCGGCCGCCGTTACAGGTCCCCGGACGGGTTCGCCCTGCTTCAGCGGGACGTCGGGGAGCTCCTCGGCCTCCTGCACGCGGCCCGCGGTCCCGGCGCGCCCCACCGCCGGGATGCCTGCGAGACGGCCCTGTCCGACAGCGGGCTCGTCCTCCACGCCGAGGGGCGCAGGCTCATCCTGGGCTGCCAGCAGGCCACCCGCGAGTGCCAGGCCCCCGAGGAGATGCTGCGGTGCCTGTCGGAGGGCTTCCGCGCCCTGGTGCGGCTCGCCGGCGCCTGCCTGCGCTCGTCCCGCTGCGCCGGCTGCGAGGAGCGCCGCGCCAAGGCCCTGGGCGGCCTGCGGGAGGTCGCCGGGGCGTACGGGGAGTTCGCCCGGGCGGCCGAGAGGGCCGCCGTCGCGGACGGCAGCCGCGAGGTCAGCGTCAAGTGGCTCTCCAAGCAGTGCGCCGCGCTCATCGCCGCCATGGTCAGCCTCACACAGCTCTTCTGCACCATCAGCAATGTATGACTCACCTCACGCTCACCTCTGACCTCTGAACCCTGACCCCCATCCATCTGTAAGACAGACACAGAGGTATTACGCTGAGAAACCCCTCTCAGACCAGTGGGCTCCATCTCCCCCAATGCGATAGGGAGGCCTAGAGTCTGTCTATAACAGTGTAAATGGAGTTTATATTGTACATTCATGTTATCCATTTTAGGATACTGGGCTCGTCCTCAGGTATCAAGGTCTTGCATCACTTATTTTCACTGTCAGATTTCATGTCTCACTCAATTTCGTCACCAAGTGAAAAAGTCACTGCTCACCTCTGATGACCTTGCTCACAAAATACATGTGACCCTTGATACCCGATGGCTGAAAATGTCCTTCTCGCTATTACTCAGTAAAAACATTCAAACCAACTCCAGCTCCAGACCACTCCCTGTCACTACAATTAGTTTGCGATTTTAGAGAATGTTTTTCTGTCGACGGGGAAGGGCTCAGTAATTTGGTGCATGCGCTGGTGTGCTGCTGCTACAGTAATGAGTATCTGTGTGCATGTGCCAAAAAAAACATTTCTTCTAGAACAGCACTCTGTTGGGTTAAATTAGTCTGGAATTCCAAATGAGTCTTTCTGCTGAATAATAGAAACTCTCAAGTGACCATAGCTCCATTTGCTCTGTTATAGATGGGCTCGGCCTTCTTACCACTGTGGTTGTGGAGACACCTGTTGAACTGTAGGAGATCCAGCTCTCTGAGAATCTGTGCCAGAGTTCTGTGCTCAAGGGCAGTCTTTATAAGAGAGAGGAGTCATTCATATCAAGGAATTCATTTGCACCAGGACACTTGCATGTACTGTGTCATATACACACACAAAAACTCGCTCGCGCACACAAGGAAACGGCAAACAGCCAGATGAACCAAGGAACTTCTGCACAACATAGCAGCCATCCGTTATGGCAATTGCAAGATGTCCCCTAGAGACTTTAAGCAGAAAGCTTTGATTATTTATTTATTTCTGTATTAGACATGAAGGAATATTTATTTATGTACGTTTTTTTGTTTTCTTATGTTAATTGATCCACGGTTCCTGATGGAGAGGAACCAAGTAGCCGCAACAGCTGCCAGACAGAGACTTTTCGCATTTTTCTGTGGGGTCAGTGTGTCTGTCACACATAATTCTCTACCTCCTGCCTCAGAGCTGACTGCAACTGAGGACAAAGTTGTTCAAACATTTGGGCACTGTTTTATCACTGGCAGATCATGCTATGATGGACAAATGTTATTGCTGTTTTTTTATTTTATTCTACGTCCTGTGACACAGGATTACTAAACTTAGATTTGAACAATGTGTAGCTAATTTCAGTGTTTATACCATCATTTCTAAACACATTTCCCAGAAGAATATTTGCTAGAAAAAAGAGAAAGGTTAGATTTTTTTCCCCTTGGTGTTGTCGAAGGGCATTAAGACGTTTTGAATCATGTATTCAGTTAATTGATTAAAAAGGGTTTACACTTACTGTGTTACACACAGGCCAAAGCTTAAAGCTGGGAAATCCGGTGGATTTTGGTGGAAGAAGGAATGTGGTCCCTGGTTTAGTAAAGCTAGACTGTTTTTACCTTGGTTCCAGAGCCATTTCTACAAACTGACTTTTCTTTGTCTCCCTTCTTCCATAGCTGTCTTACCTCTCTAAGTCATTACTAAACAGCGCGAATGAGGAAGTGTTGGAATCAGCACCTCTGTTCTCCTTTGTTTCCTTGTGTTTCTGAGTAGAAACGCCACTGACTGTTAAGAGTTCGAACTTGTTGCACCCGATAACCTGCAACCTCCACCCTCTGCATTTTACCTGATGCATCACTACAGTGAAGGATTGAGCACGGGAAATTTAATAAATAATAACCCGTGTGCTGTGGTATCTCATGGGCAGGATGCAGGTAATTAGCAATAATTCACCGAAACATACACATTTAATGCAATAACCCATAGAGATACAGTGTAGACACTAAATGCAATAACCTATGGACATAAATAATTTTACAAGGTATTCCTATGAAAAGGTTATACAAGGTATTCCTGAATTCAGAGGTTCTAAATTTGATGTAGTCTTTATAACATATATTCCACCACGGGCAGAACTATTTCACAGGCTCTAATTGTCTTAACAGTTCTAGCATTCCTATTTTCTGAAACAGGATTTTGTTCAATCAGATCCAATGTCCTGACAGTTTACATCTGTCAGCAAGGTATCTTTTAGGTTAAAAAAACCTAGCAGTCTGAACTTATCACATGAACCGAAAAACAGTGTGGTTGTTGTGGCCATGTTCTCCTCAAACACAGCAAAGAACTCAAACACGTTTAGTGATGCAAGATCAAGGCGGTAGGCCCGATTAGGATCAAACGCTTTGTAGGCTTTGAAAAAAGTCGCATCATGTTGATAAACACAGAGCCAGTGGTATAGACTCTGATGTTAATGATAATTTCACCAAATCCGTTCTTAGCTAATAGGCTTTCATGTGTTTGTGAAAGACCATGCCGAAGTGACACAACACTACCCTTCTCAGCATGAGAAGCAGCCCTGCGTTTGTGGCTTCTTATTGCCCATTTCAAATTAAATGGTGGATATCTGTTCTGTGATCCAGAATTTGTGACATCTTTCAGCTTCACGGGTTCCATGACTTTTGTGCCAAAACTGTAGCCCAGTGTAGCGTGCTGTAGCCCTAGTGACCGATGACCTCAAAAGATGATTCTATGACCATGGTGTCACAGTGACGCTTTCAATACCTGGCATAAATTTATGGCATATTTAACTGAAATGTCTCATTCCACAAGTATCCCTCCTTTGTTGAAACATGTTATGACAGTGGCCGGATAAAGTGAAAATGTTTTGAGATTCACATGGATTACACAAACGCATGAGCCAAAAATCAAGACAAACGTGAAAAAGCCACCTGGATCTGTTGACATTGTTCTAGGTACTTTTCCTAGGTTCTTATTTCATTCATTCCCAGATCCACCATTTCTAATAATGAAGGTGGATGTAGGCTATCTCTGCAAAAAATTCACTGACGTGCGCTGGTGCCTTCTGTGGAGGGTGTGTTACAGTTTTTTTCCTGCATCAACATTGTTGACATGTTCATTTTTCCCCTGGGGTTTTGCTTGTCTTGACTTGTATCAGGAACAGCCATACCAACCCTGGAAAACATAAAGGTCTTTTAGCATCCTAGCATAAATATCCGTGTTTGTAAGAAAGGGTTTTTGGTTCAATTAAGCACAATTCTGAATGGTAGTATGCAAAGCAAAGTGGGAAGCACAATGCCTGCCTTGAAGATAACCTGAGAAATGTTTCAGTCATTTTCCCTTTGCTGGGTGAATGGGGGTTACCTTCAATTTTGTGAGCCACAGTGGAGATTTCAGTTGTCAAGTCTCGGTCCATAAAGATGTAATCCTCCAGGATTGGCCATTTATGGCCAGGATCATAAAAGGTTGTAATATGATGATAAAAGATGTAGATATGCTGGGAATGAAGAAAAATCTATATATTGTAATTCTTCCCCTGCTTCAGATTGTACCATGTGAGACGATGCTACATTTTTTATATTGCATTTTTCTTACCAGAAGCTCTTTTCCAGAGCGACTTACATAGCAGTTTTTACATTATCCATTTATATAGCTGGAAATTTACTGAGGCAATCTGTTGACAGTCTCCCTCAAGGGTACAACAGCAGTGGCCCATGTGGGTATTGAACCAGCAATTTATGGATTTCAAGCCCTGCTCCTTACCACTGCGCCACAGTTCCCTCTTTACTCTGTCATATTGGTCTTTCTCTTGCTGGCTGTAAGAGCACAAAAAAAGCTTGCCCAAGGCACACTTATGTCTCCATTAGTCCCACAGACAGGTTTACCCACAGCCCATTCGTGTCTCTCTAATTCAGGTGCCCTTTTACAACACTGTGTGGATTCACAGTCTTGCAGGCTTTTGACATGATCCATGCTTAGTACTCTCTTTTTTTTCATAAGGGCAATGCAAGCCTCCACACAGAAAACGCCCACTCTTACAAGTATGCAGCTTCCTCACTGTGTGCTTATAACTGTCAAACTGGTAATAGGCATGACAGAGCATACTGCACGTTTGTGGTCAGATGTATTTGCATCCTACATATTGGATGTTCAGTAGTCAATTGCCAAATTTTTTAAAACAATAGCTGGGCTGTGATTATGCAATGTGAGCATGTGCGGAGAATTCAGTGTTATGTTTCTAGTGAAGGTTATGAGTGTGCTCGCCGACAACAGAGCAGCAACACTGAGCTCCTGCTGAAAGCCATACCTGATTAGTGGAAAAAAAAGACAATCACCTTGCCTTTTTGCTGTATTCCAACAATAAAATACTTATTTTAAAGAGGAAATGACTCCTTGGATGTCATTTTTGGTGTCAGTTCCAGAGTCAAAGCCAGAGGCAGCGTCAGGCTATGAGTTACTGATTCCTGCATATTTTTACTTTCATTTTAAGCCTGTAGTAATTATAGGGAACTATCAGACAATGATCTGGATTTAATTCTGAAAAGAGAGCTCACTGCTCAAGCTTTATAAAGGATTTGCAAATGGGGCACATTTGTGACCTATCCATTAAATTAGACAATACAGATCTAATGGTGTTTAAGGAGAGATTCTGGTTTATGCAGACTACCTCTCTGTCAAAGGGTCAGTATCTTAAAAGGCAATTGCAGCTGGGGTGGTAAGTGTTCTGTTGGATCCCCTGTTAGGTCCATGTACTTTTTTAGCATTTAGGCCAGCTAAACACTTTTCTTTGGGGTACATTTTAGTTCTCTTTGACTTCTCTTCTACTTTTTTTATACTCTGTTACATTGTGTAGTTATGCACAAAATAATACAGCTTTTACCTTGAAAGGAAAGAAATAATACATTATCAATCAATTAGAGCAATCAAATTTTATTTAATACAGCACATTTTTACAATCAAGAATTGTCACAAAGCACAGTACATGTAGAATAGTAGATTTTCCAGAGGGAATCAAAAAACCAGGAAACCCAGAGCCAGTTGGGGTAAAAACTGGAAAATTATTCCCTGACCCCTGGAAAAGGCGGTCGAGAGGCTCCTGGAAAATAATGGATAACGTGGGTGGGGACCCTGCTTCTAACAGTGGACGGTGTGGTGATGGTTCAGGCATCTCGTTCACTCTGGCCAGTAAATCAGCCAGTGGTGGTGCTACAGAAGTACTTCTTGCTCGCATGGGAGGACAGACACAGAGAAGAGAGACAGAGGGAGAGGTGGAGAGAAGGCGGTGGTTAGAATGGTATGACCAGGCAATTTGCATACAGCAAGTGTGACACAATGTGACATCAGGAAGCCTCAGCTGGGATAAAAGACATACAAATATCATACATAAACATACAAGGAGGGAGTGAGAAGAAACCAGCTAAAAGCAAGGGACACTCAGAAATGAGGTGACAGCAAAGACAGAACATAGCATCAGAAATTTTCTATAGCCACGGGTTGCCCTCCTCCTCAGTACCCAATGTGACTGTTTTCAATTTAGACTTAAAAATCGAGATTATACCAGATTCCCTAACATAAGGGTAGGTTATTCCATTATAGAGGAGCTCTGTGTGACGTGGCTATACCACCAGATTGCATTTTTTTTTTTTTACTTTTGGAACCATCATCAAGCCAGCTTCTTGTGAACCAAACAATCAATGCAGGTTCATGGGCACTTTTTAAAGCCTTACAAGGAGCAGTACTTTGATATCAATATGATATTTAACTGATAGCCAGTGAAGCAATGTTAGAAACAAAGTAATATGGTCACATTTTTTTTCTTGCCAAGATCATAGCAGCAGCATTTTGAAGAAACCGCAAGAGATACAAGGCATTCAAGCATTCTGATAGAAGGACATTACATTAGTCTAATTAAGATGTAACAAATGTGTGAACTAGCTTCACCCTCTCTCTCATAGAAAGAAAATGCATAATTTTGATCAATATTTCAATACAAAACAATGCCAGTCTTGAAATATTTTTGTATGAAAGAGTTCAACTGGGGTCAACTGTATCCCCAAGTTCTTTAACAAGTAAGTTACAGGTGGCTGTCAGTGACTGTCGAAGTTGAGCACAAAATTTGGCATGATACAACATAATTTTGACGAGATTTTGTTTTCACTGGGAGAAATTTTACATGCATTATTATAAGGGCAAAAAACAATATTTTAAAGTGTGTACTCACATTCTCTGCAGCCTCCTGTTGCCTCCTGCGGTCATACATGGAAACATTTGCTGACTTAAACTTTAGGTTTGAATTCTTAGCTGATTTTAAGTTCATGCAGAATTACCTCTATTCCATTTCTGTGGACATCTGATTTGGTATGTTTTGTAAGGTCAATTTGAGAAGTGTACATATTCCACATTTGCAGTATCAAAGTCATAGAGAAACTGGAGAACAGAAATAATTCTGAATGATGAAAAGCCCTTTCAAAATATACATTTTTATTATTTAATGTTTATGTTATTTCTTTAATGTTATTTATTTCCTTATGAACTGTCTCCTTTTGCCACTTCTTTGGCCACCCTGCTGAAAATTCTTTCTCCTGGGTTCCTCCTTCCTCTGCTGCAGGGGTTCTGCCAGGTGGCACTTCTCTCTGTTTCGAGAGTCTCTACTTTCCTGCAGCCTCCGTAGTTGTTCTAGAGCAAAAACGATCACACTTTAGGCACAGGGAATTGTGAGTTCATGGGTTAATAGGACGTGTTTCGTAAGTGACGTACCTTCCAGCTCCTGCCTCCGGCTCTGTTCCGTGGCAAGTCTCTCCAGGTACTGCCTCCGCTCCTCTTCCACCGCTGAGAGCGTGTCACTCACCTGTGTCATTAAAAACGCACCTTGCCATTAACACCACAGCCTTTACACCTGCGTCTATCTATTGCGTGTTCAAATATGGCCACACCTAACTGAGTAAAGCCTCTGAACAAGTAAGAAATCAAATCATTCTAATGTGCATTGAATGAACCTTGTATGAACATAATATACTGTCACAGTGGAATCTGTATACACTTCCAGTCATGCAAAAAGTACACAAACTTACCAATTCATCCAGAGAGCTGGAGGAAGCACTGGCACAGACATCTACAAGAAGCAGAACACACAATGATCAAAGAGAAGACTCAAAAGAAAACGGAAATAAAAAAACAATCCACTGTATACAATGCGAGCAGATGTACCAAGGCAAGCAGGGCACTTGTAACAGCACCAGCCTTCACCACACTGGAAAACAGATTGTGAGCTGTGAAAATGAGTCTGAAGAGCACTTCAACTTCTCTGCAGCAGTATAGTGATTAAAACACTCAAAAGGAGTACCGTTAGCATGACAGACAAATTATGGGCTATAAAACATGAATAGCTCTTCATGGATTTTGAAGTCATGGCAAGCGTCTGCTCACTTATGTACTATTATCTTGACAGCTAACTATTTGATAGCTGTGAAATTAAAACTGTGCAAGTACAATTGTTCTGTTGCAACCTGCTGTGTGTATTCCTATTTCTGTCATAGAGACTCAGGTAGCTACAGGTTTGTGTAATAATGATCTAGCTTCCAAGCAAGTGATCTTACCTCAGCCTAGAGGAATGGACAGACTTGTAAAAGTGACTGTAAAATATGGCTGACATATTTCAGTGTAACAATCACATCCACCAACAGGCCACAGACTGCAGGAAAGTAGATTGTATTTTATGAGGGCTGACAGCCACAATAAGTGGGGGCTCACCTTTGCCAACAGGGGGGGTTTGATCTATGGTGTGATCCAGGGTAGTACTGACGCCATGAAATCGGGCCAGTTTATACAGCTTGTCTGTGTCTTCGGCCAGCCTTGGAACCAATAAAAGCACACCATTCAGACAAGTGCAGTTGCGGTCCTGTCAGAAATATCTGCCATTTAGTTCAACAGGAACGGTATAATGCAAGTTTGGATCCAAGTCCGCTTAATATGTAGCATTGCCTCCACCCCAGCTGATGGTATCAAGTCTGCCATCAATCATGAGGTGTTACCCACGGCGGTGCTCATCAATAACTCTTTTAAGGGGCCTTTGGTGGCTAACAAACTCACTTTTTGCGAAGGTCTTCTGCCTCTCTCTTGGCTTCCTCTGTCGCCTTTTCAGATGCCCTGGCAGATGCCTGGAGGAAGGAAGAGGAACAAATATTACATCTTGGACAAAAACACCCAATCACAAAAAAAGCATGCCTTTTCACATCCAATCACTGCTACTGTGTCCTTCTTACCATATTCTCCTTTGCCCTCATCTCATGATATGCAAGCTGGGGAGAGGCAGGTGACAGACAACACAAGATCAGATCAAAGCACAAGATCAAAACATACGAATACTGCAAGTGCAGGAAAAAAAAACTGTTTGCTCACATGCTGTGTAAAATTTGTTCTTAGCTAATTGTCTGACTGGCTAACAAAAGCCTTAAACATCTCCATGTGACAGAAGCTTGACAGCTATTGAACAGCAGAGCTCCGTGAAAAACAGCATCTATGGTGACACTTCTGCATTGAAAAAGCTGCTTTTTTCCTAAAAGTAAGAGTAAGAATAAAGCTGGGTGAACACGCTCACCTGCGCTTTTAGGAGGGCCTCCTTTTCTCTGTGCTTATCTTTGATCCGATCCACCCGTTCCTTGTAGGCTCTGAACTCCCGTTCTTGTCTTTCGGCCTGTGCTTCCTCCCGGGCCAGTATCCTGCACAGAGGGCACAGGAGGCTTCACCCTTCACGGCACAATGCCTTAATTCCACATCAATACATATCGCTCCTCCGCCAAAGGATTCAAGCAATTTAAGAAATTACACAACAAAGATGGGAGTCTACGGCATGTCGCTTAGCTTACCTAGAGTTGAGATTATGCCTAACTGATTATAAATGTTTCATCTTCATCGGCATATTTGGTGTAATTGCAGTAAAGGTAAGAATAACATCAAGACCCTGAATTTGATTCGTGTGCACGTCAGCTCATTTGCAATGCTCATTTGCAATCCTTGGCAGGATCTTGATTGATACTTACTGCTGAAGAGCTTCCTCTGCTGTCTGGCGCATGGCGTTGACAGAGTCCACCTCCTGCTGCAGGCTCTTCGCCTCCTGATCCAGTTCACTCTTCTCACGGATCAGCCAGGCATGCTCTCTCTCCAGAGCCTGGAGTTTCTCTGAAGCACAAACGGTCACGTTATATTGCATTACATTATTGGCATTTTAGCAGACACTCTTTAGGTTACAATAGGTTACAATTTTCCCATGTTATCCATTCATACAAGTGGATATTTATTGAGGCAGTTCTGGGTTAGATACCTTGCCCAAAGGTAGAGCAGCAGTGCCCTGGCGGGGAATTGATCCAGGAACCTTTCAGTTACAAGCCCTGCTCCTTACCACTATACTACACTGCTACCCCACATTACATTCATTTAGCAGATGCTCTTATCTAGAGCAACTTCCAGCACAAAAGAACTGAAGTGTCAAATGCCAGAAATATCAAGATTCTGGCTTGATTGTAAAAAGCTCACTGGAACCTACTCTTCAGCTGCGGCAATATATCCTCTTCAGCCAGCAGTTTCTCCTTGTACTCATCCCGCTCTTTTTCAGCAGCCAGGATCTTTGCTTCCATCTGTTTAAAAAAACACTGAAGTTCAACTGTTCATTGCCTACACACATCTGTCTACAAGTAAAAGCTGAAGCTGACACCATTTAAAGATATTTGGGGTGAATAAAGTCATTGATGTATTTGCTTGATAATCATTGGGGTTTTAAAATACCTATGGTGTCTGTGGTGTATGAATGCATAACAATGGCTGTATAAAGTAAACCTTCATTCAGCTTGAATGTACAAGACACTGCACATGCAAAATTTTGCAAATTACAAAATTTGTTACCAAAAATGTTGTGAATGATGCATAAAAGGCCCTGACAGAAAAGCTCACCACTTCCAACGGCTGCATTTTCTCTATCAGGTCAAGTTCAGCTTTCTTCTCTGCGAGCAATCCCTTTATGAAATATGAAATGGATTTAAAATAAATTGTTGTGTTGTAGTCATGGACACCATGCAAATGTCACAATACAGAGTGTAATTCTTGAACAGATACAATGTACGTTATCAAAATATTAGGGCATTCTGTTCGGTAATGACCCAGCTTGTAAAAAAAGATTAATTTCTGAAATGTAACAAACCTTCTTCCACACACCTGGACAAGTGTGGAAAGCCATGATAATGGATTGATGAATGCTATTTGAATACCACAAGTCCTCATGGAAGAAGTACAGCACAGTGTACAGACGTCAACACATCCACTGCACTTCATGTTAAACTACCATTCCAGTTCACTGGGTTTCCTGATTTGCTCACTGTCCATTTCAACTTCTTACCTTCAGCTTCTCATTCTCGTCCAAGATAGTGAAGAGCAGTTCTTCGGATTTTTTTATCTTTCCCTCCCGTTCGCAGATCTGAAATAGCCACACCGGAAACAGATGATCACAGGTGCTCACAAGACCTACAGGTAAGGGGAAAAATCCCATGACACTAAAAAAACATGATTCTTGCAGCTGGACCTATTCACCTGCTCTTGGAATGATTCATCTGCTTCTTCTTGTTTGTCTCTGAGCTTCTGGATTTTGCCCTGGAGGGCTGTCAGCACTTCTCTGGCTTTGGCCTCCTTCTCCTGCCACTCCAGTTCTTCCTGAGCCAGCATCCTGCAAACACATGATGCACAGCGACTTCAGCCTTCAGCTGCACAACTCACTGTTTCACATCCTAATTCATGTACTTCTTAGAGCTCCAGTACATCACATAGTACAATACATCAAGGTATATTACGTCAAAGCAAAAAAGGCTTTCAGCATACAAAAAAGCAGTTACTCACAAATACTATTTACTCTGTGGGAGTCAGTAGCAACACTTGCACAAACATGTATGCCAGTAAAAATTATTGATGTCACAATGAAGCCAACTACCCCACACAATCTGGGCTATATCATATAAACTAAACAAGCAGTATTCCAAAGCATATAACTACATGATTCTTTTGTTTAACTGTGTTTAACCATTTAACTGTCTTTTTTCAACCCATTCCTGTGGCCCATTGCATACCAAGTTGAGAAACTTGAAAACTTACACCACAAATACACAGTATATGACAGGTTGCATGGTTTATCTAGAGTTAGGATTATGCCCTCGGTTGATTCAACTTGGTTCCTACATGTCAGCTCATTACAATGCCAAGTGTGCACAAATCTATATCCTCCTCTTGTCATTTTGCTTGATACTTACTTCTGGAGTTCCTCGTCTTCCTTATCCATCTCTAGTATCCTTCCAAGTTCCTCCTGGAAGTTTTTGATGGCATCGGCATCCATTTTCCACCCTGCTTCTGCCTCCCTTTTCAGGGCCTCCATTGCCTCCTGCATCCCTTCCAGTTTTTTCACAAAGTCCCTAACAGATTCCTTTGTGAAATTTGAAAGGGTGTGAATGCAAACAGTTCCAAGGAAAGCAGCTGACTATTCCTGTCATGGATTCCATGCAAATGTAGATTCTGCATGCAATTCTGGGCCTTAGGCGCATCGGTAACAGAAGGAGGCTTTGCTGAATGTTTGCTCCTCACCTGCAGCTTCTCGTTTTCCATCTGGACAGAGGCTGAAGATTTCTCCAACTCCTCCAGCTTCTCTTCATATTCCTCAATCTGAAACGAACATGCACAATTTGATGTTTATTTTGGATTTTGAACTTGTGGTGGGGCTTGAATAGGGTTATGCTCACACTCACTTGGTCTGGGAGTGTTGTTAGCCTTGTCTGACACTGTTGCTCAACTTCAACTTGAATGGATACACTCATGTTCTATTGTGCTGGAAGTCGCTCTGGATAAGAGCATCTGCTAAATGCATGTAATGTAATGTAATGCACAGGATGAGTACAGTGATACCCAAGGCCTGCACATACAAGAAGGAGGCATCTGTCACTTACTTGTCCCTTCATATCGTGAATCCTGATAACTGCCTCTGCCTTCTTCTTCCTCTGTTTTTTAATTGTTTCCGTAAGTTCTTTTACCTTCACTAAAAAGAAAAAAAAACACACACACAACTTTAAACAATAATAAACAATGTTGCATATGACTTCACCAAAACATTGAGCTGGTATGTAAGACAGAATTAATTACTAACATGAACATTGTAAAAGTAACAAAACTTACATTTCTGGCGTCTGACCTAGTGTAAAAGACAGAGAAAAATGATCAATACAAAACTGTCAAAAGCAAAGCAGCTCAGCGAATTAGAAGATTAAATAGTTGAATATAAGGACAGGATTATTGTACAAGACACTAATATTTAAAATGATAATGATTAAAAAGGCTTACTGCAAGCACTGTTCTCCAGGCAAGACCCAATATAAGGGCCCCCATGGTAGTCATAATGACGGCGATTGCAAAAACTGAGAAATCAGGGCGCGGTTCATCTTGCGGGATGACAATGAGCTAAACAAAAATCAACGCACAACAATGACAGTTGAAACACCTGCTCCCTTGGGGTGCACTAGGTCACCTTCATATACAAATGATTCCCATGCTATGATCAAATTGACACTATGTTTACGGTTTTATAAAACACAAAAAGTTTTTAGAAAGCTTAACGCTCATTCTTGGCTGTTTTATGGCAAAAAGCAAGCCAACGAACGCCTACAGGACGTAAGCCCTAAAATATTCCACAGATATTGGAACTTGCATGGGCACTGGCTATTTAAAATGCTTAATTAATGACTTGTTAGAAACGCCAACAACATCATCAACAACAAACGAATTCTTTCCTGCATTATTTCAAGATTTACCCCACTTGTAATGTATATTATCCTGAATGTGACGTACAAGGGGGTACGTCATGAGAAACAGCTCATGACGTACTGTACACTACACGTCCCGCAAAACACAGGCGTGCAGTTATTCCACACCATTGTTTCTCAAAGCATAATACTTTGAGAAACAGTGGTGTGGAATAAAGATACAACGACGAGCTCAAGCTAACTTTCTTATTGCTCACCTCCGTCGAAATCTTAAGAAGAGCCGTGGCTTTTGTTACGGGTGGGTCCTTTGGTGAATAGAAATGATAAACAAATTATATACAATTAGCTTTACAAACATGTATAATAATTGCTGCAACGTTCACTTTAAACCAGTCTGGTGATATAACAATATATAGCTATGCTTAATTGTGATCAAAAGTGATCAGTTTACAAGTGTTGCTATATCCTACTCACATTTACTGGCGCTTCGTCTATCATGTCTGCTGCATTTTCCAATGCCAGTGATGGATTGTAAGGCCAGCAATATTCCGGCCTGTCGCTCCACAGAAACCACGTAGCTGAAGAAATGTTACAACTCAGTCATTAACTGGACAGCAGTCTGCTGGTTCGATTCCCCACTGGGACTCTGCTGTTGTACCCTCGGGCAAGATACTTAACCCACAAGTGCCTCAGTAAATATCCAGCTGTAGGAACGGATGCAGTTGTAACCTATTTAAGATGCTCTGGATAAGAGTGTCTGCTAAATGTCACTAATGTAGTGTAATATACTTGTTCAACGCTCCTCGACGCTGTCTGTACCTAGAACGAGCAAGCTTCATGGCAAGCCAGCGAGCCAACTTCAATAACAAGCGTCGTCGAAATCTGCAGTGACATCTCAAGTAGTGACCGTAATTAAACCAAGACACCTCAGTGATCGTATTATATACAACCAACAGCAGTGTAACTACCAATACAAATCTGCAAACCTCGATCAAAACTTGAAGTTTGTATTGCTGTATCTGATGTCTTGTATTGTACAGATAGCCAAATATTGCCTGCATGCCAAGTAGTTGTATTAACTTAACCGTGGACGGATTTGCCTTGCACTCAAAACGACATAAACAGTGCTACAGCTTGCCAGCTACAACAAAGTTAACACCTCCTGGGGGTGAAAGTTGTTGATACACAGGTCGGATGATTCCAAGGTATGGGTACGAAAGATAGGAGCAAGGCCTTAGGGGTCGCTATCAGTTTCAGCTAAAAGTTCGGGCGTCATGGGTTACTAGGCTACTTACCGTAACATTTTGCCTTGGCTAGTTGTTCCGCGAAGAAGTGGTACAGACCCAGTAAAATCCCCCAACACACACCTGCCATGATGGCTTGGCAGTTATGTTAAGTATCAGTATTACCTATCAGCATTATGTATCAATATCAAAACACGTTCTGTATTCCGAGCACTGTAGCTTCTTTGAAAACATCCGCGAAATAGAAGGAAAAACAGCAACCAGCATGGAACATATATGTGTAAATCGGCCACAGTTTGTGTTGTGATATCACAGTGGTCGCGACAGCGAGCGTTCCATACCACTCATTCGTCACCGTGCAAATAATGAGCACTAAAAAGCTTTTAGCGATCAAAAAGGCATAGAATTGTTGATATCACAATGTAACTAAGTTACCCAAAACAATCTGGACCGTTTTACACAATCTGAACAAGCACGAAACCAAAACAAACCTACCCAATGTTCCCGGAATTTTTAAACTGTAAATTGATCCCGTGTTTTATCCATGCTATTAAGATGATGTAACAGCTTGCCAAGAGAATCAGTGTTGCCGTTCACATCATCTTCTTTGATACCCTTGTCTTGACCAGTTACTTTGTCTTTTAATATTGTCAGTTTCCACACTCATCACTGATGAGTCATCAGCAAGCAAAGTATTGTTCAAAAAGTATGATTGTGCAAATTGAGAAACCTGTGTACCACTTTGTTGCCGGATTTGTGCACTTTTGGCACAAGAGGCAGTCTTAATTTTGCCCAGTGACACACACTGAGTTCTTATTAGCTGTAGTTAAACCTTACATGAGTGCATCTAATTGCAACGTATTGTTATTCAAACTCATTTATTCAATCATGAGGCGTTTCACGAGATTCTGATTTTTTGTGGTTCCTGTCTATTATATTTAAACGATTATATAAAAATGAATCCTTATCAATATTGTTCAGATGCCGTGTTGATGGATACTGAGTAAACAATACTGCATATGCCTTCTTGAACTTCAATTTTAAACAGCCCTTTTAAATGTTAATTTGTGGTATGTTTGTGTGTGTGTGTGTGTGTGTGTGGGGGGTTGGAGGTGCACCCTCCTTCCTGAAATCATAATTATTATTTTATCATTACATGTTATCCATTTATACAGCTGGATATTTACTGAGGCATTGTGGGTTAAGTGGCTTGCCCATGGGTACTGCAGCAGTGCCCCCACAGGGAATTGAACCAGCAACCTTTCAGTTACAAGCTGCTTACTACTATGCTACACTGCCACCGGAGTCACAGTGAAAGTTAACCTGCTAGCATACTGTCTTGGGAACATACATAAGGCAAGGGAAAAAATGAAGGCCTCACAAAATGGCAGTATTTAATCAAAAGGGTAGTAGAAGGCTACTAATAAAGTGTGGAATTATAAAATTTATTAAGAATCTTAATTGTTGAGTGTCTTACACAAAAGCTATTAAACAGAACAATGAGGTTGAAAGGCTTTGGCACCACTGCACTGTATGCTGATGTGATTTAGCTGTCACCATTCTGTCCAACAGCTATTTGAACACCTGGGTAGGAGATGCACAAAGCCATATATGCATTTGAAGCTCAATAAATTTTCAAATTACTTACTTTATGGGCTATTATTTCCACTGCGCTGGGAATCCCATCGAAATGTTCTAGTGCATTATAGTGCCTGTCTTTTTCTCTCCAAGGACGACACAGCCACAGGTTGACAGAAATAGAAATTTACTTACAAATATTGATGGAAATAGGCAGCAAAATTCACAACACACTCCCACAACCACAAATTCCTGTAGAGAAAGATTCATACATATCTTTGGAAGGATACAGAATGTATTTTCTAGATACTTGCTGAATGACGAGAACAGATCAACAAAAATAACAAAAATGGACAGTACAGATAATGACCCTGATCACCCTCACAAGACCCAGCACACTGTCACTCCACCTCTTCTTTGCATAGTCTTCTGCCATAGACGCCGAGTCCAAAACCCTGACTCTAGTGTTCGCTTTCATGAAGAGAATCAGCTGAAATGCCATTTTCACTGCAGAAGAGGACATGCCAGCCACAGGATTGCAATAAGCGATGTAAGGACTCGGGTGGGGTAGGGGGCAATACTGGCATGGAATAGTCCACCCCACATTAATTTCTGCCCCCCCTCCAAATATTATCGAAATGTAATTCAGCACCTTGTGTCATACTGGCAGACAACACATTCAGTAGTTGCAGCACAATCACAGGATCCACGCCCTGTTAAGGTCATCAAGCATACAACAACATACAGCATACAGTCTCTCCCACATCTTTGCCATGCCATCCCCGACCATCTCTCCCCCACCCACTCCCCGATCACATGACTTTGAGCAGCAGCTCGTAGGTGGCGTTGATGATGCCCCAGGACAGGATGGAGCGGTGGTAGTTGAGGTGCGCCCCGCGGAACAGACGCGTCACCCTGCAGCCGCGCTCCCGCCAGATGGTGAGCAGCACGGCGCGGGACGAGGGGAAGGCCCCGCCCACCTGCGATTGCATGCGCGCCTTCACCACGTTGAGCGGGTAGAAGGCGAAGCCCAGCACGGCGCCCAGGAGCCCGCCGCAGATGAAGTCGTTGACCAGGTGGGCGGCGTGCGTCTGGGCCTCGGGAGCCGGCGCTTGAGGGGCCCGCGCAGGCCGAAGAAGAGGGCGTTGCTGGGGCCGTTGCGCAGCAGGATGGGCGCCAGCCCGCGGTAGCACTCGCGCGCGCCGTGCTCGCGCAGCAACGTCCCGAACGTGTGGAAGGTGTTGTGGAAGCGGCCGTGGTGCCGCGGGTCCTGCAGCAGGGTCTGCACCCTCTCGAAGGGCGCGAAGGCCGCCTCCGCCGTGCCCGCCAGCACCGCCGCCGCGCTGCGGGTCAGCAGCTCCGGCCCGCCGGCGTGCCGCTGCAGCAGGCGGGAGAAGTCCTCGTACAGGCCGAACATGAGCGCCACCGTGGTGCTCTTCTGCAGCAGGGGCGGCAGGAGGCCCCGGTACAGGTTCCGCAGGCCGTCCCGCTGCAGCTGCTGCACAGCCTCGCACACCCGCACGCCGAACAGCTGCTGGCGGAACAGCGCCTTCTGGACGGGGAAGGTGACCATGATGTTGGTGAAGGCGGCGCACGAGCCGCACACGTAGTGCTTCCGCCTCGGCCCCAGGCCCGGCAGCAGCACCTCGGTCCCCCGCGGGCCCGGCTGGGCTTCAGTGGCGACGACCCCCATGGAGACGGTCACGCGACTGTGTGCCCCGCTGGCATCATCCTGAAAGGCAGTCCAGCAGCACAGAGCGAGACCCTGAAACTCTCTTTAGCCCTTGTGCAACCTTGAATTTTTCCAGATCAAATACCGCTCATCACAGCCCTTTCCTCATTAGTATGAAGTTGCACACACTGTGTAACTATATACCGTAGGAACAACCATTTCTCGATGAAGTCTTACATCTACGATGATGATGCAAGCCTCACAATCTCTCTCACAATGACTGTCTTCTGTCTTCTGTCTGGATGGATAGCTGGCTTGATACTACTAACACACAAATGTGTACCAGCATAGTCCTGAAGCAAATACAGTTACTTCATACAGTATTTGCCCCGGGAATTTTGTACAAAGACTGAAAGATTCTGAAGCAGGCAGGCATTTTCTTTAGTCCTCTGATCTCTTTACACAGGGCATCTCATGCTTTGTATGCACTGCAGTCAAAAAGTAGCATTGCCAACGGCATACTAGGCACTGGTTCATTGCTATTTCAGACAGAGATGAAGTCATCTTCATTTCAGGTATTGATGAATACCTGAATGAATGCTTAATGAATATGATCGCAAAGTGGTTACTGCGTCCAGAAAAAGTTCAGCAAGAGCGGCACTATGCTAATGACATGCCAAGGCCATATTTGATAGCTTTAATACTTGAGTATAATTAAAAATGGCAACGTTTGCATTTACAGATGTGAACTTTGGTTTTGTGCATTTCAAAAGAAAGCAAAAATCAATGAGAAAGTGCAGAGCAGGAGGAACATGGTATTCTGTCCAGCTGGCTTGGAGACAGCAATGTGGAAGGGATAAGGGAATAATGGACAGTTTTGGGCAGATGGACATTTCTTTCCTATCAGGCTAATGGAAGACAGACAATCCAGTGAACGCATTTAAAATAGCACTGTTATGGAAAGGAAGAGACTCTGGTTACCTTCACAGGAAAAACAGCTTTGTCACCGTGACAGTGAGTGAACTCACTTGACAACCTTTGAGGAAAAAAAATTCCTTATGCTGCATGATGCAAGCACAAAACAGTATGTTGTCCAAATCTTGGGTAAACATTTTTGCTCCTTTCCCACAGCCCCAGGTGGGCTGGGCTTTACCTCACAAATTTCTCCAGTCAGATGCATTGGTCTGAAACCTTATCCCACCCCCCCCAGTTCAGAACAAAGCCTCTACCAGCATTCCTGCAGGGGGATCCATAGACATTCTGCGCAGCAGACTTACATACTTACTTAAGTAGTTACTTACTTAAGCATATATATTTACTAAGGCATGCCAATATGACATCATAAATGATTCTAGAGAACAGCGGCTCAGGTACACCTTCTCTAAATTCATTTCTACCGTTTCCTGCCTAAAACTACTAGCATTCTGCATTCTTACACCCTACCTGTTTTTTCTCTCAAGCTATTCCTCACACCCCATGTGAGACTTCAGCTCAGAAAAGCACAGGCAGGCAACTTCACCTCTATGCAAGCAACAGGATCAGCAGTACTAGTTCAACCTGCAAAGCTTCACACTCAACAGCTCCTGATTTTTTCAGTGGAGATGATGGAATGGGCCTGTATTTCTTAAAAAAAAAACTGAGTGAAAATTACCCATGGGTGCTAAAGGCATATCAGACTGTCGTTTAATGCTTCTGCCAGCCAGTCATTAACCGCTGCGATAAGAACCATTACATAACTCCAGGTCAACTGTACAGGGCAGACCATGGTATCAGAGTTGTATCTTGTTCAAAATTGTATGGACTTAGGTGTTAGTGATCTTTATCACTTTGTTCACACCCCACATGTCATACAGCAACTAAATAAAATTAAACTGACAAGGAAAGTACCAAAAGCTTGTTTATTTCACAGAGTACAGCTGGGAAAAACAAGCACCCCCAATGGAAAACTTCTTTTTTTGAAGCAGACAAACACCAGTTAAGCTACATAAGGAGGATTTGGCAAATCCTTCAAAATGAAGCCAACCTACTTTCGATTAGACACTGTTTTACAGGTGTGTACTCAGAGTGAGGAACTAAAACAGAGATCTGTTAACTTTTACTATAATATATACCTTTATCGACATATTACATATTACAAGTGTTCTTACCTGGAATTAGGCCTATGTCCACAGAATGAACGTACCCCCTCTTGTATTTCTATTAAAGTAAATACTACACTGACAATGCTAAAAGACCATGCTTCCCTATGCAAGTCCATACAAATCGTAGCAACGGATACATTACATATTCAACACATGCCCTCCAGACCTTAGTTTACCTTTCAACGTTAAAATAAGAACTGCATCTGAGTAAAAGTACAGAATAATAGAGCCAATATATGTATTGTTGGGACATACCTCATTCGAGTGCGCGTGCTTTTCATCCATGATACAAATGATAAATTGAGTTTTACTCTTGTTTTGTAGAACAGGGGCAGCAGAGGGTGGCCGTTGTTCTAAACCCGCCCACTAATGGGTCAAAAGAGTTTACTTTTTTAACCCAGCAAAAAATATACTGTATAGTGTGGTAAATTTTTCCCACACTACAAAACAAATGAAACTCGATGATATTAATCGTGGCCCTATTGTGTGTTCCAACCAAAGGCGAAGAAATGCTTGACGTTTTATTTTTTCTCCGAACACGCGAGGTATCGAATAACGATCCTTCATAACATTCGAATAAAACGTTTTTGAAGATTGTCAATATACTGCACTGTAATTAATGCATGATAAATCCATCTCAATTCGCATGCTGGACACGATATTCAATGTTATTCAAAACCTTTATTTCATTATTTTATAACATACTCTACACACGGACGACCTGAAGATAATTAAATATCAAAAAACGCCTTGGGTTCAGATTTGGGCGTGACGTCACATAACCTTAAACTCGGCTTTCGCAGGTCACGTGACGTCGTCCCATCGTCTTCTACTACTACTCGATGACGTTTTCCAGTCGGTGCAGGAAGTAACTCTGGTGTCAGGTCTGAGTTGACCTTCTTACTAGCTAAGAACTCTTCTGGTGTTTTTGTATTGATACAGGTATAGAAACGCATCAAGCGTTGACATATAATTTTTTTAGACTTTGTAACAAGCTAGCTAGCTTGCTAACTACTGCCATTTCATGTGTTTGTCCGTCTGTCGGAGCCCGACGACGAAGACAGCATGTGCTCGAACATCAAAAATACTGTTTAAATTAGGGAATCGCGCTAGCTGGCTATGTCTGTGCTAAGATAGCCCCACAATTCGTTTGCATGATAACGTCACACCGGTCAAGCTTCATATAAGTGAAGCAGCGCGTCTGCTGCTGAGGGTCCAGTCCAGAATAAATGATGATGTGCCTTTGGAATAATCTAGACCAGTACAACGCATTTCTTTTTCTTATTAGCTAACGATGATACCGATCAGCCCGCAATCCTCATGATATACTCTTTGATCTCAGAAAATGACACGATAGCCTCGACATTGTCACTGGCATTGCCAGCCGGGTTTACAGACCTTATGCAAGTTGTCTAGCACGAATCTAGAGGAAAAGTGAATTCCGGCTACCAAACAGATTTAGCCTGCAGATAATCTTCCCTGCGCTTTTAGTAGCTGATGACAAGCTAGCTAACTAGTTAGCTAGCTGTCAAGCCGATCGAATCAGCAGCACTTACAATCGTTGATTGTAGGATACCTATTCAATTCTGTACTTTAAAAAATGTACTAGATAAATTAGCTACCCACTCCGCTGCCTTTCCCCCCCATACACATCAAACTATAACGAATGCCAAGAGAACACACGTACGCTAGGTACTTAACTGGCTGTGCCCAAGTCAGATAGCTGCCCATCTTTAATGCAATTAACGTTAACTAACTAGCTTTGCTGTAAGAATGATATAATAGTATTTCGTATTGCGACTACTGGTAACGTTAGTCAACTAAGGATGAAAAGTCCAATGTAGCAAACACTAGCTAGCGAAAGACATAAATGTCAAATATAACGTTGTTTCATTTTAAGTATTACCTTCTCCTATTATTTCGAGCTTCGTCTGACGCCGTCGCCGTTGCCGTTATCTTTGAACCTTGCTGCGTAATGTTAGACCCCCTTTTTCTTTCCTTGGCACAACGGTCAGATGGAAAGTTGGCTTGCTAGCTAGCCGCAAGCTACCTTTGTAGCTTCTCCCTCCTAGTCGTGTCATACAATTTACCTTCATCTACATGAAAACCTATTCAGTCCGGCAACAGATTCCGAATCAGGTTATTGAAAAAACATCATTGGGACGGCAACTGTGTGATAAACACTTACAACTGATCCAGGATCAGCTTATGGTTTAAAATTAAACTACACCTAGCGAAAGCTGAGTGGCGCTCTTTGATGACGTAAAGGAAGTACGGTTTGTCGATTATTATTATTATTATTATTATTATTATTATTATTATTATTATTATTATTATGCATGCTTTCTATATCATACAAAAGTGTGACTAAAATTTCAAGAACAGAATTGCATCTATTAAAAGTCCATCGAAAATGAGTTACGTTAGTCTCAGTTAAGCTGAAGCACAGTATTCTAGGGAAATCATACATTATAAGAAACAAATCAGAACGTATTACATGATTCACAGTACTGCATTTCATTTAAAATGATGACCCTCTTTGCTTCTTTTAAATAGTTAGTAACATATATGTATTGAATAAACACCAGACCTACTTTATGTGCATGGTGAATGTCAACCCTTTATTGCCTTATTGATGGAACGATATGGTATGATGTATACGTCAGTCCATTTGGTTTGCTCATGAAAAGCTGCATATGTTTTATCATTAATATTAGTATAGGTGCTTCTGTCTCATGGTAAAATAACACAAAGGGTGCTAGCAGACAGTGTCCAGCACTGAACGTCGTCAGTAAAGCAGTTTCAAAACTGATGTCATGCGTTGCATTCCCACATACTTGAGACATCGTTAAACTGCCAACTTGCTGTACAGAGAGAACCGGAGGAAGGCGCTTCACACGCCCGATTTGATGAGGTATGACGTCACGACCCATTTCCCTTGTATAAAAAGCCCCTCAGCTAGGCGGGTTTCTATTGTTCTAACGGAACAGCCGCAGCATCCACAGCTTGACAGACGAACTCAGCCCTCTTGACTCGTAATTGCTTTCTCGTTTTATTGTTTGGAACTGCGTTGTGTCTTTGTTAATGCGATTGCTTTAAAATTAGGCATCTTTGGTTTTGTTCTTGCAGTGTTTGTCAAATGTCTTTCGCTGAATATGTAGCGGCAGCTACATTAGTTTGCTGACAAATGGGCATGTATGCCGGACAGACGCATGGCCAAGATGAAATGCTGCCACGTTTTTCAAAATTGTTAGAATTGACAAACGATTGTCTCGTTTGTTCCACCGTCACGAGGGAAACAATGTGACTAGGAGAAATTCAACCGTATTACTTAATTTACAACACTGCGCAGAGCAGCGCTGTAACAGGCTTGTCATTATGTTCGGCGCACATGTTATACAAAGCCATGGTGAGTATTCAATATTTTTTAATGCAGGTACAGCAATGTCTGACAAACCCGACGTCAGTGAGGTCTCAACGTTTGACAAGAGCAAGTTGAAGAAGATCGAAACGCAGGAGAAGAACACATTGCCGACTAAAGAGAGTGAGTATATGGAGGTTGATTTGGGCGTTTCTTAAATGTGATGTAGCAAGTTGCATGGTTGTCAAGTGGTAACGTCGTGTGTCGAGCGTTTCCCTTTATCCGCCTTTTTATAAAACATAACACCGGAAAGCCTACAGGGATCATGTCTTGTGCATGGATACATTTCATCAGTTGTAGTCAAGCTATTTCGCGATTGGCGTTTAATGTTGCTGGAATTGGTCTGGTCAATGTGCATGTTTCCCTCTTTGTAGCCATCGAGCAAGAGAAGCAGACCTCTTAGATTGTTGGATGCACGGGAGCGCAGCTCGGAAGACCATTGTTCTGTGGAGCATGTCGACCCCGAGCACACCCATGGATCCAAAGGCAGCGCGCGAGCATGGGAAATCCGTCGTCCACCGGGCTGCGCCTAATTCTCACTTGGACAGAAAGCGGCCTGCTTGAATCCCACATCAATTTACATTGTCTTGTTTTCAAAAGGCCTCAGTCTGTACAAATGAAGTGCACCAAATGAATAAAGCTATTACTGCAATGAGGTGTTCAGTTATCAGGTTTGAAAACTGGTGGGGCTAGTAGGGAAATGTAAAGTTGGGTTATGATTGAAGTTGGTGGCACAGTGACTGTTGCTCAGTGTGCTGTATTCAAAGCAAAATTGCCTGCAGCTTTTTTTTTTTTCCCCTAGGGGAAACTGCCTTAATCCAGACCTCAGTTTAATGAAGTTTCCTTGGGAGGACTTTAAGGTATTATTAGCGTAAGTCTTTGCTGCATATTTATGATGTATGATTTGCAAGTGGAAAAGTGATACCATTGTAAGACTCTGCAAAGAATGATTAACCACTTAACTTGAAGATTTACCTGCAGTTAAGAATCTTGGATGGAACTGCTGTTCTGAGATCTGATTTCTAGAAAACCCAGAGTCTACAGCCTTTGATACTGCTGATTTGTGACTAAAAAGATGTGGAGGGAATGCAGTTTGTTCCTGGTTCCCCATGAATTTTTGTTTCACACAGATGCACATCTCTCACCCAAATTTAAACTACACTGGTGCAGCTGCCCCCTCCTTAAAACTCTTTCACCCCAAGACCATAAAGGTGTCCTGGTAGTATTAATGTGAAACTACATTCCAAATCTTGCTGGTAACTGGGCAACTTTGAACTGGCTTGTGAAATTAAAGTCAAAGTACTGGAAGCAAGAGCCTGTACAGAGCACCAGCTTTACTGGTTTCAAACATTCAAGTCCCTTGTTTTGGCATTTTGGACAGATAATGTGTTAACATACTTATGCAAAGATGACAGATGATTGAAAAATTAGACTTGGAGGTCAATGAGGTAAAGTTGCTCAAACTAATACATTCAGAAAATGATTATCAATTGTGCTACACAGAGCTAACCAATTGCTCTATTTACCTGTAATGACAGCACACCTGTTTCCATGCATGGGGATTAAGGGCTCAGGTAGACTTTAGTCAATTGCATGCTAGGAGTGCAGGTAAGCAGAGCTATTTCTTTTAATTGTGTAAGTTTGTGTAGTTTATGGTGCCTTATATACTTTTCATGGATTTTCCAATACATTATGCTAATCAGTTGCATGCTTGCTTTTTTCATATAACAAGGCAGAATAAAACACAGCAACAGTTCTTAAACCCAACTCCCATCCACCCCCATCCCATCCTGAACAAAAAAAATGAACAGTATCACAAACTTCAAAATTTTGGTAGCACATATAAAAATTAGTTTTATTTTGCCTATGTTATGTCTTCCATGCTATAGCAGTGACATACAAGTCTGTTAGCCATTTTTCCCAAATGCATTTTTTTACTGTCATTTACTGGATCCGATGTAGTTATAAATCCATCTGCACGGAGAATTAGTTCTTCTTGAAGAGGTATTTGAGCCAGGAAAGAAGAAATTCGGCCTTCTCTCACCCCCTGTGCCAGGCTGTGGTGATTATACAGCCCATTTCCTTTGGCTAGCTGTGTCAGTGGCAAGGCTGTGGTCCCCAAGTCTGTACTTCATTAATGTGGGCCTTTCTCTGGGATCTTTGACCCTGACAAGACATTCTGCCAGGGAGTGGTCTCTATTCATATCCTGGTACATTCTTCATTTGTTTTCCTTAGTTTTCAAAGCTGCATTTTTTTTTTTCCTGTGTGCTGTGCACACCTCTGTGTTTTCATCACCAGTTTCATGGGGGCTTTCCCTGTTTTCTCTGGTAGAATTGGTGGGTCTTCAGTGCCTTAAGCAGGCAGGAGTATAGACAAGCTATGATTGTGATGCAAGTGATTGTTCTTTTTTCAGTTTGAGCACCACTACACACCCTACTAGGGTTCACTGTACAGAATTACGAGTGAAAATGTTCAAGTTGTTTTCAGTTGCATGATTAAGAGATTCAGAGGACCATTGCCCAATTTAATGAAGACGTATAGCATAACAAGGCAACTAGCCTCTTAACATCATAATGAGCAGCTGTTTCTGTGTTGCATAGTAAGCTCTCGAAGCTTTCTCCCATGACACCTTGATTACCTTATTAAAGCTCTCAGAAGCCCTAATCACTAGCCACAGGTAACTAAAGTGTACTAACATTTACATGTGAGTACATGTTGAAAAGTATACATCAGCTTTTATTTACTTTAACTTGGTTCATTTTGTCTGTTTGTACTTTTGCTGTGAAGCCAGTAAATATTTACTGCACTGTATTTTGGGAAATGCTAAGGTGTAACCAAATGCTGTCAATTAAATAATTAGAGCAGTTAAGCTAGGGGAATTGGTTCAAACAAAAAACCAATTTGATGAACTTTGCATCATGCATAAATGCTTTGACCTTCCCAGGAGATCACAATGACCACAAAATGAACAAACAGATCAGATCCAGTCAGGACCCCTGAAATGTGACCTCAGCCTGTCTGGACCAGGTTACCTACGTGCAGTCTGCTTTGCCCTGGGACGTGTGCTTGATGCTGTCAGTAAAGTGTTCCTTAAGGGTGTGCAATTATCTGCCTCACATAACTTGTCTAATTGGTCCTTTAATTCATACTTACAATGGTCGCATTGAACCCCCATTTTTGCATTGGGTCTAACACCTCAGCAAATCAGATCTTTTTTTTTGTTTTGGGTCCACAGAACTGCAGAGTTCCACAGAACCACAGCCAATCAGTGATTCCCCTTCTTTTTAAATCAGTAAACAAGTCACTCATCCACACATTGATGCATGATGTTGTATTTATTTGATGGGTTTAGGTTCAAGCCCATATAACCCTTGATATATTGTGGCTGAGTTGCAAAACCCCATTCCTGATCAATTGTAACAATACCATCACAATGGCCATCAGTTCAGATTCCCTATCCAGCGAGGCTACCAGACCGCATTGTACAATGCAGGCAGACTTTTAACCCTTCTATATCTAGTCTTTTTTATGTGCAGCTGTTTTCATGCAGTTTTTTATTTTTACAGATGAAATATATTACACAGGCAGGGCATATGGTAAAGTGCTCAGTGCACGGTGTAGTGTAAACGACTCTCTATATGAATAGCATAAACCGCTAACTATTTAGCGGGCACGTTGTCAGAGCTTATGCAATGCAGCCTGACTGAAGGCATCTCATTTCCGCTCATAATACGTTGCTCATTTGTTGCATGAGAGGGATTTCCTGCGCGAGAGTTTGTTGCCCCTAGTCTATCTCCTTCGTGACTTTGGCTTTATGTTTCTCATTAACGACTCTTGATGGTACCGTAATTTGAAACATGAAGAGACGATTATGAAAATGACACACACATTCCACATTTATGTCGTTAACGCACATGCTGGCCGAACACTGAGGTCGACATTCTTATTCTCATAATTTTATACAAACGAGCAGTCGAATGTTGTCATCACGATCGTGAAACAACACGATCTCGCTCTCTGGTGTATACTGTGTGGTGCAGAGAAGATTATATTTATATTTACATTTACATTTATGTTTATATTTATATTTGGTCAGCATGCTGAAGGGTAAGATGTTTCAAAAAGAAACAATGAAATCCTCCAACTGGGCATAAACAGGCGCTGATTGTATTTTGAGTGTGGAGTCTTTGTAAAGAGGTTTAAGTTGTCACTAGGTGGCGCAAAGTGTCTGAAGAGACAGGTGTATCGTGTTTCACAGAATGAACGGCTTTTTCATTACATAACGTCTTAATAGTATTTGTCAGAGGTGCATACAGGATCATAATTATAACGAGCAAGAGACAATACAAGTCTTTATATCTTAACATACATGAACAAGCTGATAACGATATTTATCTGATAACGATATTACTACTGGCTGCCTTCCTGAAGAAGGTTTCTGTTAGAGTGTTTAGTAACTTACCAGTTTCTCTTATACGGCACACCTTACATGGGAACAGTTTACACGTTACCCATTTGCACAGCTGCCAGCTGATCAGATTAAATACCTTTTTAAAGCAGTAATTTCCCATCAGTTTGAACCTCCAGCCTTCTGTTCCCAAATCCACCTGCCACTGCTTCACTACTCCGTAGCACTACGTGTGTGACTAGTATTGTAATGTCCTGTGTTTCTTTATTTGTTAATCAGTCCTGCCAGAGCACCAGATTCTTACAGCCCTGGTGCTGTCCAGCCTCTCAGACAGCCACACCATGTCCTCTTCTGTTGCAGTGACCTGAAGCAGCTGGAATCTGAGAACTTAGTGACCTGGTGAAACTATTTGTTTTTCGGACAGTGATGTCTTAAAGGTAGTGCCATAGCCACACTTGGTAAGCGACAAGCATTGTCGTTTACACTTGAAAATTCAAGGTTTCCTGTATGAAGGGGTTACCCATAACCTCAAAGTTTCACTTTACATACAGAGCCTAATAGTGTTTCCCATATAAAGGGACGGTTTGCTCCCAGCGTATGCACCGGCTAACCATTTCTGTAAGGTTCATTTGCTCATGTTCAGACGCGATGGACGCGCGCTCAATAACACTACTCTGAAGAAAATACATAGTTTGCCACCTCCTGAAGAGGTAGCAGCTCTTCCTCAGACACGCCCCCAGTATCTGAGACACACCCACCGTATATGGATTGACGGGCGGGCTATGAAGCGCGATGTGCAGAGAGCAGAGGGGTAAGAGGAAGGAGCCGTGCTGGAAAAGGCCAGGCTTCTCTCAATGAAGGGAGTGGGAGCTTCCCAGGCAGATCAAATGGTAAGGCGTGTCTGGAACAGACACCTCGTGCGGGTACAGGCAGGGACAGAGGCAGGGTGTGCCCCAGTGTTTGAGTAATTAGCTGGCATTGTTCTGTGACTGCAGGGCTATGTGCAGTGTGTAGTGCTGCTGTAGCCCCAGGGGCTGCGCTTTGTCCCCGTCCATCATTTATGCAGCTATGACACACGCGTGCGATCACATGCACGCACGCACACATGCCCAAGGACTTGTGCACGCACAGTAGTAACCTATTGTTCTCTTCTAGTTACACGTCTTCGTGAGAGAAATCTCCGTATGTTTTCATATTACAGATGCAGAATGCGCCATACCCCACCCTTTCAGAAAGACGTCATTTGCCGTCCCCAGACTAAGGTTCGTTCGATCGTAACGTGCTGCGACCCTCACTCGGTGCCAATGGGTGGCGATATGCACCTTAAGACAATCTAAACTCCCATGGGAGACGAAGAACGCAATACAACGAATAACAGTATAGACGAAAGGCATTGCAGTGCGCACGATTCGATTTAAGTATGTGTGCAAACTTTGTGTACGCAGCAATCTTGCTAGTAGGGTAAAAAATAAATGCTGAAAGACTTTAATGCATATAGTTAGTTATATAAAAATAAACCTGTTATACTTTTTTTAAGCAACAAGATCTGATTAAACCGAATTCCTTGGTCCCTGAGCTTTTTATCCAAATGTGCTAGCTAGCATCAGCGATAGATCAGCTTGCTGATGTAAGTTAGTACATTTACGAGTTGGTGTACAGCTCTACCAAGCCAGTATTCCTGAAGCATTATGAAAGTTAGCTAACAAATCACATTATGTTGCGAAGTCTGTTTCATTTTGCGAAGGGAACCGACGTTGGTTAATGGTTAATGTCATATTTGACTTAATGTATTTTTGCAATTTCAGTATATTCTTATTTTGCACACAGCCAATGTGTAATTGAAGCTATATTAAAAGAGAACCACTGGAGCTGACCTATTACGCTAGCTAGCATAAATATGCTGTGCGTTTGTAGTGTTATCATTTGTAGTGTTAATATTCTAATTAAACGACCAAAAACAGAGCATGAAGGCATGCCAACGGAATATCTCCATTATTATGAGAATGAAAAAACTACAGCATTTGTGACTGAAAGAGGAACTGTTTCAGTTGAGTGGTCAGCCTTGAATCCAGACTGGTTGGGCTCGTGCAGGAGATTCTGTGTGGGGAAAGTCAGACAATTGATTCAAAGGGTTTTGGAGAGGAAAGGGAGATGGGGGGATAGGGTGGTAGTTTTGAACAGCAGAAGGGTCCAGTGTTGGTTTCATTATCAGGGTATGATACAAGCTTGCTTGGAGATGGAGGAACACACTCGGTGGACCGGGAGTTGTTGATAAGACAGGTGATGAAAGGTAGAACATCAGGTGGGATTTCCTGAAGAGGACAGGGAAGTGGGTCCAAGAGCAAGTGGTTGGATGATGAGACATCAAAGGATCTGACGTCTCCGCATTCATGAGTGGGGAGGAAGTGGATAGGGCTGGAAGAGCAATGGAGGGGTAGTGGCCAAATGGCTGGGTCGTGGGGTGGTTGAAGGAGTTTTGGATGATAGCAGCTTTCTCATGAAAATACAGCACACAATCCTCTACAGTGAGAGAAGAGGGAGGAGGAGACTGGGGTGAGAAAAATGAAGAAAAGGTAAAGAACAGCTTGTAGGGATCTTTGGTGAATTCCTGAATTGTAAAAATAACAAGCTTTAGCAGATGAGAGAGAAAATGAGAAGGTAGAAATATGAGCCTGGTAAGCAGAGGGGTCAGTTGGATTGACAGGTTATTTCCTTTCCGCTGCACTTAGTTTGTCTCAGTCTGAGTCGAGTGTGTGAGTCAGCTGTGGACTTTGAGGAGACGGTCACACAGGCCTGCAAATAGGAGGACAAAGAGAATCAAGAGCAAATGAGAGGGAAGACATGAGGGGGCATGCAGCAGAATCAGGTGACATATTTGAAAATGAGTCCAAACATGAGAGTAAGGAAGTGACCATGGAGGAGAGGGCAGAGCTGGAGAGATGGTCAACGTCACGGTGGAGGATGACTGAGAAGGAGGGCTTGGGTCGCAGGGGTTGTTTGGAAGGGAGAAGAGAAAAGTAAATGAAATAATGATGAGACCAATGGAGTGGAATAACTGTTAGACTGGAAGTGGTGCAGCTCCTGAGAAAAATAAGATCTTGGTTGGCCGCTTTGTGTGTAACAGATGATTGCTGAAGGTTGAGGTCAAATGACTGGAGTAAAGAAAGGAAGCCAGTGGCCCGGGACGTCTCAGGTTGGATATTGAAGTTGGCTAGAGGAATAAGTGGAGTTCTGTCATCAGAAAAGGAGCTGAGTGGGACATCTAGCCCATCCACCCCAAAGAACCAGGTGGGTGGTAGAGGATGATAATAGACAGCACAGTTGCATTGGTGAGAGTAACAGCATGAAATTCAAAAGAAGCATGTGAGGGGGGAAATACAAAGAAATTCCAGTCTGAAGAGATGAGTAAACCCGTACCACCACCACGTCCAGATGGTCTGGGTGTATGGGTGAAGGTGTAAGCAGAGGAAAGGGCAGTGGGCGGGGCAGCGTTGTCACGGGTGATCCCTGTTTCCGTGAGAGCGAGGATCCCTGTTTCCGTGAGAAAGGAGAGAAGGGAAGCATATGCGTAGATGAAGTCAGCCTTCCGGTTGGCCAGCTGACAGTTCCAAGGGCCGTATGGTGTTTGAGGATTGTTGTGTATTAATGAAGTTAGCAGGTTTTCTCTGCTGTGGGGAACGACTTCACTGACTGACTTCTCTGTGGACAGATGAACAAATGGATTGTGTAAAAGAAGGCGGCAAAGCAAAATGCCTGATTAATAGTCCTTCGAATACTAAACAATAACAAATATGCAATTAGCTGCAGTGCTAACCGTGAAACACAGTCTTTTAATTCACCATAAATTAGCTGATGTTTGAGCTGTGTCTTCCCGTGTGAATTTCACTTTAAGTGAAATGCAATAAATATTTATATTTATCACAATAATATAATAAATATATTTATTTATATTTATTTCTATTCCAATAGTTTAAGGGTGCACTGATCTTGCTGCCGCGTAGGCCGAAGCCTTTTTTAGCATTCATGCTATGACCTGTCAGTTCTCTGGTTCAGCCGAATGGGATTTTGGGTGAATATAAAAATAAAACATTGAGCAAGTGTGAAAGGGACTTAGCTGTACCTTCAGACTGAAACATCCCCTGGAATCTCCACTTTTTGACTGAACGTTTTTCCTCTCTGCCATGTAGCCCACCCTCCATTCTCGCACAAATGAATTAAGGTGAATAGAAATGGTAATAAAAATGTATGTTGTGTGCTAGGCCTGGAGCCATCTTCCTATGGACAAGTGGTCTTCTGTACAGTTTGTATCCTACTGACTTACCTTGCTGTGACCTTGATAGCACCATCGAAAGTAATGGACTTCCTCTTTTTTCTGGCCTCTTGCTAAGGGTGAAACATTTACATTGCTGGGGATGTTTTGTAAATATTTCAACTGAATATGAACTCGTGCTGGTATCTGCAGGTGTGATGGTTTCCTCTAGCGGCGGATCTTTAGTCAGCTTTAGCAGCTGCTTGCCTGTGTTTGTCTCCCAAACTAAACATGATGTAAATCGTCTATCCTGTACTGATCTAGTGGTATCAGTTTAATTAAAGAGCACATAGGGATCCTCTGGAGTAAAATAAATCCCTGCCTGAGTGTCTGGGAATCTTTGAAAAGTCAGAAGCGTACATGGTTAAGCTGTGTCTGAATGTGAGTAAGACGTAGAGAGACTAGCATTTTGTCTTCACTGTCACAGATACATTAATAAAAATGTGAGGCTTCCTGTTGTTACATTTAAATGGTAATTTAGGACATTTTTAAATCTTGTCTGAATCTAAATTGACTTACAATTCATTTTTCATTTGACCGTTGATCATTTGACATTCACCGGCTGATAGAAAAAGCTTTATATGGTATCTATATGGTAGGCTATGGGCTGTGAGAATGTACATCATCGTTTTAAAATTAATTACAGAAGACCATGTTTTCTTATTAAAGGGTGGAAAAGTGTGCAGACAACAACAGATTGTAGGGCCAAAAGGAGTACACCTGCTCGAGCAAGTCGTTGCTCCCTGCCTCCATTTCTATCCGAGTGTAATCACCTCCTACAAATTGCTGGTTAAGTGCTGGCTGGCAGCGGTCCCAAAAAAAAAAGCCCTCTGAAGGCCACGTGTTTGCTCCAGCGCGAACGGCGCTTTCCCAAATCTAGGGCAGGCACTCTGACATTATGCGAGCGATCCTTGCCCAGACTAGACCTTAACTGCCGCTCAGCAGCAATCTGTGCCGGGGTGTAATTGTGCGTGTTTCGACTTATGATCCTGCGGAGGTTTTAAGTGCACCTGTGACGGAAAAACTGACGTTCTCCTGGTGTTGACAGGCGTAATCCGCCCACCCGGGTCCTCCTACTCTCTCAGATCCGTTTAACGAGCCCCCGGTTCTCCCATACAGGGGAGCTTCTGCGCCTCTGGAATAGCGAGTGGATGAACAGGCCTGGATTCAATCTAACAGCAATGCGCTTTGTGTGTGAATTTGATAACAGATAAGCAAGTGGTTTTTGCTTGTTTTTCATACTGTCTTGATTTTGGTGGTTAATGACATTTATAAAAGTCTTATGTAAGAATCTAAAAAGGGAACAAATAAGTGAAAGTTAAGGACAATGCTCGTTGCTGTTAGATAGAGGCCTTATTATTTCCCAGAACCCTGTTCTGAATCCTCTTTGTGCCTGTTTAGGGATCTAGGGTACAACATCCCCGATCATCACTCACTCCGTAAAGCAAAAAACGTAACCCTTATGTAGACAAGGAGCGTCAGACGCAAGATCACACGTAGGGAAGAGCGTGTTGACATGGGAGGCGCCCGTTGTGAAATCTTGTAGGAGAAATCTTGTAGCCAGACGTTGGGATGAGAGCGTGCGGAGGCAGGGGCTGTAGACTCACTAAATCAGGTCCGCTCACGACCCTCTGCTGTTCTGCAGAACTCTGAGACACTGTTCCGATGAAGCAGACATTTGCATAAGGCAGTGCGGAGCACAGGGCTGCAGTTCTTTGGGGGATGAGTAAAGGTGATTAACAGAGATCAGACATGTCAGCCCCACCCAGAAGCACGCTGAGGTCTAGATGGTGATTCCCTTCCCATCCTAAGAGTGGAGGAAAATGGGTCAGGAGCTGCGGACGGGTCAGACGAGGACAGGACTGTGGGGAAATACCAATGAGCTATCTAAGAGCAGCAGGAAGTAGGTTAGCTGAGATGTTTTTTTTCCTCTGAGACACGGGGGAATAAAACGCTTGCTTGTTCGAGAGCCATTGGAGGTTCATCTCTGGTTTTGGCTTGATGGTTCAGACAAGTTTGGGTTGGTGTTTATGTTTTGTTTGTAGACTCAAAATCTCACTTTGGTGTGTGAGAGGTAGGCCAGGAATTTGTTTTTTTTTGGCCCAAAATGAAAGCAGTTTGAAACTAGTCATGTTCACCAACAGTTTACCACAAGAATTAACCCTTGGTGGGTGCTTCATAGGCTGATGTTGGTTACTGACAGTGCTAGATTCATTTATTAAGAGAACCCTATGCTTGATAGTGCTAATGGTCAGCACCAACTCTGCCTTAACCTAAAATCTGTTGATGTAATTGCTTATATCAAAACAGAAAATCGTTGTTCTTGTGTGGGAAATAGAAAAAACAAAGTTTTAAAACAGCAGCCAGGTCATCTGATGTCTTGTGTGTTAAAGGACATTAGGACTCTTACTAAAAATGATGAGTAGTTTACCCTACAGCCACAAACAAAGAAATACTACAAAACAGAACCTGAAATGAAATGTAAACACCATATAACATTTTATCATAAAGCAGCCTCAGGTGTGGTCTTGAATCTACTGTAAAGAAATAACGATTACATGCCTCACGCAAATACATGAATGTATGGATTTGAATCGTAAGAAACAAAATAACTGAATTTTAACTGAAAAAAAAATCATATTCCTACAACATATGGTCACTCTTATTTATCAGCCAAAGATATTATACTGATACTGGATTTCCTTAACTTTAACATTCCTGAACTTTAATGACCTCGGTTGTGTGCGGCGGGGACGGTGCCGTCACACGGGTTTCGGTTGTAGGAGTGATGGGTGAAGTGAAGTTATGGGTGAAGTGGAGTGACAGGAACACGCCCTCATGTCGACTCATGGGAAGGGGAGGGGGAGAGCCTGCAGGTCATTCGGAAGAAGTGGGCGAGCGAGGCGGAGACGTGTTTATGGAGGTGTTTTTTAAGTTCAAATTGATGAGACAGTGGCACAAACATGGGGACTTTCAGCGGTAAACGCATCCACAAGCCTTGTTCCCTATTTCAGATATTTCTGCACTGAGTTATATTTTTCCTGTTTTGAAACTGCGGAAGGAGGTGTGTGCTAGTTGAGCTGAAAGAAGCACTTGAAATGTTAAAATCAATGTAACAGAATGCACCTGTTGCTTATATTGTGCTGTAGTACAGGGTGTTGATGGGCCTGTTCTGTAAATACTCCTCTGTTTGTAGATGGCAGCTTGAGCGACTGTGCTTTTGTGTTTTCTCTCAGCACTCGCTAATCTGGATTTTCCTGCTTTTGGATTTGATCGAAGGAGCGAGTTTCTTGAGATGGAAATGAACCCAGGCAAAAGAATGATGTCATGTTCGGACGCTGGCCTCGGGGCGTTCCGTATCGATGGAAACACATTTTCTCCCCACTGTTTCTCTTACGCTCTCCCTCCCTTTATTCGGTTGCGTATTGGGCATGTGTCACAGTGACAGCTTCTTCAGGAGCGCTGAAGTGAGACGGGTGCAATCCTCCGAAGCTCTCGCACGCAGCCAGCGGCTATTTTTCGCGCACGGCGCTCCACGGTGGAGGCGGGAGCCGATTGGAGGGTAGGCGATACACCGCTGGCGCCATTCGAGCAAATCGCAGGTGTCTGACAGAAGTGAGACTGTCGGCAGATGATGTGGCCGGTTTCAAACCCAGGCCTGTAGGGCTCGGCCTGCACTCAAGCACTAATCATGAACTTGCCGACTGAGCCACATGGGAGTTCCCATGTGTTCACACAGGGTTTTCCACACATTCGTGAGAATTCAGGTGAAAGAAAAATATAATGTTCAGTATGGATGGAAATTCCTGATGTATGCTCAAATAGAGTATAATCTGTGCATTTTGACGTGTCAAAAAGCACGCTCCTTGTATGTTCTTACATATTAATTTCCTTTGTGCATGCCCTTATTCTGAAAGACACAGTATAAGTATTACTTGTCTATGAATCTTTTGTGTTATAGGAACATAAGAATATATTATGACAAGAACAGGCCATTCGGCCCAACTAAGCTCACCATTACAATTAAAGAGAATCCAAAACTGCATCAAGTCTGGACTTGAACACAGCAAGGGTTTCTGCGTAAACTACATGACCTGGCAACCTCTTCCATGTATTGATAACTCATTGTGTGAAATAATACTTCCTTATATCAGTGTTGAACTTACTCTTAACTAGTTTCCACTTATGTCCTCTTGTTCTACAGACTGAACTCACCCTAAAAAATGTATTGTAGTTAACTTTATTGAGTCCTTTTATAAATTTAAAAACCTCTATTAGATCACCCCTAAGTCTCGTCTCGCTAAGTCTAAATAGGTTAAGTAACTTGAGTCTTTCCTCATAACTTTTATATTTCATGCCAGGAATTAACTTAGCTACCCTTCTTTGAACTTTTTCAAGAGCCTCAATATCTTTGTTATAGTGTGGTGCCCAGAACTGTACACAATATTCCAAGTGAGGTCTGACTAAAGCATTGTATAATTTCAGTATAACCTCCTTAGATTTATAATCAATACTTTTGGCTATATATCCCAGCATCCTGTTGGCCTTTTTTACTGCTACAGCACATTGCCTAGATCCTGTTAAGCTTGGGTCACCTATTACTCCCAGGGTCTTTTTCAAATTGAGCACATTCTAGTTTTTTCCTCCCCATGAAGTGGTCTTGTCTAAGGTTCTTATTTCCCACAGGCAAGACTTTACATTTAGCTAAATTGAATGCCATCTGCCAGGTATCTGCCCACTTTCAGATGCTGTTTAGGTCTTCCTGTATTACCTTAGTTTATTCTATAATGTTGGCTAGACCCCCTAGTTTTGTATCATCTGCAAAGTTTACTATTTTACTACTAGCCTTTGCATCAAGATCATTTATGTATATAAGGAATAGCAAAGGCCCCAACACCAATGCCTGTGGGACTCTACTTCGTACAGGACCCTGCTCTGATACAGTTCCTCCCACAGTTACAGTCTGCTTTCTATTAGACAACCAACTTCAAACCCACTCAGTGATAGCTCCTGTAATTCCTGCAGATTTCATTTTCACTATGAGCCTCTCATGCGGTACTTTGTCAAATGCCTTTTGAAAGTCAAAATATGTAATATCAAAAGCTTGGTTTGAGTCTAAACACACTGTAGCTTCCTCAGAAAAGTCCAGGTTTGTTAAGCATGACCTCCCTCTGCAAAAACCATGCTGGCAATCATTTAAGATACCATTTTGTTCAAGGAATAATTCCAAATTGTCCCTGATGATAGACTCCAGTAATTTACATGTGATACAAGTTAAGCTGATGGGCCTATAATTTCCTGGATCAGTCCGGTCTCCTTTCTTGTAGATAGGTACTACACTGCCATGTTTCCAGTCATCTGGTATTTCTCCGGTTTTAAGAGATTGCTTAAAAATAGCTGTCAGAGGCTTCCTGGCATGAAGTTTATCTAGTACTTCTGCATCATTTAAATCAATTTCCTGCATAAGTCTCTGAGAACTGAATGCACCTGAAAGCATATGTGAAAACACTTCACTAGTGAAAATCTCCACAAAGTAACTGTTTAGGGTATCAGGAGTAGCTTTATTATCATAAACCATAACTCCATCCTTATTTTTTATATGTCTTATCTCATCCTTAACTATGCTTTTGCGACTGTAGTATTGAAAAAAAGCCTTTAGAGTTGCTCTTTGCATCTAGTGCAATCTGTCTTTCAAAACGCCTTTTAGATTCCCTTATTTTTTTCTTATGTGACTTGCTTAAAAGCACAGCTCATTTCCCTTGCAGGCCATGAACCTGCAACCTCCTAGTTACAACTCACTCCCTAACAAATACTCCACACTGCTGTAAAAGTGCTCAGTTATTAGTCTTGCAGTTTAACAAGGCAGTGTCAACCAGCAGTAAGCAACATGTCAAACGTTGAGTGTGCGTTTGTCCTGCAGGCATAGATCTGTTTGCGTCAGCTTCACTCTCTGCTCCCAGGTTAATATAGCACTGTACCAACCGATATTCTCTTGCATTTATTTTACATATTATGCACATTGTTATATAAATACATAATAATCACTTGTTTTTGCATTATTACAGCATTTCTCTTATTCTGAAAATGTACCACTGTCATGTCAGGAAGAAATCCTCTTTGTACACGAGGCTGTTTTCAGTGCAGAGTAGTGTTCATGAGTTTCCCCCAGTTATGACGCTTAGAACCTTAAGGTCCCATGACATAATGCTGTCTGCAGAAAAGAAACAGTCTGTGTGTTTTGCGCAAAAACCAGAACATCTGTGCATGCTCTGCATTTGTGCCTTCAATGCATTGGGTTGCAGGGGCAATGCGAGAGATGCATTTCTGTCCTCTCCAATCGGAAGTCATTTGCATTTGGCTGCCTGTTTTCCAGTCTGATCAGGAATTCAGTTTTGGAGGTGATAAGGACGAACCCTGTGTTTAACCATGACAGACGTTTTTTAGCAGAGTGTTTTGAGGTCCGAGATCTTTTGGGCATAGCCTTGCAGAAAGAGGACCTTTTTACGCACGCACAAACGCGGGCGCTTTCAGCTCAGTGGGTTACGTTCATGTGTTGGATGTGCACAGAGATGAGGAATCACTGTGCATTACCATTTAACAGTTCCGTCTGCATTGTTATATGAGCATCAACAGGTAGTTAAAAAAAAAAACATGAAGTTCGGAGAGACACCTGATCCCTCAAATGAAATGAAATGAAACAAACTGAATAAGGAGGTTCTCTGTACGCACATCAACACGGAGAACCTTTTTGTGCGTATGTTACAGATTGAGCATCATTGTGTGAAAGCAGTGTCAGATATCATCAGCTACAAACTCCTGGAAAAGAGCACTCCACCGGCGTAACAATGAGTCAGTGAGGGAAAGTGGGAAGTCTCAGAGAGATGGCTGTTGGCATCACGCAAGCGGTGGGCAATTACTGCCAAGCCACCACAAAGGCGGACACAAGACTCCTTTGTGCGGTCGCAGACTTGATGCAGTGCCCACACAGCCATTTCTTCAGGCCAGAGCGGTGGCCACATTGAGCAACGCCTCCTCCACCTCCTGTGGCTCGGCTGTTCCCGGGGCTGAGTTTTCCCATGCGGCACTGCAGGGGGCCGCTGGGAGGGGACCAGGAAAGCAAGAGGCACATGACTAACGTCAAATCACTGAAGATGACAGATGCCAGTGTTGGGGAGGGAGTGACACAGAATCATGGGTTGTGCTGTCATTGAGCTGAAAGAAAAAGTTGTGTAAGTGTGGAAAAAACCCTACTGCTAACCTGAATTAAGGTTAAGGACTGCGTACAATACTTTACATTATTGTCATTTATCAGACGCGTTTATCCATAGCGACTTTCATAGGTTACAGTTTTATCCATTTATGCAGCTGGATATTTACTCAGGCAATTGTGGGTTAAGTTCCTTGACCAAAGGTACAACAGCAGTGCAACAGAATCAGCAACCTTTTGGAAACAAGCTCTGCTCCTTTATTACTATACCAGACTACCACCTTGCCACATTGGGGTTGGACTGAATAACGTCAAGGATGATCCTGAGATCTGAACTGAAAGAGGAGTGCGCCGTACATATTAAGGGCTATAGTCAGAACTCCAAAGTGCTAATCAACATGTGGGAACAATTCTGGAGCAGATATTGTACTGTATACAGTATATACCAGGAGTCTTCACCCTCACTGTCATTGATGATATAATTTTTCCTAGTCCCATGACTCACAACAGTTATGCAATGTTGGTTCGTCCTTCCAGCTTAAACTAATTTAATGTTGACAGTAGTCATTTTCAGTCCCCCGTACCACACCTTGATCCCACCCTAGATCAAAAATATCATTTGAATACAATATAAAACTATGCGCCGCGTCATATAGACAGGCTAGCGCAGATTTTTTTGATATTACAGCATTGTCCATTGTTTGCTTATCCAGGGAACCTTACATCTCTTATGGGTATTTTTTTTTCCCCAGCACATCATCAGCTGCAGTGACCTTTTGAAGAGGATGTGGGTGGAGGGAATGTGGGTCAGTAATTACATGGGCGTGACTCAACAAGCTGGCTCCTTTTCTCGCAGGTATTACCGTTTCATATTTTAGGTGAGGCAGAGGTACAGGCTGACCCATATAGAAGACTGGGAAAAGAGGGAGATCTACTGTGAAATGTCTCACTTCATTATAACGACTCCACCCAAATAACAGAAATGTTCAACGCATTGTAAACAAAGCTCTCCTGCTAGCACAATTTCATTTTTGTGAATGGCATTTCTGAAAAACAATAAAAAAAAACATTAACAGTTTATATGGCTGGGATCTACGGAATTATGTAACCAGTCCAACTGGTGTTCTTTGAGGGAAGTCTAGCAAATTTCTCAAATTCTTTGGACTTTTATGGTATTTTCCCTCTATAACTACTGGTTTCTTTTATGTTTCTCTTCTTCTGTCATGTATTTTTGAAAAAAGATTTGTCTTATGGTTCATTAGGCCATTTTCTTTTATTTATTGTATCTTTATATTATTGGCATTTATTGGTATATTATGTCTGAATTCACTTTAGAAAATAGATGGAGCCCTTATTTTATCTAGATTTCTTCCTCAGTTTGTGAGTGGTCCAAATAGTGTTGTAATGCCGAGGCAAGGTAGGAATGTGGACACACTGTTTGAAGACACAGCACTTTAAACAAACAAATCCCTAGTGACAATTCAGCGGAACTTCATTAGCTGCCTGTGAATATTTTCCCGTCACTCAGCGGTGGTTTTTAATCTTATTAAAAAGAGAAGTGAAAACAAATAGAAGGATATAGAAGTCACTTTCAGAGTGAGTCTATTTTTAAATATTTGCTGAGGTACAGTACGATGGGTCTAGCAAACTGCTGATTACAAATCGTGATCTTCAGTGTTTCTTAAGTTTTGAGGGTGAGTGCTGTTTGCGTAGTTCTTAAATTTTCCTTTTTTCTCTCTCAAAATCAGTTTTTTCCAGTGATGTCGCATCAATCTCTTCCATCCTATTTTCATTGTCTCCACTCGCTGTAATTAATGGAAAAGGAGGGGGGCATTGACTGAGGCCTCCTTTGGCTTTCCTTTCTGTCCCTTCTGTTCCCCTCCCTGGCTGCTGACCTTTGAACTCTGATGAGCAGGGATCGTGGGGAGAGTGGAGGGGAAGCCATACAGAGGGACAGCCGGATTGTTGTGACAGTTGGAGGAAGGGAGGGACCCCGTGAAACACATCAAAGAAAGAGATGCAGAGCTCTGAAATAAAAGTGGTCCGTTTCTGTTAACAGGCACGCCCGCGGGATGGAAGAGATGAGCACGAATGAGGGAGGGGGCCAGAGAGGAGAGGCCGTGCCACGCGCAAGCAGAACAAAGCAGGCCCTCAAAACAAGGTTAGGGTGGGACACATTCCTCCGCTGCCACCAAGCCTTCCTCCGATCGCACGGGCCTCCCAGCCAGCCCGCATCGGCTCGCGCTTTTACAGAGCCGGCTCTCGTTCATCTGTGACTGTCTGGCGCGCTCGGCATTCCGACTCTCGTCCCTTTGTCTCGCTGCCGAGGGCGTGGCCCGAATCGCCCTCCCGGCAGCTGCGGCCGTTGTGTGGCACCGCGCCGCCTTTCTGAGGGCCTGCGGGTGTCTTTCAAACAACAAAGAGGTTAGAGATCCTGTTTGTTTCAGACTGCGATTGTTCAATTTCTGTGTAATTCACGAACTCGCTCTCTGAGTGCTTGCCTTGCGTTCCTGGCTGAGGTTGTTCCGTAAGGCGATCCAGGTGACGACCGAGGGCCGTGCCCTGTCGCTCCGTGCCCTAACCTGATGCAGGTTTTGGCTGTTGCTACGCAGGTATACAGCAAAAACACATCATTGGGGGCAAATTTCATATTTCCCATACTGAGGGCCTGTGACATGGTTCACTACTTCACATCAGTAATGGCTGTGTTGAGTGAGAGTCCAAGCACAACAGCATATAGAATCCTGATTGGCTAAGCAGTGCCATCCCTGAGCTTTGGAGAGCAACCTGTGAAACATGTATCTGAACCTGACTACTGATTACTTGGAGTGACACATGACAATGATATGACGTATGCGGACTGCATTACGGTAGGACCTGTAGATTCTTCCTGTAAAACATCAGAAGACTACCCCTGGTTCCCTCCCATCTAGACTTCTGTAGCTCCCTCCTTGCTGGCCTCTCTCCATGTGCAGTCAAACCCCTGCAGCATATGCAGAATTCTGCTGCTCAAATGGTCCACAATATCCCTACATGGCGAGGTTTACTTGCATGGTTGTGGTATGTGTAAGCAGTACATTTGGAATCGTATAGGCCTTAAGTTGTACGTATTGTTTTACACTTGTCAATTTAGGCACATCTGCGATCTCGGCACTGTGTTTGGCACTGATGCTTGTTCATGTGTGGTTAGTGGTGTCCTGTTCATGCAAATTTTTCATGCCATTTGATTAGATGCGCTGTGATAGTTGATCTTGATAAGAGCCTCTACTCAAAGACAAAAATGTAATGTAATGTGTGCTGCCATAAGACCAGGCCTAAACTGAGGGGGGGTGGTTTTGATGAAAATGGGACCCCCTTGTCTGTAGGTCACAGAACACCTACAGGTAAGCTTCCTATGTCTAAGATAAAAAAAACGTTTAGAAATGTATGGACTGGATTAATCCCTTGTCTTCTGGTTGGGTAAGAGCTAACTGAAAACACCTATGCAGAAACCAGCTGCTGACCACTGTGTGGGGTTAGATTAAGATAGATTGATTTAAAAGTGCTGATTTGTATAGTGCCCTACAGTAGGCAGCATGAGGTGCTTAGCTCAATTCTGCAGTGTAGTGCTTCTTTCATAATCCCATGTATGTTTATTATTTGACCTTGGCGCTCTCAGCACAGAGCTGTGTAGCTGAGTGTACTTCAGCCTAGCTGATGTGCCTAAACCTTGGTTTATGCCATGTACTTTGCATTACGGTAATTTCTGCAAGTAAGTGCTTATTCTCTCTCTCAGGCTGTATTGCCTAAGTGGTTATTGATCAGAGATGGCAAGAGGTGCCCGTGTTGAGACCAGATCAAGAGATGACTCTTTTTTCAGTTGTACTTGTGGGACGCTTTGGGTATTTTTAGAGTTTTGGAGTTTCTGAATCTGCAGAGAGGAGAGCAGAATCACCTCTGAATGCACCTCTCTCGTTTTTTCGGTTCTGTTTGTTGTTTGCTTCCCCTGAATTCTGTCGTTGCTGTGTCATTGTTTTCCTTTCCTAGGAATTACCGCTGTCAGGTCTGGCAACTCCGCCAACCTGCCCCGCCACGGTAGTTGCATTCTTAGAAACCCTTACAAACAAGCCGTCAGGGGTGGGCGAGGGCAAACCGGAGCGGCTCTCTGATCGAATCGTGCCGCTGACGTTCGTAAATGCTCATCTTTCGTGCACCCGGGGCCCAGACGGAGCCTGCGTGGGCGCATCCGGACCCCAGCCCCCGACCCCCAGGATGAGGCTCCGCGGTCTTCCCGGCGCTCCTCGGTTATGGCCTCCTGCGGGTGACGCCATCTTTGCTGGGTCTCCACCGCGTCACGGTTGAGGCGCTTCGATCTGATCGCCGCAGCTGTGAGTCACGGCGCAGACACGGTAGGGCAGCTGTCTCACCCCTCCTGGCCCTCCCTTTCCCGCACGCTCCTTTCCCCTGACACCGCAGGAATGCCACCATGCTGACTCCCGCCTCGTGCTTTTCGTTGGACGTTTGGCTAAATACCTCGTTAGCCAAGCCGTGGCATTTGATGCTGCCTGAAATCTGGCAAATAACACCTTGGAATCCACTCCACCTGCACAGCACAACTTTTTGACTCTCCATTACAGTTGGCGTGAAGGTCGCTCCACTCAACTGATGGCTGCCAGGATGTATCGGCTGCTTTGGACTGTAAGAAAAAACGATGCCACGGTGAAAGATGGTTTCCTTTTTTTCATTTTTCGGTCCAGCCCTGCTGCTTTTTCAGGGGTCAGAGGGTCATCTTAAAAGTGGTTCTGAGCATGCTGGGAGGACACAAGCTATGTGGTAGTGCCTCATGCCTCATGCCTCATGCCTGTGGTTCACAGTCAAGCCATGCTGTCCAGACTGGGCCTGCTGTAGACAGTTAAACAGGTGGAACAGCTGTCTTGAAAATGGGTTATACATAATTTCCCATAGGTGGAACCAAGTTTTCTTCACGTGTATCCAAATACACAGTGATATAGAGTAAATACAGAAGTAAGTGTGTGTGTGTGTGCGCGTGCACATGTATGCACATTTGTGTGTATGTGCATAGTATGCATATATTTGTGTTGGGAGGAGTAAACCGAAGAAGGAGATGAAGACTGTTTGTAGTGTTTCTATCAAAGTGTGAGGTGCAAATACATGGGTGTGGATGTTTGCATGTGGTTATGTGTTATTCACCACATGTAATTGGTAGAATTTACAGCAGGTGTGAGTTTTTGTGGAGGTGTGGGGGTTGTGCAAGTGTGACTGCGTGCATGTGTATCCTTTAACATATTTCGTGTTAGTGTGCCTTTCATGCTCCCAAGTGCCTGTTTCTAAGGTGTGAATGCTTTGTTTATGTGTGTGCGCGATTGTGTGTGTGTGTGTGTGTGTGTGTGTGTGTGTGTGTGTGTGTGTGCGTGCGCGCCTGCCTGTTGTGTGTGCTGGCATGAGTTTTGCTGAAGGTTGACAGGTCATTTAACACAGGAATTCAGTTTGTCAGTTCCAGAGAAGTAAATCTATAACATAAGGGGCTGGCACGAAGATGATGCTTTGGTAGATGGCATCTTTGTTTTGACAGAAACTGCCATTGTTAAGCACAGCCCAATGATATGGAGCACTACATCACAAAAAATGCATTATACGAGTGTGCACGTACACACACACACACACACACACACACACACACACACACACACACACACACAAAGATTGCAAAATCTTTTTTGGATCAAATTGGCGTTGACTGCTGCTCCCATTCGTATGGTATGGCATCTTTCGCGAGTTTCACGTGGAGAAGGTGAAGGGGAGCACGGTAGAACTGGTGTTTGCGTTTAAAGTGAATCTCTGCCCCCGCGTATACATTAATAAATACATGTGTAAATATATGACATTGCTATGTCCCTGACGTGAGGCACCTCAAGGATTTCAGCTACACTTAATGAAATGACTCACTCACTCAACTGACCCACTTATATCTAGTCTATGAAAGGATTACTTTATTCTAATGGCACCTTACAGGCATGAGTAAGATATCAAAGCTGTAAGTTTAAAAACACTAATTACCAAAATATTTATACATAAAAGATATTTTAAAGTCAACACTTTAATATCTGAGTGTCTAAAGAAGCATTAGAGATCTAACAGGTATGAAATAGTCCAAATAGTTAGTGTCTAAATTGCAGGTTTAGTGTTAGTCACATGGTCAGCAAAATTATTTAGTGTGTCCCAGTTTCAACAAAAACTGTATGTTGTGAGCTTTGCAAAGCTGGTATTTATTTATATTTGTATTTGTAACTGGCTTCCGGGCTCCCAGTGGGAAACTGCTTGTAGGCCAGTGTGCAGCAAAGCATAACCTGATATAATGAGCACAAAACCTAGACTTGCGAGCAGTGGAAGATAGTAATATGGTCTGATGAGTTGTCTTTTAGTCTTTTTTTACATCTGGGTGGGTTTATACATGGACAAAGCCAAAAGGAGCCTTCAACCCACACTGAACAGCACACACACGTGCACACACACACACACACACGCGCACGCACACACACAGACACACACACACACTGGGGACAGGAGAGGTTTATCTGTAAGTGTGCATGGTGTGTGTGTTACAAATGTCACCTTTATATGTCCTTTTGAAAGACACTGCATATTTCATACAGGAGGTTGGCCTCCAGTCAATAGGGAGACATGTGATATACTCTAAAGTATATCCTTTACATTCGAGACCATGTTTGCTGCTCAGAATATTGGCACATCTTGTATCCCTTGTTAATAACATGGATGACTGGCCATGACTTTTTTATGGCTCAGAGCAGCAAGGAGGCTGCAGTCACGCCCCAAAGTCTGACATTACATGCAGACACATGTACACACACTTACAACAGACGTACAGCAACGACATGCACGCACATGCAGTATCTCAAGGCCATACTGTGGGCACTCCAATGCATACTTTCTCACACCCAGAGACAATCTGCATTTGGGTGAGGTGTTTTTACGGTGAAGTGTCCCATAACCAAGTGTTTTTATTTTTTTAAGAAAAAGGATATACTTTTAGATGATGATGATGACGATGGCAATAATGATGACGGTGACGATGATTAGGATGACGATGATGATGATGATGATGATGATGATGATGATTATGGTGAAGATGACGATGATATCAAAGACAGTGATGATGATAAAGAGGATGACGAAGAGGATGATGATGATGATGGTGATATTTACAGTGATGAGGATATTGCAAGCAGTGCAGGTGAAGGGGAAGATGAGTAAGTCCTCTCTTAGCTTCCTCAGCGGAGTTAAAATAAGGCTTGTAATTGAAGAGCTGTAAACAGAGTCCCAGGACACTCCCTAAACTCACTGAACCTGAGACAGCTCAGGGCTTGTCTTCAGCACACAGGGGTGGCGTTTGCTGTGTGGCTTGTCTGTTGGGGTGGGGGGAGAGATAGAACTTCCTGGTGAGTCATATTCTCTGTAGCTCTGTAGAACAGGATACCCCACACATGCACCTGCACTCATCAGGCATATGCCTTGTCTCACACCAGCCTTAAGACAGGTTTCCAAACCAGAACAGTTTTGCCACTGCACCCCAAAATGGCACACGCTGTAATTCGGGTGTGCAGGCTGGAGTGGTGGCCAGGACACTGGACTCTGGACCTCATGGTGCGTTCAGAACACCGAGTGGGACTGGTGCTATGATCTCAGGGTTGTTCCATAATAAACCCCGAGAAGTGTTTGGTTGGACCAAACCATTTATAAACTGGCTCAATTAACTTGAGGTGCACTTGGTACATCTCTCCAATTAACTTGAGGTGCTCTTGGTACATATCTCCCATTAACTTGAGGTGCTCTTGGTAAGGACTCTCTTTCATTTTAAGATGCCTATTGTCTATATATAATTATAGCCTGCTGACTAAAAGCAATGTAATTTAATGTAATTTGATATAAATGTTACATGGTAATTTATGCCGCACATCAACAGGGTAGGCACATTCCTACCATGTTTCTTCTATGAACGCTGCTGTGTACATTGTTATGCAACCACAAACGGCAACACACCTGCAATTTTTAAAACTGCCAAAGTAAAAGCTGCCTTGGATAATGATGTCTGTCATGCAAAATATTTATTGTATGGTGCCATAATGTTTATGGGCTATGCTTTGGCAAAGGACCAGACTGAAGAAACTGCTGCCGTTTCGCAGAAAGATGTGCACAGTGTACTGACTGTATGGGCTGAAAAAGGCAGAACAACAACAAAATGGTGGCCCTCCACAGGCTGGGAACTATTGCTGTCTCTATGCATTACATTTTTTGCTCAATAAGCATCTTCATTCAGACCCAGTGCTGCTTACTTCACTTAATGTTTGGCTTGTATATTCGGCAGAATGTTACATTTACTTGAGCCATTCGGGTTAAGTGCCTTGCTCGGGTGTAGCAATCGACTGTCACAGAGCCAGGCTCATTTCTCTGTACAATGGCTATCCAATGACAGGTAACATGCATCACGATTTCCAGGGAAATCCCACCTCTGTTGGAGTATTTTTACTGCCTGGAGCTGAGCAGAAAATAGAAAAATAACTTCTGCTTTGGTATGGATCATATGCTGCAAACAAGGGCAAATTTTTTGCCAGCTTTTTAAGAACTTACAAAACAAAGTCTCCAAAGATAGCCAACCGGATAGCCAGTCACTTAGCTTCTTAGCTAATCATTCAAATGTCATTCTAAACAAAGAGTCAAGTGAAGGCCCGCAAAAGCTTGGAAGTACCATGTGTCTCCTTTGTCTGTAGATGGGTTTCTGACTATAATTTTGTGATCCGCACAAGGTTGAGAGGCCTTCTAGAACAATTGTTATAAAGGCACCAATATTTTGACGTTTCATTCTGGACAGTATTGCTAGATACCAGCAGTGCAGTGGAACAGTAAAGTCAGTGAAATCATATGTCTCAATACTACATAAATGAAACACTCTGATGTTAATCTGTTCACCTGCAGAAAGCATCTATTTGGGTAATCTGGTCTCTCTGAACATCCAAACAAGGGCAGTATGGGCACTCAGCTGATGGTTAATTGTTGAATAGTACAATAGTTAACTGGTTTTGGGATTAAACCCGGCAATTTTGGGTTTTCCCATTTCCAAACATCCAAAGTAACACCACTTAAAACCTGAGTCATCGCCAAGTAAGATGGAGAGATGCTCACTGTATGCTGTAATTGTGCAGCTGAGTGCATGCTTGCAGTCAACTTACATAATAGTATATTTGGAAAATGTGAAGGAAGTGATGATTATGTTCTTGAGCATGATGAGGCTCGTCCTCTTTGGAGCTTAGGGAAGGATTTGGCAGTCTTTTTTTTTTTTTTTTTGGTGCTGTCGTTCGCTTCATTTTCTCAGTTCATCTCCCCTGAGAACAGTCAATTTTTTGTATCGGGAAGAGAGTTCTTGCCATATCTGTGCTTTACTTGTTTGATCAGCCATAAAGAGAGCACACATCTGGTCCATTGGAATCTGTTAGTTACAGATGCTGGGCAGATGGCCATCAGGCATGGCCTTTGTATGTCTGCCAGCAGAAAGTACTAGTTCCTTGGACACACCATGAGTGATGTCTGTCTGTTGCAACATTCAGTGATTTGAACATATGACCATCTGATTACAAAGCCCAGTCGTCAGATCTCTGAACTGCACATCTGCCCTGAGAACTTATCCACAAAACGCGCTTCCCTAGGAGACAGCCTTGTCCCCGTCTGACCCCCTGTCTCTTCCTGTCCAAACAGCTGCAGGCCTACAAGGTGGAGCCCCCCGCGCTCCAATTCTGTCCCAAAAAAGGCCTGCAGCAAAGGACAATCTGGCAGCAGCGTACGGAAGCAGGAGCCGGCCCTGCTGACAGAGATGCAGGTGACATGGACGCAGGAGGCGTCCTCAGCGCTATCGATGCCAACCACCTGCTCGCTTTCCTTTCTTTCTCCCTGCACCAGGTTTCGCTCTCCCCCTTTCCCCTCTCTGCGCTTCTCCTTTTTCCTGTGTGTGCTCATCTTTGACACTCACACCCCCCACCATACTCGCTAAGATCCACAGTCTGCTGGACCTTGGCCCCAGATCCAGGGTGTGGAACAGTCTGGGATCCACTAACAAAGGAGCTGTGGAGGTCGGGCTGGGAGAGATGAATCAAAGAGATGGCCCCTGTCAATCATGATGCCGGTTGATTGACACTGACCACGTTCTCCGCGGGCCCAAAAATGGCGCACAGATCCAGTGTCCCTTCGTAGAAGCGATCAGAGGTCAGTGATGAAAGCACTACAGCCATGGACTAAACTGCACTAACCTTGCCTGACTGCGTGCCGACTGCATTGCATCTGTAGTGATGCAATCCCAATGATATAAGCACTCCAGCTGGACCTGCCTCCCTCCTCCCCCTACACAGCTGCAGGGAAGAGCAGTGAAGAGCCAGTCCACTCCCTGTTCACCCTTGTGTGTCTGTAATGGTTAAGTCAATAGCAGCGGGGTGTGGAGCACAGACTCTCCATTGGGTTTGCTTGCCGCTGTTGCACCCTTGCACTTGCAGGTGGTTACCTGCCTTGGTGCGTACCACATAAAAATATGGCTGAGTACCAAAGAGTTCCCGGCACGGAAACAAATTATTGCCTGTGCCTTCACTGATTTGGAAACTGAAATGTGGGTGCTCCTCCGCTTTGTGGTGTGAGGCGAGGGACTGGGTGGAGTGGTAAACGTGTCTCCTTGCATTGGTGGAGGCTTTCATGCCAAATCAGTGAGTGCTTGTCTTTGGACGTCTTCCCTGGCCCTTAGCTCTTTTGCCCCCGACAACAGCTCGGCCCAGTGGCTGTTACACAGTGGGGGGGGATGTAGTGGTGAGGCGATGACGGTCGAAACCGCCAGCGCCCGTGAGTGGGGCTGTGAGCTTGTGTGCAGGTGACTGCACGCGCGCGAGTGCATATGTGCTGCCAAACTATGCACCACATGAGTTCCGTAGAAGTGTCAACCTTCACTGTAAACATGTTTGTCTGTTTTTTTTGTTTAATTGCTATTATCATGCCTGGGGAATTACAGGAAATATCGTCCTTTTATGGTTGGTTTTACGTTTTTCATCTGTCCCTTTTTGTCCCTTTATGTTGCAAAATGCATTTCAGAACATTAGTAGGCTAAACCCATTTTTCTGAAGATTATCCAGTTGCAGTTTGGATAAGGCATACAAAAGCAATACCAGTAACTTTTATAATATAGTGATACAATATAATAACAATAGCTGCCTGACAGATAATATTTTCAAGTATCCCAGAGAACTAATACACATGAGATTTTACCTGTTATTGTGTTATACACTTTAATGAAACAGATCTAATGTTCCAAGTGTAATTTAGTCCAAAATAACCTCAGCCTTTTGCACTGTAGATGCCAGAGAGAGACTGAGAGAAGCAGACTTGGCAAAGTGTGAAGGGAGTTCAGTGGTAATTAAAACTGTGGAGATGTGCCAGGCAATTTATTTATTTTTCTTACAGTATGTTTATGTTCTTGACTTATTGATATATAGCTCTTTGTTAGGTGAGCCAAGGAGAGAGAGAGCGAGAAAGAGATAATGAGAGAGAGAGAGAGACTTTTTTTGCCCGTCTTCATTGTTTTTCAACCTCAAATCCTTCCTGCCAGTGGGATGTTCATCTGGGTAGTCTACTATATTTTGTCATGTTAAAGGGAAACAAGGCTTGGAAAACAGTCAGAGTTTACCCAAAGACTGTAATCCATTGACATTTCTTTTAATATCCCTAAGTTAATATGGATTTAATGACAACCGGCAGTGAAAGTGTTCCATCGGATGCATTGGGTACACACGGGGTCGACCGCTCTCACAGGCCTGTTTTACTGTCGCTCGGTGCGCCCAACCCGGTGCTTTCGTTATCCCCTGAAGTTCGGTCTTCCTGATCACTGAGTTCTGCAGTCATGGCGGATCATTCAGCAGCTGGGGTTCAAAGCCCCAGTCAGATTAGCAGGATGACAGGAGGAGTGGGCCACACCCTCATCAGTTTCCCAACAACAGATTTTTTTCCCCAGATGAATTCCCCAGAGGACTGATTTTATGAGCATTTTGTTGGTTCTTTTGTTTGGTTTAACACATCATTCAGGGTAAACTCCATGGTTACGTATTGCTAGAATATGTCAGCAAACCAAATAATTGACAAGATTCAGTTTCAGTCCTTCCACCAAACACAACATAAACGTTTGGTTGAAATAATGACATTCAATATTTTATATTAACAGTGTCATTAGTTTTGCATTTTTTAGTTTCAGTTATTTTTACGTAATGTTGAAAGGGTATGCAAGACACTAATACCAGCACTAGACAGTGTTGTTCTTTGGACACAGAGGGGTCTTGGTGTCAGAGTCAGCAGCAGCTTGGTGGTTGGGGAACTGAAATTCTAAGAGTCTCTAATCCTGGGTGGGGCACTGTTGCTGAAAGGTCACCTGCTCTGCGCATTAATAATGGAAAACAAACGCTGTCAAAATCATCTCGGCGACAAATGCAACGCACGCGTCGCCAGAGAGGACAGGCATGTTCCACTTTGCGCCGCACTGTGACAAAGGAGACAACAAAGCGTAATTTAACCCGGGCGAGGGGGGCAGGGCTGAGCGTGGACCCGCCTCATTCCAATGCATCTGAATACCTCCAGCTCTGCTCCGGTGTGGCGTGGACGCACTCGCTGAAGTTCAGCGGTAACCGGGGGCGGGAGCCAGGGAGCTTTGGCAATCAGTCAGCCAGTGCCCGCACCATAGGTCTGCAGATACAAACAGGTTTGGTGTTTTTTTCCTTTTTTTGAAGGAAATTAGCTGGAATCCTGTCAGTGACAGAGATAAACACTCCATTCACTGATAGCGGGTCTGTGGCCGAGCAGAGGGACTCTCATCTGCTCTGTAATGTGGGGGGGTCTCCTCACGTCACAATGGTACAGTCCAGCCTTGAGAGATCCAATTTTGTTGCAGGGAGGAAGAAAGGTTCCTGAAGTTGTGAACATTTTCAGACCACTGAGAATTTCATTTCCCTTTTGCTGATTGTTACCTATTAATAGACCCCTCTGTGTCCAAAGAGCTACACTGCGTAGTATTTACAGATAACTTGATTTACAGACAGTCAGACATAGGTTTACATACATGCTGTAACTTAGCATACCATGCACTGCATTGTTATCCTGTTGAAGCACAGGTCAGTGGGTTTCAATCCAGTTCCAGTTACCACAGAGCGGGAATGTATGGGGCAATAGTGTGGGCAGCTCAAAAATAGACTGTATAGGAGTTTCTTACCTTGGCAAGTACACAGCGCTCTTTTAACGCCTTGTGTAATGATTTTAATTCGTACAATCATCAAGATTATGTGTCATTTCTAGGCAGGAATACAAAATACAGCTCAATTCTGGTTTCAGGTTTTCAGTGAAACAGAGCTGGCAGAGAGAGAGAGAGGGAGAGGAGGGAGAGAGAGAGAGAGAGCGAGAGCAGCGGCAAACAGATATGCTGACAAGTTGCGCCGGGCACACCCAAAGTGTGGTGCCTGACCCCGCTCCCTCCGCCCTGTCACCTCGCCACCACAAACCGACGCTGTGGCTGAGAGGAGGCCTCGCTGCCTGCCGGGGCCTGCCAAACGGAGGGGGCCGCTCCAGCTTCTCGCGCTTCTCCCCCTTTGAGGTCACGAACCCGGAGGAAACCCCGTCCCATGTGGAGGCACGGGGGGGATGGGGGTTTGGGGGGCGGAGAGGGGCCGAGGGAGGGCGCCGAAAAACACCGCGTCAGGGCCGTGACATCCTTAAACTTCTTGATCAGCACATCATCTGTTTGTTTTAGCAGGAGCTTTCGTCCAGGGCAGCTTATATACAGCTGGATATTTCCTGAAGGGGTTCAGGCTAAAGACAACAGCAGTGCCCCGTGATGGAATCGAACCTGCAATCTATTGGGTTGCAAGATCAACTCCTTAACTGCACAGCACTCTATAAAGGCGATATCTGCACATATATCTGATCTATCTGTATTAAAACAGTGGTTACAGTGTGTTCCCAGAGCTGCTGTGCATGTCTCCTGTTCCCACTCACTGTGAACTCACTACCAGGCAATGGAAGCTCAGCCGTGATTCCTGATCGTATGGAAAAGGTGGAGGTGTGTACAGCAGCTTGTTTATGTTCTCTATCTCTATGAGAGTAATAAATAAATGCTGGTGTTCACTAAGACAGAAGGTAGCAAACTGAATGCAGAGCCTCAGCCCCTGTCCTCAAGTTAATTGGTTTCATCATTCTAAGGAAAAAAAAAATGCAGCTGGTCTTATTTTGCCCGAGAGCTTACTGAAAATCCACCCACGGCAGGGTGTGGCTTTATTTTTCCAAACTGTTTTGTTGAACCAACCATGACATTGAAATGCAAGGATAGAGGCCTCTGCATTCAGTTAGGTTGTTTCCTCTCTCCCGGGTTTGTTGATAAAGTGTGGGTCTGCACCCACATGGACACTTGCATGTCCCAAGGACCAGAGCTAGGGGAACTGAACTGTAAAATGTACGCTATGAGAGTGAGGCAACTTATGTAAACTGCAAACGCATGTATCACTAAAGAGATGATGAGAGATGCCGTCATCTTATCTGACATGTGTAGCTTAGCAGTTAGATCTGAAATTTTTAGTCTCTTGAATTAGCAACAGTCCAATGCAAATTTCAGACGCTTCACAGATATTAGACCTGAGAGATTCCACCCTCTTCAGTAACATGCTAATTAAGGGCAGGGTGGGATGAGATAGGACAGCATTGCAGTCATATGATTGGGCCATCCATATAGCTTCCTGGAATACCCATCAAGCCAGTGCCCCATGCAAGTGAGATTTTTATAGATATTCAACTGCAGCTGCCACTAACAGTAGTTGCCTTATCACACAAGGGATAGCAGAAGCTTGTGTACGTGTGTGTGTGTGTGTGTGTGTGTGTGTGTGTGTGTGTGTGTGTGTGTGTGTGTGTGTGTGTAGTGAAGGCTGTGGGAGTGGGTACATGTGTGTTTGTGTTTGTGTGTGTGCGTGCGTGTGTGTGTGTGTGTGTGTGCGCATGCTTGCAGGAAGGGCTGTGGGAGTGGGTACATGTGTGTGTTTTGTGTGTGTGTGTGTGTGTGTGTGTGTGTGTGTGTGTGTGTGCGCATGCTTGCAGGAAGGGCTGTGGGAGTGGGTACATGTGTGTTTGTGTGGTAGTGAGTGGGCGTATGTGTGTGGAGGAAGTGGTGTGGGCGTGGGTGCATTTGTGTGTTTGCGTGTGGAAAGGGTTGTGGCCGTGAGTGTGTCCCTGTCTGTGGGAGTGGGTATATGTGTGTGTGCGTGCATGTATAGGAGGGGGCTGGGGGGTGTGTGAGAAGATGCATGGCAGTGAGAGGGCTTGAAAAACCCCCTGTAACCTCCTCAAGCTTTCTAACAAAGTGAAGAAATGGCACACATCTGGCAGCAAATTCAACCAGCAACAGTCCTACTTCACACGAATTGGACATGAAAGATACAGACCTCTCCAGTTACGTGTTTACAGGTAGGGTAGGGTGAGATGACATGGGACAGGATTATCATGTGAGTGGGCCACAACAACCTTACATTCCTCAAGACCGCAGTGGCATCTCTCTCTTGATTTTCAAAACCACATGATGATAAGAATGAAAATACTCTGGTGCTACTGAGAAGATCTGAGAGGTAGATGATGATTTATCTCCTGATATTGAATGGCGGCTGCTGTCTAACATGGCGGCAGTTGGGAAGGCGCTTGATCTATTTTTAGCGCAGTCAATCACCTGTAAGCAATCACTTACACCTCAGATAAATTACTCACTTTGTTCCTTTAATGATCTGCAGAGAAACAGAGCCATGTTTTCATTTAAAGTGTGGAAGAAAGATAGTGAGCAATCATTTCAACAAGTGAAACCTTGTAAGATACCCAAATGAAATTAATTGTGTTTGGTAAATAAAGTAATTATGGCAGTGTTGTGTGAAATGACAGAACGGAAAAAAATCCATGAGCCATAACAATGTGACAGCTTCAGGAAAAAAAAAAACCCATTGTGTGACATCTCCAATGGTTCCAAGGAACTCAGACCACAGCAGAAAATAATCACAGTTTTTTTTAACAATAGTTTTACCTTGTTTTCCCTATCCCTTTGTTGTTATATAAGTTGCATTTGGGCAGTCCCCCTGTGCCTGCTTCTATGATGAGCCGTTGATCCGTCTGGTATTTCTTTTTGATTAAAATGATCATTTCCTCACGGGTTCACCCGTTACAGGTTGGAGGTTGTGAATAACCACAACTGCTTTCACTAGCACCCCTTTTTTCATGTTGCATATACTCACGATTGAAAGGCACCAACAGTGCTGGGGCCACTGGAGAAAGCAACAGACTGATAGAGGAAAAAGGCAAACCCTCTGAGTTCAGTAAAATAGCTGCATTGAGCCCAGGCGTGACGTTGCTGGGACGATGGAAGGCAAGACAAACCCTTTTGGCGCTTTCTTTTTGGCTCTAAGGAAAACTGGTTGTGCCGTTCTTTGCTGGAAACACATCCCGATAGGCAAATATTACCTGCTGTTGACAGATTTGTATGGCAGATATGTTGAGGAAGCATTCAGATAATGCTCACTGTCCTTTGATCTAGAGGTCAGCTACATTTTAGGCTGTTCCGTATCATCTAAAATTTAAAGAGGAAAGTATTAATGTTTGTCAAAATTTTCAGTGTTTCAGTTCTTTTTCTTTTACCCATGCTGCCCTCTTCTCATCTATATGGTATGCATGTAATCAAAAACCATTCCTTTGTGCTTGGCTTAATCACTGATCTCTAATGCATCCCATTGAAATTAGACAAAAATCCCATCCAAATCTACTTCTAACATCCCATTTCATTTTGCGTTTTAAATCCTGAAAAAATGCATCCAGCTGTCCTTTCAGCCTTGTACAGTATTGGCACATATATAATTAAATAGCAAGTCATTTGAAGAAATGAACGAATCTCTGCGAGTCACCTGTGTTATTCGACAGTGACTTTGGAAATGTTTTCATGTGGCTGTTTGTTGGAATAACATAACAAGTGGCTTGAGACCCAGTTCGTGTCATTCCTCAGATTAAGTCTATGTGTTTTAATGTGCTGTTAATGGTGCTGTCAGGTCAACACAGCAAAAAGGTAGAAAGGATGAGGGTTCTTTTTCTTTTGGTATGATCTGATGCAGACATGAGGGGGAATGGAAACTGGAGACTGTAGCCGCCCTGTCCTGAACGATTCAGCTTCACCCATCCCAGTTTTCACGAGTGAGAGTCAACAATAAAATCCCAGGGGCATTAATTAACCTCAAACAATTAAAGTAAAAAAAAAATCTAAGTGGTACGTTGTATGACGTTTAGTGGTGTTAGCAAGTTTTATGACATTATGGATTGGTGAAGGCGTGTTCAGTTCAGCCCATTCGATGTCTTTATTGGACATTTGTATGCCTTGAATTCTAAGTGGCTGTCGAATGCATATGATGTCTGTTCTTCTTCCGCATTGTTTGCTGGACAGCTGAAAAACAGCTTGTTGAATGTTGTCTGTGACATCATGTGTTATAAACCCAGTGCAGTGGAAAACCAAGCAGGCCTTGTCAGCCAGGCCCATTGGGGATCCTGCAGAGCTAAGCTCAGCATTCGAAAAGCAGAGCGGGGGAACCCAGAGCCCCCTCCTCCTGCCACACCTCCAGCGGCTCTGCAAACCAGTTTGCCCTCCAGATACCGTCTTATTACCATCATCATTCATCCTCTTACTGTTCGTGCTGTCGGGCCTCATCTGTGACTGCAGGGCTGCAAAAAGATGGCAGAACAAGACAATCCACACCATCACCTAATTAGTTGGGACACTAACTCAGTGCTTTACGTGAGCGTCCACAGCGACAGCAGTGACAGGGAAGTCTGAACACCACATCACAGCAGTAAGGAAAAAGGAATGCTGCCTCTCAGTGTGATATATATGCATATTTTTTATGACTCATTTATGGGGTTGAAGAAGCATTCTTCACATGGTATATGTGGCAATATTTATTGTTCTCAGCATGCATTGGACACTGATTCAAGTTTGAACATTTTTTTTTATTGCTTAACCCTATTTTTTCCAACCACAAACCTAATGCAGCAATCACTAATTTGATATTGTTTTCTTGTGTTCTCTTGTTGTGACAACTACCATACTTATGCAGGCGCATTAGGGTGTAGGGTGTGCACTCCACTGATACACCCATGCTCCAGCTGAGCACCTGAGTCAGCTGAGCACCCACTGGAGAAAGGTCTCTCCAGTATAATATTTCGACATCGCCTTTTACAACTTAGCGGGAGCAAAACGTAATCTATCGAAAGTACCTCAAGCCCATGCTGGCATGTCAGCCCAATCACAGAGCTCACACACAGAGCATGTACCTCAAGCTTGCTGAGATGAGCAGCAAGTAGATGTACATTTCTACAACTGTGTCGTTGCCTGTCTGAGCTCAGTAATGTACATCACCAGCTACAGCTAATCTGCATCTGAAAAATTCACTATTGCTATATGTCAATAACACTTTCTCAATCTGTTGTGTTTTTTCATTCTAAACTTATGGACCCAAAGCGAGAATTAACGTCTTTCTTACTCTTGAACAAGATATAGCAGCTACTTATACTGGTTACTCAACCTTATAGGCACAGTATCGCTTGACACAAGTCTCTGTGCTGAGTCTCTGGAATGATATCAAACTGCTGTGCTCTGTAATTCTACTCTGTCTAATCATATTTAACTGGGTGCTGACACTAATTTCAACACTGTCCTGAAGCATTTAACCATGAGCAGAGTTCAGGCAGACCTTGGCATGATATGTTTACCCTATCTTACTTGAATTATTGTATGCATACAAGTTCCTGCCAATATTTTGTTAGAAGTCAGTTGATAATAATTAACAAAGATCTTGCAGCTCTCAAGAGTTCGGTCTCATTAGGACAACCTTGGATTGCGGGTGGCAGTGTGGTTGTGATTAAGACATGGCATCTCTTGTACACTGTAATAATGTCACGGCACCTACACACTGCGATAGCAGAAGTAAGTTAGTTCTCCAGCCGCTTTGCGACGTAATGAAACAATGCTAATGGCATTGTTTTCACAGAGCATAAGATAGTCGTCTTATGCTGTAGAGAATGCAAATCCAGTTTTTTCCAGCTGTTTACAACTTGCTTTCATTTCAAAGTAAGTTCATTTGGAGAAAGAATTTGAAAACCGCATACATTCTGAAGTTTGCCAACATGCAAACAACTTGGCAGTATGTCTGAATAGTCCACATCTATAGCATTTTTGTGAGACTGACTACTCATCAAACTGCTTAGGATAAAACATATGCAAGCTGAATGAAAATAACAGGGTAACAGTCATTGCTGTCATTAAGCGCTTTTACTGTGTTGTGACTCCATTGAGTTCTCCTCACTGATGAAGGGATAACAATGTGTGGTACAAAGTATGAAGACTTTAAAGGGCCACAATTAAGGGCAACAATGAAGCAATGAAGGAATGAAAAATTAAACCTAATGGCATCTACGATGCGTGACATTTGCAGTAAACCTCCCCTTTCACCTCTTGCATGAAAATGAAAGAAAAGAGCCAGCGGTACATTCATAGAGATGCTGCCCGCCCTTTTGTTTTCAGAGCGAGGAACGCTTCTAGGGAAATTCAGAGGATGGATAACTAGGGCTGACCTTGGGGGATTCGCTGGAACCATCCCATGCTCAACAGCAATCTGCTGAAAGGAGCTTCCGTTTTTCTGAAAACAAGAATTAAATGGATAGAAATGGGAGATGTCATGTGATATTCTTGTTCGCCCCATTTTTTCTTTTTCTTTCATTTTAGTATTGCGTGCAAATGCATGGTCATAGGTAACCCTGGGTGAGGATATTCCACACACCTGCTGCCACAAACGTCCATACAGCTGGCTGTTTGACATTGAATGTATGTGTGTTTGTGTCTTCCGTATTTATTCATGTTGTTACCTAAATAGGAAAGAGGAACAGTGCATTATGGACCTTTTTTTCTGCTCAAAAAGTATGTGCAATGCTACACTTAAATCTCAACATTGTGAACGGCTTTCTTAAATTCAGTCCACAAATATTCCATTGGACTGAAGTGTAGAGATTGAGATTGACCTCATCTGAGAGCATTTATTTTATGATCTGTTAATCACTTGGATTGATACTTTGGATCACTATCAGGCTGGAATTCGATTTTTAGCCAAGCTTCAGCTTCCTGGCAGAGGGAACCAGGTTTTTTTGGCCGAAATGTAATGGTACGTGTTGGAGGTCATGATTTATTTTATCTTAACAAGGAATTCAGGTCCTGTAGATACAAAACAACATAATAAATCCACCAACATAACAAACCTTCCATATTTCACAGTAGTCATGGGTTCTTTGTCACCACAAGTTTTACCTTTTTATGCCAGACATAAGGTTGATGAGCGTGTCCAAAAATCTCAATTCCCATCTCATCTGATGATGACACATGTTCATAAGTGTCATTTACAGGTAGTTTGACAAATTTAAGTTGCCTCTTTTTGTGGTTTGCCTCCAAAATAGACTCTTTCTTGCAACTTGGCAATATATATGACATTTATGTACGTAACTTTGAATGGTTCTTTTCTATGCTTTGTAACCTGAAGATGTCAGCTGTTTGTTTAGGTTATCTCCAGCTGTTACCTTCTTGAATTACGGTTGCCCCCTGAGCCACTTGTCTCACAGGCTATGGTTGCAAGTCAGACATACATCCCCTTCCTGGGCAGGGTTGCCACTGTAGAGGTAGCCTTAAATGTCTTGATAACGGACATTACAGCAGGAAGTGGTACCTGAAGATTTTATGAAATCCTTTATAGCCAACTTTCAGCTTGTGGAGGTCAATTACCATTTACCTGCAGTCTTCAGAAAGCTCTGATTACTATGATGATGCATGCTGCAGTTGAATCTCTTTTACATTTATTCATTTAGCAGATGCTTTTATCCAAAGCGACGTACAAAAGTGTAAATAGTGGGCAAACAACAGGCACAAAGGTAAGATGTATACAGATCATACAATGCAGATAGTGCTGAAGCTGAGCACAAGGTCAGTGTAGTGAGACAGAGCTAATCTGATCTGAGGTTACATATATCAAATACAGTCACTGGGACATTGAAGTGCTGCTATACTACCTAGGCAAAGACGTGCTACAAATACAATGTAAGAGATAGTGCTACAAGTATGAGCCAAGAATCTTAGAGTTTACAAGTTCAAATGGCAATGGTGTCAGTCCAGGTATAGTCTGAAAAGGTGTGTCTTCAGCCCACGTCTAAAAGGTTGGATTGAAGGAGTTGTTCTCAGGCGGGTGGGGAGTTCATTCCACCACTGGCGGGCGATGATGGAAAAACGACGATGAGAGGAGCGTGGGCCTTTCGTTCTGTTGGTGTGAGGAGCGAGGCGTCCGGATGTAGCAGAGCAACGTTGATGAGCGGGTGTGTAGGGTAGGATGAGGTCCTGGAGGTAGGTCGGGCAGACCTTTTTGCAGCAGAAAAGGTGAGGGACAGGGTTTTGAAGCGGATCCTGGCTGCAACCGGGAGCCAGTGGAGGGACCTCAGTAGAGGGGTGATGCGGGAGAACTTTGGGAGGTTGTAGATCAGCTTAGCAGCTGTGTTTTGGATGAGATGCAGCGGCTGAGTGGTGCAGGCTGGGAGGCCTGCAAGGAGGGCTTTGCAATAGTCCAGGTGGGAGAGCACGGTGGCCTGGACAAGCAGCTGGGTGGAGTAGGTGGTCAGGAAAGGGCGGATCCTCCTGATGTTGAAGAGAAGGAATCGACAGGAGCATGTTGTCTGCGAGATGTAGTCGTTGAAGTCCAGCCTGTTGTCGAGGGTGACACCCAGGCTCTTTACAGATGTAGAGGATGTTATTGTGGTGCCGTCAACAGTGACTGAGAGCTCTTGAATAGGAGAGAGCTTGGCCGGGATAAACAGTAGATCGGTCTGATCCAGGTTCAGCTTTAGGTGGTTGGAGTCCATCCATTAAAGATTAGGTGTGAATAAATGTTAGTTTTGTGCTTTATTGATTAAAAATCATTATTTATGAATTCAAATTCAAAGTTGCAGTCCTATTAAAATGAGTGTACCACTTTTTAGGGAGAAAAAAGTATTCAAACAATATGCATATTTTTTCTTTTATAGCCTGTTTTTGTTCCTATGTCGTCACAAGTATAAATACATATGCAGAATATGATTGATGGGACGACAAACAAGTATTTTTGGAGTGTTTCATACAACTCTTAAATGTTTTCATTTGCAATTATTACATTTACTTTAGTCATGTTTATGGTAGTTACAGGATACTATATACATCGCCTGTAAACACACTTTGAGTATTATTAAAGGATATCCCCTTCAAGAAGGACTTAATAGATGATCTGTGAAATAATTATTGAAAGTTAATTCTTCTAGCACAATATGCCTTATTTTTTTTTTTCTCCATTTTTAATGTGCAAAAGCCTATTTTAACATGGAAATGGTGATACGGTTTTAATAGCAATTTACTGAATATCTATACACCCCATTTAAATATGTGTTAATTTGTGCCCATAAGTGGCAGAAGCACTGTTTACCTGAAGGTTATTTTCTTATTTTCATTGATGTTTCTGTTAGTGAATGTTAACCTTAATTAAGGTTACCTTTAATGCACTTTAATTGATGTGTTTGCCATATTGTTTCAGATCTCTCTGACGCTGCTGCAGCGATGGAAATATCACCTGTGGTTGTTGCTTCATGGTTCTCACACACAGGGAATTTGCTCATGGCCCAGGCAGGCACAATCAACATCCAAGTCTGCACTGGCAGACAGCTTGGAGCGATACCAGCAGCTCTCTCTCCATCAATGGAGGCACGACAAGGGAAACAATTCGCTCAAAGTCATAATGCTTCTCCACACATCAATCCATTACATGTCAAAATCATTATTTAGTGCTGTTGCGGCTTACTTAGTTTTTATGTTTTGTTTGCCGGGATTCCCGTAGCGAAGGTCTGACTTTGAAGCCGAATTCTTTGAGATGCTGCCCGCAGTTGACCTCAGGCATGGTATGCTTACTGGGAAATTGAGAAGGCAGGTAATTGTGTTTCGCTTTTTATAATTCGTTGGAAGCCAGAGTGGGTTGCTGCCAGCCCCGTTCACACCCTCATACCTTCCCACGCCCAACCCGAACACGAAAATCCGTACTGCCGACGAAAATCAGTACTGCCACTGAAAAATTAGTGCTGGCTGAAAACCACTACTGCCCACGAAAATGAACACTGCCTCTGAAAATCAATATTGCCACTAAAAATCAATTTTGCCAACAAAAATCAATACCGTCACTGAAAATCAATACTGCCTGAGACATTACTTATAAATAAGAAGCATGTACTGATTTGTGTCACTGAGATAGATTACATTTTAATCTGTGTTCTAAATTAAGAGATGCAATATTGAAAATGCCAGCCCCTGCTATGGGATTTTTTACCACGTCAAATATACACCATGATGTGACTGTTCTGATAAGATGGGTAACAGTTGTGGAATCACGAGGACTTTCAGCCACCGTGGTTTAGTATTACAGCTGACAAGGAGTGTTCCAGTTCATAGTTGGATTACAGCCATGATCTGCAGCCGCCATTGTGGTTGAAACCTGCTGCATTCATCAAGATCTGCATGCCACAACTATGTTTTTATTTCATACTTTTTGGCATCCCTCAACAGGAGAAAGAGGGGCATAAACAAATGTCCCGCGCATATAAATGGGAGAGCTGTGTTTAATTTTGCATGTGAAATGTGGGTTTCCCACACAAAGATTTAACAGAAAAGAAATCATCCATGCGCCTCATCTTAAATTTGGGATTCTGGAATTTGGGATTATATCTTAATGTTTCAATACAAACATTTAAGAGATAATTGTATATTTTTAAAAGTGACTGTAGTTTATGTTCTGTAAAATATGTGTTGAAAATGTCTATTTCTGGAATCTTTAGAAACCCAGAGTCAATCCCAGTTGAAACAGATTTTTTTTTCACTCAGTATCAATTCATTACATCTAGGAAAAAAATGTATGTGTTACACACATACTCAATATTTATATAGCTGGATATTTGCTAAATGATTGCACATTAAGTACAATGCTCAAGGGAATAACAGCAGTTTAGCCGTTTATTGTGCAGTTGGACCTGAATTTTGTGTTTCAGCGAGGTTAGACAGTACAGAAGAAAATTTCTGCCAGATCTCAGGGTCATGGTGGTTATTTCTGTGGGACATCACAACAAGGGCCAAATGCCCAGTGATGTATAGGTTTGTGATATGCCCTGCCGATCTGTAACCAAGGAGATATTTGGCACACTTGGCATCCCAATAAATGATACCTGGGTGGGGTAAAAGGCTTTTCCCATTGTATTTGTGTTGTGAAAGAAGGCAGTGTTTCTCGTCCTATCCTGCCAGTGTGCTGCCAGTTACAGGGAGACAGCCTGGTAACTCCCTGACATCACAAACAGAAACCACCTCCACCAAACAAAGGTAAGGACAAAACACTTGCAAAACACTGTAAATATTATATAAAGGTTTCATGCCCACGTACCCTAAAGGTAAAATATGATTCAATACTTTGACAAGACCATGCAAGGCGAATCAAACCGTCACTTGATGGGTTGTTGGGTTTCTCATGGTGTTATGAAATCCAGCAGATTATTATACACACATTGCAAAGGGCACTCTGTCTTTCTCTCTAATTAAACTGATTGGGTCTTAAGTGTGACTGGTAAATTAAGCAAGTAATAATTGCTGGTATATTCTTAGATGGGGCCTTCTAATCTACTGTGGGTTCACAAAAGGAGCTCTCAAGATATAAGGATCACCTATACATAGTGATCACAAAATCATTCCTCAGCAGACTCAGCTGTTTCAGTTCTCTGCATATGCTGTGCTAATTACTGATGCCCATAGCAATTGGCATTCCACTGCCTACACCTTCTAAGCTTCTGAGAGATCATGAGTGTCACTGAAGAGGGAAGTGGTTAGTCAATGAATACAAAACAGCAATGTGCCTTTTTGTCTCCACAGCACTACTTATTTCAGAGAATCTTAAAATAATTATCATGAGTCCAATTATTATTTTATGTGAGTTAAGGACACTGACTGCATCATAGCATTGAAGCACAAACAACACAATTTGCATGGTAACATTCAAAGGAATAGCATGAAAAACATGATTTTACTTATTTATTTTATTTAATACTGGATTGTATAAAAATCCACAACATTCAGATACATTTTGTTCAACATTTGAAGAATTTAGCTGTTTTCTTCTAAACATCACTGTGTCATTCTTGTTAGAAACTTTGGCTCATGAATGTAACACTCATTTTCCTGACCATTGTGGATTTGATTAAAGAAATACCAATATGAAATCCCTACCTTGATTGTAAGTTTGTTATAAGCAAATCAAACTGAAGAAATGTTAGTCTAGCCTTGTACAGAAACATCATCTCCCCTCCCTTTGAGAGCTTATTTTTACCTCTTCCAAGTCCCAGTATTCAGTGTCTCAAAACTCACCTGGGTACTTTCCAGATTAAGCAAATAACTCATCACAAATACACATTCCGTGGAACTGTATCTCTTAATGGTCTGATCAGAATGTAATCTAATCTGATTGCTTCTCATTTTGACTGTGTAATCTGGGTAATGTGGTAGCTCCTATCTCTCTTGCATGACTTCATTCTCAGCCAAAATTCTCTTTGACAAGAATCAAGGAACAAGTAAGCAGAATGCACTGTATAACTGTTTTCAGCAATGCAACCCCATTCTTCAATGTCCTGTACCATTGCCCCCATCTATAACATGGGTCAAACCATACCTGCCCTGTGTGTGGTTCCTGTCATTTTTGTACCTTTGTGACAATGGGAAAAATAACTTTAAAAAGGCACATTTATAATACAGTATATGTAACATTAATGTTAACTGTGCTGTTTTTAGACGGCACCATATTTAAGAAAATTTTGATTGATCAATGAGGCTGGGAGGTGAGAACAAGAGTAAGAAAAAGCTCATGAGTAGAAGTGGATAAATAAAACAGTCCAAAAAGGGTAAAGTTTTTACCAATCATTGTTGTAAATCGGATGGAATAAGAACACAAAGAAGAAATAATGATAAGAGTAAGCTGGCTTTCTCAGGCCAACTTTAATTAATTCCTTATGAATATTTTGCCCAATCCTGTATTTACTTAATGTGAAAAAAATCATTTCATAGGCTGTGTTTAGGAATGCAACCAATGCTTATTAAGTGAAAATCAGATTTGCTTCATGATAATACAGTTTATAACAAAGCTTCATGGGTTGCATTGTGACAACTTCCTGCAGAGTAACTGTAACTGTCAGTGGAGGAGAGGACAGAAGTCAATTTTGGCATCTGACATGCACCTCCTGAGGCCTGCTGTCTGGAATCCCATAACCTTCAATGGACAGCTGTTTATAAGTTTCCAGGGTATCCAATCCGAACATAGTTGGGTGTATTTAGCAACATTTACTGTAACTAACACAATTATTCACACAAAATGGAAGCAGCTTCACTCAATGCTTTGTCTCGACTGTCTTGCAACACTGACTCTTCTGTCTGCAGAGCTTTTACACAGCCCCATTTGCCAGCCCTTGGGCTGCCTCTCTCTGAGATGGGAGTGAGCCCCAGGGGTGCGGTTGATTGCGTAATCACGACCAAACCTGACTCCGGAATGTGCTTCACTGCGCCTCCTTGCAGGGACAATGAGCTGACACCAGACCTTCTGCCCCGCCCCATCTTCTGCCTTCCCAGCAGAGCACTGAGCTCCCGGTCCAGTCCGTCCCCCGAGGACCTGATTGGACACGAGAGCCTCTGCCCTGCCCCTCCTCCCCAGCCTCCCCCTGGTGCTTTGTCCCTGAACACCACACCTCCCAGGGCATCCATTCACGGTACCTCTAAACACAGTCTCTGTGGGAGCTGTGTTTATGGGGCCTCCATCTACCTTCTAGTGTCCGATTCAAATAAAAAAAAAATTGTTTATTAGTATGGCCGCAGAATTCCAATGCCAGATTACCAAAAGCAGAAGCCAGACTCCAAAACCACATTATCATTAATGAAGCAACAATAACACATTGACAGTTTCATTTTCATGTGTCACACGTGTCTCTTACATGTGTCTCTGCCATTCAGAATACAGTGGAGGGTTTGCAAATTAGGGTTCTGTTGAATCTACCCTCAGTATTCTTGGTCCTAAATTTTGGACAGTGAATTGAGCTTTGTTGTTTCAGTATTGCACATGCACGTACACACACACACACAGATATAATATATATCACTATTTGTTCTTCCTTGGATGCAGACTCTGTGGTTGAAATTGGAAGAGACTCCAGGAGCACTGAGGAGAGCATCTATACCAAAAACACCACTCTTACACCTCGTCACTGACTAAAAAAGGCTGTGAGATTCTAGCAGAAGGTAGACCTTGCATTTCAGGTGCAGGTTTTCTTCTCTCATTGTTTCGATGCACACTGCGGAGCCTCCAAAGCATTCTAGAGTCTGTAACTCAGATTTCCCAGCTCTCTCTATACTTTGGACACTCTCTGAGATGATGAGGGGTGTTGAGCTGCTTTACTTGAGACAATGATTGGTTTGAATTAGGTGGTCATGTGCCAAGTTGGAACTAAGACATGAAAACACTGCAGCCCTTCTGGACCAGTGTTGAGAGGCCCTGGACTACAGAGACAGCCTACCACGGCTGCGCACAGGTCGTGACATCCTTCCTGGCTTCTTTCCCATAGTCATCTGGCTGTAGAGATGGTGGCTGCAGTGACTCGTCTTGGTCTATACCTGATTGGTGCATCTTCACATGAGTGGAGGAGTCTGTTCAAAGGGGGTTGAAGAAGAGCTCTGCTAGTGATGGAGAGAGAAGTTAGTCTGCCACAGGTGCCGAGGTCTATATGACAAGAAAATCATCTCGAACATTTATCTCTACATACACCTGCTACACACCAGGGGATAGAAAAGGCTCAGGGAGCATAAATAAAGATTTAAGCACTTTTTTATTCCATTGAATATTCACAATTATGGGGTGAACAACAGAAATAGCTGGCGGTCAGTTTCAATAGGAAATTCTCAAAAACTTTAACCAACAAAACCGTCTGTGTTTGACTGGCAAAGCAGCAGCCTCTATGCCCAAAGCCCTTTGGGTCTCCTTGCAAGCTGCCATGACTCCAAGCAAAACAACCGCCTACAGCTGCAGACAAAAACCTGCCTGTGCAGATTTGTAATTATAGTACAACATTAGAAGTATCATGTATTTTTGACATCTACTTTATCATTAATTTATGTTTTAAAGTAGCAACACCATAAAAAATGTAAGAAGCCTTCCAGCTACCTGCATTTATGTCTGGATTCATGGTCAGGTCCATTACATTCATTGCTGATGAAGGTTTTGTAGATGTATTGAAACTTTGCTGTTTTGACACTGAGGTAAACTGAAGTGCTCGCTTGGGTTTATTGCCAAGGAAACAGTTAACAGATTTCTTTAACACACTAGCCACAGGTTAGCAGTCACAACTAGCTATCTCTCAAAATGCTTTCAAAAGCACAGGAGCAGAATTTGAAAGCAAGCTTGGTCGTTTGACTTCTCTAATGTTGAGCTGCAAGTGTCATACCAAAGTGAAAAATGTATCAGGAAGGTCAAAGTAAGGTAGATTTATGAATAAAGTGGGCATACAGGGTAGTGCACTGTGACTTTGGCTCTGTATCTGTGCTGCATAATAAAGATGGTGTCCAGAACCATGTGGCAACATGATACGTTATGTGAGTAACTTCCATTGTAGCGCCGGTGTATGTTTTAATGTATTTCATTCACGCTTATCTCAGCAAAGCAGCATTACAAACTCTACATTGTGAGGTTAACACATAAAGAAGAAGGAAACATAAATTATAACCAGTGTATGATTTAATGTTTCTGGTGGGTTTGAACCAGTTGAAAAAAAAAAGAAAAAAGTTTCTATTCCCTGCTGTACACACAGCAATGATATCACACCTGTACTGCCATGCCCCTCCTAGAGACAACACATAGTTTAGAGGAATGTTTTTTGTAATCGAAACTGCGGCACATAAAGAAACTCCTTCAGGGGGGAGTCTTAGAAGAAAATATCAAGACTAAACAGGGTAGGTGGAGTGGCGTTTAAAAATACATATTTGAAATATTTTTCTGTTTGAATCCAAAGCTGTGACCTATGCAGAGCATTGAATATGAACAATTATGTACATAATTTAAATGATAGAATACATCAATGTCGCAATGTTTCAGACATTGTATTGGTTGCAGACATTGTATTTAAAATTATGGAACTTGTTTTATTGGCATAATTTTAAATGGTTTAATTGTTTCATCTGCAGTGAGGCACAAGCTTCCAGCAGAATTCAGCTGTTGGTTCACATTTGTAAAAGGTCGTAAACACTTCTCATGTCAATCGGTTAATGAACTGTTTGCCATGAACCCTCGGTAAGGTGAACATCCTAAAAAAAATCCTCTGAAGCTGATGGGTACAAAGGTGCCTTCAGGTTAAACCCTTGTGAATCTTTGGCACATTTAGTTGCCGTTATCAACTTCCTTACTGGAATCATTTCGGGAGTACTGTTATGAGCTGGCATACGGTTAGAAAATATTTGGTTATTTCAATCCACCTACCATTACGAATAAATAGACGGCATTGGCAAACAGGACAGTAAAAATGGTATATGCCAAATGCTAGTTATGAAGAAATTAAGTTTTCCACTGTAAGTTTGCTTCCTGAGAACACATGCCGTGAAAGGCCAGTTTTTTCCACTTTATGCAAGCGTTTTGGAATCCCCAGCTGCACATTAGGCTTTTCTGATTGCAGCAGCCTCCACAGTTGTGCAGGAGCAATTAAGTAAAACAAATGCAATCGTCTAAAAAAACATGCAAGCAGCCAACTGCTATTTTTCACACCGCATGTCCCATAGTGCATCACAACGAAGTGGGCGTCAGTTGGAGGGTAGGTGCTGATGTCCACTTTCATCGGCCCAAGAGTGGTGAGATTAGGAGAGCGGGCATACCCACCCCTAGCTCAGTGGAGAGAAGCCAGCTTGTTCCACAGATATTATTATTATATATTATGGTTATTATTGGCTTCTGACATGACTGGAACACAACCCAGGCTGCAGGGCTTGGCCAGCACTCTAGACAAGTGCCTTGCAGATTGACTCACTCGGGAGCCTGAAAGCTGAGATTGTTCATACTGAGGCTGATGTCGTGCCACATGCATGTGAAAAAGCTCGACAAGTCAATCCTTGACGAGCGCAGGACCAGTAAACTGTCTCATCGGAAAAGGCCTTGGTGTAACATGAGAGGCACTGCAAAAGCAAGGCTTCCCAGTCTGATGACCTGTTTCTGGTCGCAGCGGAGCGGTTATGAAAGAGCAAAGAGCTCAGCCAGGGCCAGCAGTCATCAACTGGTGAATAGGTGAATAAAGTGTGAATGGAATGCCTGGGTGTCTGGACTTGTGATCAAGGGGTCAAAACCTGGGTTGTAGCTCAAGTAGAGGCTGAAAGGAGTGCTTTGAAGAGAATTTCAAACCGTTGAAGCCAATGGCTGACTGTGGCACATGCAAGTAGTATCGTGAGAAACCATTGCACTGTGCATGTTTGATACTAGCTAGCTTGCTTGCTTGCTTCCTGGGCTGTCACTCAACAGCACTAACCCTGACCTAACCCAAGAAAGATATTCTTATTCAAAGCAAAGTTGGATATTTTGAGGGCTGTGAATAATTCAAAATACCCTAGCTAGCCACATACAATCCATTTGCTGAATTAGGCATTTTTTGAATTAGCTCATCTGATTGCTCTCATCCATGCTTTTGGATGTCTTGTCCGCACCATATATGCACCGATGAACCTCACACATATTGCAATGGTTAAAAGTGGCATAGCTTTGCAAAAGAGCATCTTTGCTTATTTTTCATTTATTGTTCCCCTTGCAGCCACTAAAGTGTTAAATGGCTGGTGACTTGTCATGAGAATACAGTGGATACAGTAGGTACACAGATTACCACGAGTGTTATGACAACCGGACAGATTGGAGTTAAAACAGATGTATAGAGTAGGAGGGAGTTTGACAAGAGACATGGCTAGCTTCCAGCAAGCCTCAGACCCTGGATTAGCTTCTTGGCATGCGTCCAGGTGGATGGGCCTTGTTTGCACAAGCCTAACTTCAGTGACACCTCGATGTGACTATGATTGTGTAACGTTTACATTACCTTCCAGGAAAGCATATATATGGCTCAAGTTTCAAGCAGAGGCAACATGAAGCATTAATTAAATATTGAGCAGTCACTGCTTGAAAAAGGCAGGAAGATCCTTGCTAGCAGCATTTGGTGGATTGTACCAATTACATTATCTATACCTGTGGTACACAGCTTGGTTATCAGAGGATGGACTGAGATACAGACCCAAGTTGCAGTGCAGTTCTGAGCATAGGTAGTGTACCTTGGAATGGAACTTGTAGTACTGATGCAAGAAACTAACGATCAAACAGTAAATGCTTGGTTTCTGGGAACCTGTGAAACTACGTCAAGAAACCCAATAAACCGTTGTTGCAGAATTACAGTAATGAAGTGACATCACAACCACATGGAATTAGTTGCACACAGATCAAGTACACAGATCAATAAAGACAAACATGGCAGAAGTAACTTATTTTGTCTCCTTCAGTTTCCATGCTTCATTAGATCTCAAGCAAGTTTCCACACAGACAACTGTGGCTAAATAACTTGGAAGCACAAAAAGGAAAAGAATTTCACAAGCCCTTCTCTGTCATGCTTTATTAACAACTGGTGTGTGGGGGTAGAATGAGGGACGGCTGACATCTGATTCTGCTGGAAGGGCTCGGGGATCAGTTATAGTCGCGGAAATTAAACAAAAATGCAAGTCACCATTTTGAATGGCTCCAAGCCAAGGCATTGCACTCTGCCCACACCTAAATGTTGCCATTGAGAAGTTGACATGAGCTTCTCCTTGAAGTCTAAGTCTAAAACTTTTTGAATGTGGGCATGTTGATATAGAAGGCATCCAATCTCACACACCAGCCTCACAAAAGACCCGTACACAACAAAAGCACAGGCCAAATACATGGGGAAATTAGTCTTAACATTCCAAATTCACTTTAATATTAAAATACTTTTGATCATCTAATGAGGTCATCTTAGATCAGGTAGGTCCTTTACTAATGTTTAATCTGGAGGTACCTATAGAGACAGTGATCTGAGCACAGATACAAAAAACTACAGAATGGCTTTCATATTTGGCCCTGTGAGGACAGGCTGGCCAATACTTCTCATAAAAGAAAAGAGCAGAAGGAACAAACTTACAAAACAAGCAAATAATTTATTTTAAAATACAAAGCAAAGAAACTCAGCCTTGGACACAAGCTGCTTACAAGAATCTCCTAGTGGCTCACCTGTATATAATGTGCCTCTGATTAGGTAGGTATTGTCAATTAACCAATGGCTGGCTTCACATGCACATCACACAATTACATTATACAGGCAAACATTTAACAATTAACAGGTTTTTATGCAATTGATGAATATGATCTGCTATTTATAGGTTTGAATTGGATAGAAGAAATGGGCCCTTTAACATTTAACATTTTAACAATTAACACAACCTACCAATAAACAACATTTAGTTTCTAAGGGAGATGAAGGCTCTGCTGCACAAATTCACACTCCTGTGGACAGAAAAATACTTGCATGGTGGCTAAGTGTATTTTTCATGAAAACCAACATGCAGTTTGTATTTATTCATGTTATACCTTAGCTGCAAGAGAAAGTGTATATCCTTGAACCAAACACAATATAATTTAAGTGAAAAGGTTCACATTTAAGTTGCTGTAGAGTTAACAGGCACAAAAATTGCCCTTTTTGGCAATGTAACCATTCTTTCAAACAAAGATGTTTTGTTGAATGTGTCTTTATGGGGGAGGATTGAGATCGCTCACATGAACTGGGTGTGGTGCTAGATTTCTGAGTGTTTGCATCATTTGGCAACAGAGATCTCTGCTGATATACATACAGTGATATCACACAATGTGAATACAAAAGACTGTGAGGGAAGAAAGATGATGTAATGTTCTTAAAGGAAACAAAGAAGCACACATATCTGATTAGAATCACTGATGAAGAGTTCAGACAGCTTCAGACTAGGACAACATTTTCATAATGAATGCAGTTCTTTGGATCAGTGATGTTTTAATAACTCTTTGTTTCCAAGAAAACTAATTCAGAGTATGCTGTAACTAAACTGTGCATGGAATATATACAAATGAAAGCATACCCGTGATATTTGCACGTTGCCACTCTGAGAAGGAGATAAAGTAGCTGTCAGTAGAAAAAGAGTTCCATCTGCAATCATGAAAAGGGAAGAAAGAAAAGTAAGATAAAAAGTCCAGTGAGAGCATGGAAATATCTTTGACATTTAACAACAACAAAAAACTTGTGGACTATTACAACAGCAGACAAAATGCACTAATATACTCTCTGTTAAGCAGAAAACATGATTTAAGCAAATCGGCAAAAAACAAACAAAAAAAACAGATATTGATACTGATGCTTTAATGCTAAAAACTGTTGAGATTGAGATTTTGAAATGTGTAATCATATCACAGTTTTCAGTTTTACATTTGGCTTAAGATTATGCATAAGGTGTATATCCCAGTGCAGAAGTGATAGTAAATGGCACATTAGCTAACAGCTTTAAATGATCAAGAGGAAGCAGAAAAGGGGGCCCTTCATTGCCTTTAATTTTTGAATTGTGCATGCAGCTGTCAGCACAAAATATTAGAAGAAACAGTGTAAACAGAAGGAGACATACATCAACTATCCCTATAAACAGAAGATGTTGTTGGACACTGGCCATTACATAGGAAATATCACTTCCAAATCTAATGGAAACAACAACAGAATATAGTGTGCTGACTGAACTGACTGTACTGTCTGGGGCTATGTACTATGGACCACACAAGGCAGGAATAATGCAAATGGTGTGAGGACAATAGAAAATATCTAGATATAACAGTCACTAAAAATCTTAGATTTACTTTACAAATGGAACTATAACAGATCAGAAAACCAACCGAACAATACCAGAATAGGTGGGAAATTGTGCAATTTTCACTTTTAGGAAACAATAGATGTAATACGAACAGATGTTCCCCCGTGACCATCTCCCATTATTTTAATTTCCATCTCCTTCTGCAGCTCTTCCCCCTCCAATCGAAAAAATATTTCATTTAAATACAGGGGTTACAACTGTGTGCGGGCACAGCAAAACCAATGGTGAAAATTAAAACACTGAGACTCCCTGAGGAAAAAGCCAATGATAACTCGAACAATTATGTCTCTAGGGCTATATGGAGAGAATACAGTTAGGGGAAAAGGATGAATCATTTAAGATAGTTCCTTTCAGTTTTTAGATATCTCTAAGTATATAGAAAATAGTTCACAAGAAAAGATTCTTCCTTTGAGTGGATACGAAAACACATGTGGAGTATTAAGTAGAAAGATGGTATCTGTTTGGATAATCTAAGAATTGCAACAAAATCATAGAGACCAGCTCTGAATCATGATTTAGTCATACTTAGAGATGGATACGTGTTCAACAGAAAAGGGCACAGAAGAGCCTAAGTAACTCCTGGCGAACTGTGAAAGATAGAGGAATTGTGTCCGTTGAATATGAGTCCGAAGAATAGTATGGCCCCTCTTACTGTCTTCTTCAAACACAACCAGGTCAGAAGCTACATAGTACATATCAATACAGCACAAATACAAACAATATAACAAAATATTGGCAGAACCACACCTCCTAGGTAAGCAGTTAAATAAAAAACTGTGTTCAAATAAAATGACCAGGAAGAAACAAAAGGCAAAGTTTATAAATGGAAAAGGTGCTTGACGGCTCAAAATCAGATGAAGAATGCCCGCTGATGGACACAAATTTACATGAAACCACACACTCACAATTCTGCAAACAAAGTACTTGGAAAATATGGTTCCCCTGTTTCAGGATCACTGCAATACCAGGTAAATATGATCATCAGGTAAATATACTGGTGGAGCTGTGGTGAAACAGCGGTCAGCCACACCCATATCTTATCATCTTGTCCAGGACTCAAACAACTGGCAAAGTATACTCAGTGAAATATTAGCAGTCTTGACCAACTGAACACAATAGAGAAAACAGCACAGGGAAAAAGCAACTAAGCGCATAATAGACGGCATCAAAGTTATAAAAAATGACTGACTACATGGTAAATGAACCACTTTTAGATCAGCAAAAATCTACTTTGTGTTGACGTTTCTTCTTGTGTGTTTGGTTTTTGTATGCTTTGTACATTTTTAGATTTTGTTTCATGCACTGCATGAAATTTTTGCACCATTTTATGTACCCCCCCCAAAAAAAGGACAAACAAACAAAAAATATCCTTTCTGATGGTGCTGGCAGCCTGGGCTCTCGATGCCCAGGGAGGCTGCGAGTTTCATTCCAGCGTGCTACTGTCAGTGCAGGAACGCGGCCAGTAAAGCCTGAGAAATGGAAGAGGAAGAGCAAAGTACAGTACTGCACGTGTGCCCCTGCCAAGGGATGGGTCTCACTGTGGAGGAATGCTGAGGCCCACCAAGGCCCCTGGCCCTGCCAATAGCAGGCCTGGTCGGAGGAGAACGACTCTGCTGGAAGAAGACGAGGCGAGAAGGATCTGAGACGGCCAGCGGCCGATGCGATCCAGGACATTCCCGAGGAGCTGAGGGAGCTCGCCACCATCAGAGATCGCCTCCATCCTGCCATGGCCGCTGTCTTTCTCTCTCTGTTTGTACAAGTGCACAGGTGTGTGTGAGAGTGCGGTGACTGACGAACTACTCTGGCATCAAGAGTCTGTAGAATTCATCTTTTAATGAAATACACTGATGTATGCATGTTTTTTAAACGCCATTAAAGTTTTGTTTCTTCTGGCTGAGTCACAATAACAGGTCAGAGCTGGACTTTAGCTCCAGTAACCATACGTGATATCAGCAATAAGGAGGTGAATTTGTCCTTTAGAAAACTACTCTTTGCGGTCATCTTCCTATGTCACTGTGGTAATGTTTCTGATGTATTACAAGACATATTCAAAGAGTCAATATTGATTCCTATGCCCCCTGATTCAGTTCATTGCATTCACAAAAAGTATCCTAACATGTCACTAAAACTCCAGCCATCTGTAGTTTTAAATGCACCCACTTTTGATGGTAATTTCAATGTCATGGCTGAACGGGGTATTCAGGGACTGATTTGTATTAACAGGTGTAGGATGTCTGCTAGAGTGGGGTACTGCAATCAAAATTCTGTTCATTGTTAAATTTACCCTGCAGTCTTTTAGAATTTCACAGGCAGTGAGAATATAGGAAAATAAATGTTGATTTTTATTGCTTGCCTACCAAAGGATAATACTTAGGGATAATAAATGTGGCCAAAATAATACATGATCTGTGATTGTCTCTGGTCACTCCCCTCCCTTATGATGTCATAGCTATTATTATTAGTAGTTTTGTTGGAAATAATAATGGTGATTAAATAACAATAAATAAATAAATAGTGTCTGCGCAGGTGATGTGCAATGGATATTTCTAACCAGTGAACTAGCCAGATGGCACCCTGGCCTTGTAAAGTTCATTTTAGGCAATCTAGACCGTCTGTTTCCGCCTTTATATTCAGCTTCTAAACATTTAAAAGCTGGTGCGCGATACAGACGCATATTCGCGATTAAATCAATAGTTTCAATTCCCAGTCCCTCTAGAGAAAAAGCGCAGGGTCCTGTTATGCGCTTCTGACTCGCTCGCTTCCTGTCGATGCGAGGCGCAAGTTAGTAATCGCTCTAGCACAATCACCGCAATCTCAATTCCTCGCGTCTGGCATAGCCTGCCGGCGACCCGACTCTTACCTCCCCTGGGTGTCGCCCCGCCCCACCCATGAGCACAGCCCATGAAAAGGTCATGTGACTCACACACGATCCACTCTGGAGTTCTTAAGAAAGTGAACAGAAATCCCCAGCCTCACGAGGCAGGAAAGTCACGCAGTGTGGATCGATCTGTGGTTTTCATGTTATATGGGTTATACCTGGGGTAACAGTGACGACGATCGCGTTATTCTTCACAAATAAATTGAAAAATACAAGGACACAGAATACGCATTTCTATTGACACTGGAATATAAACGTACACTTACATCGGTGAAGTAAGTCTTTTTATCATTTTCTTTTTTACAGTATTGTTAATGTATCGGCTGTTGGCAATAATCTTGTTATTAGTGCCATTGGTTTTAAGGAGGTCAATGAAGATATGATCATGGCAGTGTTTTGTCTACATTTGTTAAAAATTGTGTGAGTTTAATTCACGCGCTTTTGCGCTGGATATGGAGAAGTGTAATGCATACAGTCGTAATGCCGGGACAGGTAGGGCATAGGTGTGAATGGTTGCTATGGTTTTCATAGCAACCATGGTCTTGTTGTCTTAGCCGCGGATTGTTGGCCACTTTAAGCATCACAATCTGTGTGATCAGTGGCTTCAGAATCAAGTTAAGAACTCACGAATTATTAAGTAACTATTTTTGACATACCGAAAGCATGTATTTAATGTAGGTAGCAGTGCACAGGTGCGATACTTTCTGTGGAAACGAGCCGGTTAAATGTCACGGCGATACCTGTCTCCGTGGATTCTTTTCGCAGATATTTATTGAGACGCTGTCAGAGCACTACAAGTGTATGATATTGTGTTGCGTGACTGTGTTCATAGGAATCCAATTAAATTATCAGTAATAATTATACTGGTAATATCTGCAAGGGAGAAAAAAAAACAATGGTTATACAATACAGCAAGTAAATTTAAGGCACTATAAACTAAAATACACAGCAACGTGTATATTTATTCATACAATGTGTGCATAATTTGAAAAACTGTGCTATTTTGTACAATAAATTGTAAAATTGTAAACTGTAAAGATTGTAAAAGTTGCAAATACCGGTAAAATATTGTACCGCTCATTATAATTAAGACATTATTATTTATAATTAAGGCATTATGTATTGAAAATTTTGTTTGTAAGGGTATGAATATTAATTTGAATGGTCCTGTTATCATATTGCTGTAAAATAATATAGTGCAATGCAAAAATTCTTCCGCTTTAGATTGAAAAGATACACAATTACTAGGTATCTCACGTATGCTGTGAGGTTCGCGTCGTATTCACATATGCCTGATTGCTTCAAACTTTGTTAGAAGCCTGCGGCATGCGTGAACAGCAGCTGCCGTTCGCTGCGAGGAAGTTGGGCAATTTGCTCCGATGCAAAAGGGACGGCCCATGACAAGATGTTAAATGGAGCGAGAACGTGAGCGCTCCGTTAGTGCGGCTTGAGATGAAGATAACACGGCGGTCGCTCAATGTCTCTCCATCATCGATTGCAGCCAAATGGCGAAAAAATGACTCCGGTGCACAGAGCATCTTACTGAACTTAAAGATACATTGGAAGCACTGGTCCATGGCCGCGGTTCGCAATTGGGATTGGAGTTGGAAAGGTAAAAAGAAAACTTTTGAGATTGCCTGACTTGGAGTAATGTTTGCTTTGCAAGGGCAGCGACGTCACTGTTTCACAAGTCCACAGTTTCAGTTTCTGCCGGCGGTGTGAACCTCAAACCAGACCAGCAGAGTGCTCTCTGGGGTAGATAAGGGTCAAGGATCCCTCCCCACAGCAACACTGACTGTGGCAGTAGATAAAGGCAAGAGCTAAAGGCGAGCTGTGTCCTGTCTGTAATCTAGTCGATTTGAAAGCTGGGCCGGTCACTATTTTTCCTCCCTTCTAACTCAAAGCTCTCTACCCTCCTGTTGGGTGTGTGTGTGTCTGCATAAGGCAGCTGCTGCTTTCTGTGTGCAGTGCAGTAAACAGATAGCATTTGGGAAGAATCCAACCCCTGTCTCACTCTCTCTCTCTCTCTCTCTCTCTCTCTCTCTCTCTCTCTCTCTCTCTCTCTCTCTCTCCTCTCCCTCTCTCCATCCCCTCCCTCCCTGGTGTCACCTAGCTCCAGTGTTGCAGCTTCCTGAGCTGTTGTTTCAAGGCTGAGGCTTGCGTCAGACATTCCACTTGGCACATGCAAGCTTATTTCCTGTTTGGAGCATGGAGTGTATGTGTTCCTGTGTGTGTGTGTGTGTGTGTGTTCCTACAGGTGATACAAGAGTGTTCCTGGGAAAATTCGGGGGAAATTTATGGGAGGTGTGTGTTGTGGGGGTGGTGGTTTTGGGGGTGTACATATTAGATATAGTGATTCACTTAAAAACACAGCACCCCCCAACACACACACACACACACACACACACACACACACACACGCACACACCTCCCATAAATAGAGGATTTTCCCAGGGACACTCCTGTATTACTTGCTGGAGTACACCCCCTCCCACGCGCACACACAGGAACACATGTACACACATACACACACACGCACACAGGAACACATCCGCCATTAAATTTTTGGGACTAACAGCATTTGTAGAATGCTGAGAACAAAGGAATTTAAAATCCAGATATCTGCGCATAACCGTAATTCTAGTAGCCCAAGCAACGGACACAAACACTACATTTCTGCTCTCTGTCTCTCTCTCTTTTTCTCACGGACGCACATGCACACCAAGATACATGCAAGCTCACGGACAAAAAACTTTGTTTATTGCTGTAAAGGCGGGTCCCAGGCCACCGCAGTAGTAAACATTAACCCCTTCCGCTCTGTCCTTGTGTTTTATGTCTCTTTGAAGTACACCCCAACTATGACAGGCCATGTGTTCCTGCATGCCAAACTTTACATGATATAGCCCTCACACTGGAACACACTTTACTCTTGCACAGAGGGTGTCCAGAGTGTCATTAAAATGACACAACATAATTTCATCTATTTTCTTGGCTGTGAGAACAGCAATTAGCTCCTCCAAGTAACTTTAACTGACACGTATTGGCTTTAAGCTGCCCAATAAACCATCACGATTTTCAGTGTAGTTGGGTGTTGTGCTCCTTTGTCTTCTACATCTGATCAGAGACAGAGATCAGCCAGTCTTGGGCTTAACTCCAGCTGGCTACATATAAATACAATAGCCATGTGTGAGGGTATTATGTTACAGTCAACAGGATGTGGAAAAGGTTCTGAAAAATCTCACTTGGCTCTGAAGTGTACATGATTCCACAGGCTTTTGGGCCGTAAAGCAGTCAAATTAACCCATCGGTTCAATGACGCTGACTATACAAATTATTAGCTCCCCATGGTAATAGTAACGTTATATAACAGATAACGTTTTAGATTTAGAGAGTATAATTATGAATTCAAAACTTTATAGAGCTCCAGATTTTTTAAACAGGTATTTTACAGGCCAGGTATTGTGTGGGGGTGACGTGCAGTGCTGGACGGTTGCTTGGTTGCGTGGGTGGCAAGGGTGGGACGGTCGGCTGGAAACTGGAGAATCGCAGGTGTGGAACCCAGGTGGGGCCCTGGCATTGTTTTCACCTTGAATAACTGGAGGAAGTTATCCAGGTGCAGAAAATGATAACACGTGAAATACAAGTCACCCTGAAAGGGGATGTGTGCGAAGCAAATATGTATTGTGAAGATTACGCTGGCTAGGCCGGGTTCAGAAATACAACTTCAGGAGGGATCCAGGGGGCACTATTAGCTTTTGACCCATTTGGCTAAATGTAAGTACAAGAAGACCCTGAGAACTGTAGAGGTGCATATTCAGATACACGGGGGAGCAGTGTAACCTGCCGTAGAGTTACTGCATTCCCTGGGCCTCCTGGTTTCGTCCCTCAGGGGTGGTGCTGTTTCTGCTAGTGGGGCTGATCTCGCCCAGGTGGAGCCTAGCGGGGCGTGGCAGGACAGGGGCGGGGCCAGAGAGAGTCACGGGCGACAGGAAGCCGGGGAGCAGCCCGTGTTGATAAGGTCTGTGGCGGCGTGGCTTTGGGGGGGAAGGGCGAGGCCATTGTCTGGGAGGCCGAGGGGAGGGTTTCTGCCTGCTTCCCTGTGGTTCCCTGAGGTTCTGGCAGAAGAAAGGGCAGACGGGGCTGACAGGAAACCGCACACACAGAGCGACCCCCCGCCACCGCCCCCTCTCCCACCGCCCCGCTCCCACCCCCTCACTGTGTTTGGCCAGGCGTTTGTGATAGCTCACAAAAACCACTGGAAAGAGCGCAAAGTCTTCATGTGAATTTGTCATGCAGTACTCACTCCATAAACTCCATAATTCCTTAGCTATTAGCTATTTTCATTTTACTGTAAACAGATTATAAGATTATAAACAGTCCATATTATGGATACAGTCCATTTTGTATTAGAGGTATCGGTTGGCTATCATATATGCAAAGCAATAGGAGTGATATTAGAAGCACAGCAGCATAATTTAGATTGAACCTATTCTTTATTATTTTTTAATAATTATTTTGTAATAATAAAGTCTTGATGGTAATTGATTATTATAACATGCCTTAAGTAGCTGTTCTATTTTTTTGTTTGTATTTTTGGTTGTCTGTAGCATAGGGTGTGATGTACTTTTGGGGATAATAATAATAATAATAATAATAATAATAATAATAATAGCAGTGATTATTATTATTATTATTATTATACAATTGCACAGCACAAGTCTTCTGTAAATAACAGAAGCTGTTTGTATTAATGTGTTGATTCATTAACAGAGTCAATGTTGGCTACACTAACCTGCTTCCTAACAAACACACAAAAGCAACATGTGCTTATAATGTGTGGATAGCTTTCAAACACGCAGTGGGCATGACTCTCTGGTGAGTCTAAGCTAGGGGCCCTTGGAACAATACCTCATTGGAGAACAGACACCCTTTGTTCATTTTTTGTGGAGGGAAACATTCTTGCGTTGGGCGAGGGTGGTGCTCCGGTTTCCCATTATCCTCTGTTCACATCTCTGTTACTGTTCTGAGTAATCAGCTGAAAATCAGCTGCATGTGACTCCACAACGGACAAAACGCTGGGATATTTTCCCTTCTGTTGCAAAAAAAAAACATTCTAAGAGATTAAAATCCAAAGAAGTCCCCTTTAACCACAGTAAGGTTCTTATTGATCTATTTATAGACTGCTGTTGTACCATTTGGCACGATTTCGCCTGGGTTCCTGTGTTTTTCCTTTTTAACAATACAGGCATATTATTTGCTCTATAAATGTCAGTGTAGCTCATGTGGCCGAACTCCACCCCAGAGTGTGACTTCTAAGGGCTGTGGTCCTCAACTGGGAAGAGCAAAGAAAGTGTGCAATCATCGGAGTGGTCATGATGAGAGCTTAGTCAGATGGTCTGACCATGGTCTGACCCGAAGATCCCCTGCAAAGTTGGCCTGTGGCTTCAGAGCGCACAAACACAGAGAAGCCTGCCACGAAACACCTTCCTGCTCTGTTGGGCTGTGCACTGTAGTCATGTGTATGGCACCCTGTACAAACAGAGGAGCTATAGTCAATGCCCTGACCCCCCTGCTAGATACAAACATCTGAGACACCGAGTCACCAGGACAGAAGCATTTTCTCACATCCTGTTCCCTCAGAAGTCACAATGACTTCATTCATTGAAAATGTAGATGTCTAGTAGATGGTTGAAATCACACAATTGAGCAGTTAGTGTGATTTTGCCATTGAATTGGATCTGTACCATCCAGGCATCAACACGTGATTCATTACGCCCTTCAACATGAGAAACAATGCACATAGCTGTCAGTCATCATTAAGCAACACTGACACATCTGGTAGAAAAACAACTCATAATAACTTGGCTCATTTTGTCTCAATAACTTGGATCAGTTCTACAAGTCTGAACGTAATACACCCTCCGCAAAAACTTCTTCAGCGGTCATTTGTGAAGATGTAGTACTTTATAGTTCTGTGTACCCTGTGTACCGAACAGTATTTTGAGTTTATGGTGAAAATAGGACAGACAGGAATTTCCTTTAACTTTGTCCTTGTCTTGAGGCCCCCCTTTTTTTTACAGTGGCTCTTTGGTTGGACTGTAGAATGAGTCACAGGGGAACAGCTACCCCAGTCCTGCTGCATGTTCAGCAGCAATGGTAAACCTCTGCCTCATCCTTGGAGGATGACCAAGGGTAGAGCAGGGGTCCTCCCCATCACGCTCCTCAATAGCTTCCCTTGTCTGGGAGGGGGCCGTCATGGCAACGTAGCATTGGCCGTGCAGGGTGTGGGAAGGGGGGGCGTGGCTCTGTTTCCCAGTTACACCCGCCCCCCACCCCCACCCCCATTGCCCAACTCTACCTGACACCGCCTACCCCAGGGGGCCTCAGACCTACCTCACCCGTGACCCAACAAACGAGCCAGTGTGTGTTTTCTGTGACAAACCCCACTGCACTGCGACAGATTAATGTATCGTAATACGTGTTCAAAGGTGCAATTGTGAACATTTACTGATTTTCCGTATATGAAAAAAATACGCGCAGTTAAAATATTTTAGTTCATTTTCATTTGTTATTTCTGTATGGAAGGCTGTATTTGTTGTTTGTTATATGTTTCCTCAGCGTGAGCCTATTTTATTGTTCTCACTGTCAAATGCATGTGGAATAGTCCATGTGTAGTGTTTAAAGTGATTTAACAGAAGATCAATATCAGAATATAACACCAGCATTAGTGATATCAGAGGTCTGTCGCTGCATTGGTTTACTGGTCACCCGTGCTGCCTGTAGTTCCAGTTTACCTGTTCCTGCAAGCTGGTTCATGCTCTCTGTTGCCAGTCGCAGTCAGTTAACGGTTGGTTGTGTCTGATACAGTACAGCGCGCGTTTGTAGTACTCCTCTAGAGCTGGTGTTCTTGCTCCTGTCTCAGGGTGTGCCGGCCCCCGTGACCGCGCTGTCAGTTTATGGACCAGGCCATCTTACCTCATTCCCAGCACCTCTGTTTCCCAGAAACCCTTCTGGCTGGCTCTGAATAAAGCCATCATTCACACTAATGGCGCTCGAGACTTGTACCTGGCACACCTGAAAATGTACTCCTGTTTTCACAAGTGTGTGTGTGTTTGTGGGTGTGTGTGTGTTTGCACGTGCAAGGCTGTATGCCATGGGCAAAGGGGTCAGTGCCGTGTGTTACTCAGCGTTAATTATTAAATGAGATGGTCATTGACCTATTTATCTTCAAAGGCAGCCAACTTCAGATCTGCTCAATGGGGGTGGGGTTTGGGTTCTGCAGGTGGTGAATGTCATGCCATATTCTGAAGAATCTCTTACATACTCTAAGGATACTTGGCTTTGTTCATATCTCGGTGATGTACTTAATATTTTGACCTGTGAAATGATGAATGCTTGTTTCCGTTTTTTGGTGTCCGTGTCAGTGCCAAAGCCAAATGAGTAATTCCAAGGTACTGTTTCTCTTTCACTGGTTTCTTCATCTGTAGAATTATACATTAATGACATCAACTGAGTGAGATACAGCAGAGTTTTAGGATCTTTAGATTCAGCTAAATTTCTCACCACAGGGGAAGGGAAATGGGTTAACACTGAAATATAAAGAGAAGCCTGGAGAGCTCATTTTTCATTACCGGGGGAAGAAGGAGGGATGGAATGCAAGGGATTGTGTTGCTAATGAGTGTGTGGGAGGATGATTTGTTAAACACATTGAGGTGGGTGGGACATTGACATTGAATTAGACCAGGACACGGGGTTACTACTCATATTCTTAGAGGTGCACTCAAAATGCTGAATAATGCAGAGTGTGATACAAAATATAGAATGTGCAATGGCAAGTGAGTAAGCGCCTAAATTTAGTGAGTCATTATTACAAAGAGGCTGCTCCTGTGGCACAGTGTTCCCATCAGTACACTGGCACACTGATGGAAGCACAGCCCCTGGACCGTCTACGTGATCCTCCCTGGAAGCTGCTCGTCCACGTAAGAGCCAGTTTAACTTGAGCCATGTGGCAGTTGAGAGTAAGGCTGTGGGCAGAGGAGACCAGGACATAAGGCTCAGCTCAGGAGCACAGTGCCTTGCACGCCGCTTGGCTTGCTGGTCTGGCAGCCACGCAGCTGGGCTGAGATTGCACAACCCCCCTGTGCCCGAAGGGCCCAGAGCGCCGTAGCATTGCTGCCTCACAGAGCAGCCCCACTGCTACCCCATCACTCGCTTAGACTGTATTTCTCCCCTCTTGTGAAATTCCGGCTAATTACAGGGATGAGGCGCCGCTGGAGTACCTGTGTTTGCTTTAGTCCCGAACAGCGTGCCGCCGAGAAGGCAGGGAATTGCGGGAAGTCGTCAGCGTGCCTGCAGGCAAAGGAACGCCTACTTGAGGCTGTCATCTCTCTCATTGAAGTTACGCATCGCACCTACTCACACCTGTGCCCTGAAAAGCCGCCAGCATCTCCCCAAAATGCGAAGATTGTTATTTTTAGATTGTTAAGTTGTTCAAAG